>JASVEL010005714.1:0-190670 GCA_032618575.1 Nicotiana noctiflora
GAACTGCTTGTGTCACATAATTAATAAGTAATGTTTTCGTCTAGTTTCCTCTCCATTTTACTGTGATGTATTGGATGAGGATATATGTTATGGAATAAAAATAAGTTTACTGTTTGTGATATTCATCCCTCTTTGGAACAAAGTACAAGCGGAAAAAAAAAACATTGGTTAGTTCTTGCGGGAGTGGTATGCTTACCATTCACTGTCTCTATCCATTTTTTCTTTGCGTAAAGAAAGGCTACTTTATTTGTCACAATCTACACACCGACTCTCTCCTTTAAGAGGCTCGTCCCGAGGCGGAGCTCTCGTAAAACTCCCCTGGGCTTATGGTGGGGCTTAGTTCTGTGAGACTTACGCCTTGGCCATCGGGGCTTATGCTCCGGACACGCCCAACGCCCAGCGTACTAGGCTCGCCTAATAGAACTTTATGCAATTCTATGTAACTAACCTTGTAAATTCTCAAATTTCCATAATAAATCGTTGACTATTCAAATTATATTTTTCTTAATCATAAATCATTAAGTTAATCCCGAATCCGAGGAAATTGACTATTTCAAAAATGTCTGCGAAACAAAGATCTGGATAAGGAACTCTGTTAACCCGGGAGAAGGTGTTAGGCATTCCCGGGTTCCGTGGTTTTAACACGATCGCTCAATTGTCGTTCTTGACTCTTGCTTGACTCAATATAGATTTTAACAACAAATATGTGCTTTTACTTGAATATTTTACGGAATTGCGACATCGCGAAAACGCACCTCGAGTCACACCACAACCAGTACGCCTGTGACTTTTAGTACATTTCGGTTTTGCCGGGATTTGGGATTTGAGTCGCACCAAGTGCACACTCGTTTCAAGGAAGATATATTAAATCGTGCCTTAAATGGTCTATCGGCTTTTAGTCGTTTTGGGTAAGACTATGGAGTTAGTTAGTAGTCTTCCCGAGTCTAATTATGTTATATCATTACTAAGGAGACCCCGTTGTTTGATATCGGGTGAGGCTCGTCCCAAGCATTATTAAGGTTCAATCCTAATGTTTAGCTATATTTTCTATGAATGTTTTTTCCTTAGCCTTGTGTGATACTAGATATTCCAGGCCCTTATTATTTCTGTTGTTATTGGGCCTGGATCCTTAGGATGATTCTTAATGCATTATAAGCCCGTCCAGGTCTTTAGAGACCCTGACCTGACCTGGGCTTTCAGTTGCCAGCCCAGCAGTCACGTGCACATGATCCAGGCCCATGCTACTTATCAGGCCCAAATAGGATTGAAGTAATAATAAAGAAACAAAAATGATGTACTCATAGTAAATCAGACATACAGAAAGAAGAAATAAAATTAAATTACTCTTTTTATTAATCAAAGGGGAAAATCACTGTACAAAATTGTCAATGCTAATTCTAGATCTCGAGTATCTGATGTATATGAGAATCAACTACTTTTTATCCTTCTACTTTCTGATAACTGATTTACACCGATATTGAAATTACTTAGCTAAGAAATTAAGAGAAAATAGTTTAATTATGTAAAGCATTATCTAACTTAAACAATTCAACTATTTAATACGATAAACCTGATTATCTAAGGCTAGGTGATTAATTACACATGCATAATTACATTACTGGTTTTACTACGATTTAAACTCATTCAGTGTCACAAACCCAATCTCAAACGAATTATTGCTTCTTCTAACCGTTTTTCTCTTTTGAACTTGTTTATATCTAGATGTTGATTCACAAATCTGATTAGCTATGTGAATGTGTCTTATGTTACTGCTATGTGCGTTATTGTTATCGATTCATGCTATGGTTATTTAGCTTGTTTTTATGAGTTTTACCTACTTAACTAGATGATCTATCTGCTACTTACTACTATGCTACTACTATACTATTACTATTATACTAGCTATTACAATGTTATTGGTCTGTTTCTTCTACTACTATCTACTATAACATAAGTAAACTACAGATTGCAACTATTAAGATAACAATACATAACAATAACACAAAAAAGATAAGCCGAGTCTTTACTTTATTTCAGTCAAACTTGCCATTACAGCTTCTAATAGACAGAAGAGTACCTGAATCAGCAAAAGAAGATCAATGAGTCTAAGGGATTAAGCAGAAAAGCACAGCAATGACTCAGACAGCAATGCAACAGTGAAGATGAATCCCAAATAAGCAAGACAACCAACAGCAACAGAGCCAGAACTTCGAGCAGGAAAACCACAGCAAAGCAAGTAGAAATCCAGGCAAAAACTCGAGCAAAGAACCCAAAAATCAGAAGAATATCCCTAAGTTCTTACTCGAAAATGCAGAAAAAGCCTATTGCTATATTAGTATTCTCTTTTCTCTGAACTTTTCTTCAAAAGCCAGCCCCTATTTCACTCTTTTTGGGGGGTTTATATAGGTGTGAGAGTGGCTAATTTCTTGGGGAGAAAGAATGGGATTAAATCTCACTTCTCCCCCTTTAAAATTGCTAAACTTACACTTAGACCCCATTTTCAGTTATCAAAAACCCTTCCAGCATGTGCTGGAAGGTTCTATTAGATTCCCTTTTAAAGCTTTTACCAAAGTATCCCTAAGGGTTAAAGATTTTTACTGATTTCTCTTTTTAGGGAGACCATTATACCCTTTAATCTCTGCAAAATTGCAGAAATCAGGGGTACAAATGACTCCCTTAACCCTATATGTTCTATGAAATTCATTATTTTACCAATTCAAGTTCCCTATATGCCCTTAAAGGCATAGCTGAATTATCCGACCTACCTAGGTCAGGTTTTCAGAATTTTTACTCTTATTTAACTAAGGGCCAGTCTTTGTATTAGTATTTAAGGACTGGCCACTTTTGACTTAAGGACTTATTTCAATTTTAACCACTTTGTTCCATTTTCTTGTTAATTGCAGGACCAGCCTGCCTTATTACTATATTTAACTATTTAAAACTTAGCCAATCTCAAGTTGAGACTTAGCTTGGGCAATTGAAGCCCAATTACTGAACACAGGCTGGGCCCAAGCCTTTGCAAGCCTAGCCACCTGTGGTTCAGGGCTCAAAAATGAGCCTTGGTAAGCCTGCATTTGCAAGCTTAACCAGTTTTGCACAACCAGCCCCTTTTGAGGTGGACTGGTGTGTTGGAACCTTATAGAGTTGATCAACCTTTGCAAAGTTGACAACTCTTAGGTCAATTATTGCCTAATAACCTATTTTGTTCATTTTAAGTTAATTAAACTAAATTGCAGGACTAGCCTGCTTAATTATTCAGAATTAACTTATTTAAGACTCAGCCAGTCCAAAGATTGGACTTAGTCTTGCAATTGGGGCCCATTTATGAACACAAGCATGGCTAAGACTTTGCAAGTCTAGCCGCTAGTGGACATGGGTCAATTTGGGGCTTGGTAAGTCTAACCTATTAGACTTAAACCAATTTTATTATACACCTGGCCTTTTTAACTCTTAGCCAGTGTGTCAAGACTATCAGAGTAGGTCAGTTGTAAAACTGACCACTCTTTGTTATTCAAATCACTTATAACCCTTTTTTATGGTTTTCAATTTTAACCTATTTTTAGACTATTCAGCAACATGTTTTCAATTTTAACCACTTACAAGTTTAACACTACTGCAGCTATAACCAATTCCACCTAGGCATGATAAGTATTAACAGTAATCAGCTTAACACAAGGCTGTTGCAAACATAGCCATTTTCACAAAATTGCACACATAGCCATGAAATCAGAATCACTCATCGATTAATCAAAACTCAGAGAAAGGGATTGAATATTGTTGAATTTCAATCAAGGACTTGTTACTCAGATTTTACAACACAGTATGTCAATTAATCATGAAGCAGGTATAGTCAGAACTACCTTATACTTAGAGGATTACTGAAAATCCTAATTATGCTTAACATGTTCTTGACTAAGCACATACAGGTAAAACTCATAAAGAGGTTTCAGGAGAAAGCATGGCTCAAACAGAATGAAAAAGATAGTAACATGATCTGAACATGTAGAGATCAAAGATAGACAATAGACATGAAGAAGAGCTAATCAAAGAAAGGCAAATCTTAAGCAAAGAAATAGGACAAACAGAGATTTCTAGAAGGTACGAACTACTCTAAACATGCAGAGACAGAAGAGACGAACATTCAAAATATTGAAAGCTAACAAAAGATAACCTAATACAGAGATGACACAGAATGAGAGTAAAAAACTGAACTAGTACTAAAACTAGACATGCGAAATAAACAGAAAAATGTCAAGAACAAACAAAAAATAACAGATCAGGAAACAAGATATCAGGAACCAACAAAAGAGTTATAAAAGAAGAACAGTCATACTATTGAAATTTAATGAATCAGGAACTAAAGTATAAAGAAGATGAACAAGATGAGAAAAAAACCCTAATACTAATCAAAACAGGAGAATAACACAAAATAAAGCACAAAATAAAGCAAATAGAGAGGGCGGGGACTTAGCTTAGCGGGGTCTGTCCCCCAAGCTTTCCCGTTTTTATTCTTTTCTTTTTCTTTTTCTTTTCCTTTCCAGTCTCTTTCAAACTTTTTTCCTTTATTTCCTTTTTTTTTCGTTTTTCTTTTCTCATTTTGTCTTTCTGGTTTTTTCTTTTTTAGACTTCAAGATGAAGCCTTTTTGGGTTTTTGTTTGCAGAGGGATGTTTGGGAGGGTAAAAAGGGTGGATCTTGAAAGGGTTGAAGTTCCGAGTCGTCGGAGTTAGGTTTCCGGCGACTTTGTTTTGGATATTCGACGGGATTGGGGAAGATTCGAGGGTGGTGGTTTATATGGTTGGGTAGATCAGGTCAAGGGGGTTCTTTTGGCGTTGGTTTGGTAGAGTGGTTCATACTTTGGTGGTCACCGGAGGTAGGTTCCAGTGACTGGCATATCAAGAACAGGGAAGTTTCTTTGGTTTTTCTAGGGTTTTGAAGGTCGTTTGAGTTGAAGAAGATGAAGAAGGGCAGAGGGGAGGTGAAGAGGTGGCCGGAGACCACCGTGGGAGGTGGTGGCCTCCATGGCCGGCAGGGTTTTAGAAGGGAGAGATGAAGAAGACGATGAGGGAGACGGGAGAACCTAGGCGGCTAGGGTTTGGATATTTACAAATGACCGGAATTCAACGGACCAAAGCTTTATATAGTCGTGGAGGTTGAGGTGATCTTGGCCGTTGATTTGCTGATGATCAACGGTCAAGACCAGGCGTTACTAAAACGGCGCCGTTCCTATTACCAAATGAGACCCACATTTTCAATCGTTAGATCAACTTAACCGGACGGTTGAGATTTGATCTCACACTTAACCATTTGAATTAATTCCGAATTGATTCTCAGCCATTGGATTTGGCCTGATGAACGACCGAGATCACTTGTCACTTAATGAACTGGACCAGACTTTTGGGCTTGGGTGTTTGGGCCACTGATTTGGAATTCTTTTGGCCCACTGTAATTATACCTATATATTTTTTGTATTTTCTGGTATTTAATTATTTAAACACCCTCTTTTATATATTTATATTTTTTTTTCTATGAATTATTAGAAAAACTTAATTTCCTACTTACACTAATTATCTAATATTTTTTGCAATTTTTTCTACTATTTTTCCTAATTTTCCGCTACTTAAAACTCTTTTTTTTTGATGATTTTCTTCTTTAAACTAATTAATTCAAACAAAATAATTACTTAACCTTTTTTTTTTTTTGATTTTTCTAATTTTCAATTATTCGAACACACAAAGTGTAGCTAATTTCAAACAAGGCACACAATTGCACTCAAAAATATATTTATTTTAATTTTGGAATTATTTGCCCGGTGTAAAAATCATGTGCTCACAGTATCGAATACGCTATTTTTGATGATTGAGTCGTAACGATGTTGTAGCTAATTTGCATATTATGATATATGCCATACTTTTCGTATTATTCATAGTTGAATTATATTTTATAAATATTTCAAATAGATTATTTGTTATAATTTTTTGGTTTTAATGTTATATTTATAATTATTTTTTATTTTATACTATCTTAAAATTCTTGATATCGGTAAAATTTAAAGATCCGTGGTGTATTGGAAAAAACTGAATTTATATTGAAGGTGACGTGGCATGACACGTGGACTGGTCAAATGGTCAAAACAAGTTGATCAGTTAAGAGGCACGGACGATATCAGATACGAAGAGAAGAAAGTTAAATAGGCACGAGGGGCTATTCAAATGATGTGAGTCTCGTATCTATTTAACTTAATTAAAGCCACCAGGTCAGAGAGAATCGAAGATATGAATCTGATGGCATATAACTGTCTAAATTTAGTATGAAATACCAATAACGTCTCATTTAATATCATTTAATGCTCATAAATGCCTCTTTAAAGCTAAAGGAATTATTCCTTTTCCTAGAAAATTTAACTATAAATGGAAGAGGTCTCAGCATTTGTAATGACATGAAGTATCATTGAGATTATCTGAGAATACAAACTTATTTATTGCTTTATCATCTTCAAATATTCCTTATTTTATTCGTCTCCTGATTATCAGTAACCCGACTTATATCTTAATTTCTAGTTTTGACTGAAATTTTATTTTTTTGGTTAAGGAAATTGGTTCCGTTACCGGGAATCTGATAATCTATTTCTTTTAAGTCACATTCTACTTGTTGTTATCATCATGGCAAGCAACAACAATAATAACAACAACAATAATGCTGATGAAAATCAAATCCATCATAATCAAGGAGATTTACACAACATTAACGTAGCTCATTCCCCTGAAAATTCACCACGTCAATCTCGTGAAGGTACTCCTGCACCAGAATCACAGGATGATGAGCAGGGGCAATCAGAATATTTTGAGGGACCAGATGAAGCTTTGCAAAAATTAATTGATGCACGGATTGGCCAAGCTCTTCAGACTCTAGTTAGTCGGTTACCTGTTGCACCACCCATACTTACGTCTAATAATAATACACTGGAGAATCCTCGTTCTGGCCTTGTTAATTCAAAAAATGAGGGAACCCCCAGTGAACCACGAGAAGTGGATCCAGGTAATACAAATAATTCTTATTTACAAAATTTGGTACTAACTTTGTAAAAACAACCGAAAGAACAAAATGAGCGCATCGAGAAAATCTCTGGAGTTCCCCCAATAATCAAAGGAGTAGATGTGGATAAATACTCACAACAACCTTGGAAACCGAGTGTTGCTCCCCTTTCAATTCCTAAAAAGTTTAAAATGCCTGACATCTCAAAATATGATGGCTCAACGGACCCACGTGACCATGTGACGGTATTTACTACAGGTGTCAAAGAAAATGATTTAACCAAGCAGGAAATTGAGTCCGTGTTGGTCAAAAAATTTGGAGAAACACTCACCAAGGGTGCACTAACTTGATATTCTCTTTTGCCTGAAAATTCTATAAACACTTTTGCTGAGCTTGCAGATTTTTTTATTAAGGCGCACTCAGGAGCTCAAAAGGTTGAGAAAAGAATGGAAGACATTTTCAAAATCAAACAAGGGGACACAGAGTTGCTCAGAGATTTTGTTGATAGGTTCCAACGGGAACAGATGACTTTACCCCGTGTACCCGATAATTGGGCTGCAATAGGTTTTGTAAGCAACTTAAATGATAAAAGTTCTGAAGCCACGAGAAGACTTAAATAAAGCCTTCGAGAGTTCCCTGCAACCACATGGAATGATGTTTATAATTGGTACAATACGAAGTTGCGAATCGAAGAAGATACCGTGCCTCGATTTCAACATAAAGAAAAGAGCAGTTCTAGGAGATCCGAAACTGAAAAAAGATTAGGTAAAAACAGGTACGATCCTTATATGGGTCCTGCAGAAAATGATTCACAGACAAAATATGAAAATCAATGATATGATCAAAAATCAAGAAACATGGAATCTGGTTCTTCATCAAGGTTCAGGAATGATCGAAACAGACAGGAGCCACAAGATGATAATGGGAGTTTGAAGTCAAGATTTGGTGTATATAATTTCAATGTCACCACCTCCAAGCTCGTAGCTGTTTTGAGGAGCATGGGAGATAAGGTACGGTGGCCAAAAGAGATGCGGTCAAATCACAACAAGTGCAATCCAGACCATTGGTGCGAATTTTATAATGATCACGGGCATAAGACTTCAGAACGTAGATTCTTACAGATTGAAGTGGACCATCTATTGAAACAAGGGTATCTCACTGAGTTATTTAGTGAGAAACATAAGCAAGCCTACATTAAAAATAGGCAAAAACCACCAAAGCCCCCATCACCCAAGAGAGCCGTGAATGTTATAAGTGGGGGAGAAGATATTTATGGATTAACATATACAGCTTCAAATAAAGTTGTGACGACCCGGCCCGTCGTCACGGGAATTACCACCCCGTTATGTTGTGAATACATGTTTTATGATTTTATATCAATATTAAAGTCTATCGGGTGAGTTAGGAGTGAATTGGATTGAAAATGAGGCATATAGCCTTTGGGAAAGAAACTTGAATAAGGAAAGTCAACCCGGAGTTGACTATTTGGTTAGAAGGCTCGGAATCGGATTCTGATGATTCGGTTAGTTCCGGGAGGTGATTTGTGACTTAGGGGAGCGATCGGAATTGAATTTGGAGGCCGGTGTAGAAATAGGCTTGAATTGGCTAAGGTTGAATTTTGGCGAAATCCGAACGGTAGGTGAGATTTTGATCCGGGAGTCGGAATGGAGTTCCGACAGTTGCAGTAGCTCCGTTAGATGATTTTGGATGTGCCTGCAAAATTTCAGGTCATTCGGACGTCGTTTGGTCGGGTTTTTGATTGAATGTGTAATTTGGAATGTTTTAAGGAATTTAGGCTTGAATCCGTGGTTAATTGGTGATTTTGATGTTTAGGATGGTGTTTTTATGATTGGAATAAGTTCGAATAAGGAATTAGGATGTGTTGGTGTGTTTGAATGAGGTCCGGGGGGCCTCGGGGTGTTTTCGGATGGTTAATCGGGGGAAAATATGGAAAATTGCAGAAACTAGTGCACTGCTTCTGTTGTTTCCGCTCCTGCGGAATTATGGGCGCAGGAGCGGGTGCGCTGAAGCGGACCAGGAGCGCAGAAGCGCTGGGCATCGCAGAAGCGGAGCATTTTCCGCTGAAGCGGAATCGCGGGAGCGAAAAGGGAGCCGCAGAAGAGGCCATCGCAGAAGCGGAAGGGAGCCGCTTAGGCGAGTCCGCAGAGGCGGACGCCTAGCCGCAGAAGCGGAAATATCCGCAGGAGCGATCGATTCTCCGCAGAAGCGGACGCGTAGGAGCGGAAATTCTTCCGCAGAAGCGAAATCGCTGTAAGTTAAGTACCGCTGAAGCGACCCTTTGGTCGCGGATACGGGAGCGTAGAAGCGGAAAATGTTCCGCAGAAGCGAAAATCGCTGTAAGTAAGTGTATCAGGAGTTAGAAAAATTTCAGAACATTTAACACATTTTGGGTCTCGGCTTTAGAGGCGATTTGGGCGATTTTGAAGAGAAATTCAAGGGAAATCATCAGGTAATCATCTATGGACTTAAACTATGATTAGTATTGGTAATATTATGCAATTATATCATGAAAATGGAGGGATTTGGGGTAATTTATGGAGGATTTAGCCCTAGGCTTGGACTTTAGAAGATCAAGGTTTTGAATGGGCAAATGGAGTCCGAATTTGGTAAAATTGATATGCTTAGACTCGTATTGAGACGAGGGTTCCAGAAATGTGAATTTCGTAAATTTTCGGAATGTGGGCCCGGGGCTCGGGTTTTGACAACCTTGGGAATTTTGATGTAAATTGAGTTGTATTGATTGGGTGTCGTCCCATTGGCCTAATTTGTTGTGTTTCTACTGTATTTGATCAGATTCTACGCGTACGGAGCTTGATTCTCGTGGCAAGGGCATTACGGAATAGTCGTCGCGCTATATTGAGGTGAGTAATAGATGTGGGTGATGACCAGCGGGTTCGAAACCCCGGTATACCACTTTGTGACGCTGTATAGCGGCGAGACACGCACACTCTTGAGAGTGCGGGGTCGATCATGAACTGGAGACTATATATTAGTCCGACATGTTGATACTGTATTATTGGCTATTCTCGAGCCGTTGAACCTCCTTCTCGGATGGTTGCATATATATATAATGTGATAATGACCACTCTTGAGCCGTTGAACCCCCTTCTTGGGCGGTTGAGTATACATGTGGGCCGTGAGCCAGTTATTGGATCCCGCGAGGATCGTTATCATGGTCTTATCATATAGACATGCTAGTTTACTACTAGTCCGCAGCTATTTTTGTTATTATGCCAATTCCAATCTCTGGAACTTGACATTACTGTTTTCCAACTGAAAAATGATAAAGAGTTTTCAAAAACTATTTTTGAGCCTGCGAGGCTGTATCTGCATATTAGCCGACTAGTAGTGGATCGGGCTGCACGCCGCAGCGAGATATATGTTGGATCGGACTGCACGCCGCAGGAATATCTCTATGAGATGTGCTTGGGCTGTAGGAGCCCCTCCGGAGTCTGAACCCCCACAGTGAGCACGGGTACCCAAAATTGGAGTCGGGCTACACGCCGTAGCGGTCATATCATGCATTGCATTGCATTTAGCTACATCTCCTAGCTGTTATGCTATTTATTGGTATTTGTTGGAACAGGTACAGTGAAGATTGATTCTATGACAGGGTAGCTGATTATAGCTTTACATAGTGCTTTATTGCGGATTTCTTATCTGCGCTGTCTTACCCTTGTTTATTACCACTGAGTCCGGCAGTACTCATTTTACTCCCTGCACCTTGTGTGCAGATCCAGGTACCTCTCAGCAGTGATCCAGTAGTTGTGCGAGGCGACGTTTGTGGATATTCGAGGTAGCTGCAGAGTCCGCAGGACCCGATATTCCTTCCTACTGTCTTTTGATTTTGTATTGACATTTCTTTCCGCACTTGGTATTTTGTAAACCTTTATACACTCATGTTCAGTAGAGGCTCGTGACTCTTGACCCTTGGTCTATGGGAGTTGATGTATTATGGGACTTGGTTCCCTGTTTTCGTTATTTGTATCGCTATTGCTTCGTGATTTAATATGCTTAAAATAGGCTAAAAGAGAGCTTCTAGCTCCGTTGTTTATATTGGTTGGTCAGGCTGGCTTAGCAATGTGCTGGGCGCCATCACGACCGGATTTGGGGTCGTGACAAGTTGGTATCAAAGCCTAGGTTTACTAGGCCTCGTGAGTCTTGAGCCGGTTAGTAGAGTCTTGTGGATCGGTACGGGGACGCCTGTACTTATCCTCGGGAGGTCGCGAACCTTTAGGAAACCCTTCACTTTTCTTAAACTCGTCGTGCGATCTTGTTGTTCCGAGAGCCGAACTTCTATATTCTATTCTCTCGCGGATGGCGAGAACGCGAGCATCGGGACGAGGTGGACGACCTCCGTTGCCACCGTTAGAGGCCGTGGGCGCGGTCGTGCTAGAGTTAGAGGTAGGGCGGGCTGAGGCATACCGGTTGACCCGCCCGTTGTACCGGTTCGAGAGCGGCCCCGGTGGTTGAAGCTCCGGCGGCCCCGGTTCGGGGCCGGACTATATCTATTGCTATTCCCGGTCTTCGGGAGACTCTTGCTCAAATATTATCGGTGTGTTCGGTTTGGCTCGGGTAGTTTCGGCTACCGCTACCGTAGCAACATCTCAGTCAGGGGGTGGTCAGCGGACCCCTGCGGCTCGCACACCCGATCCGGTTGTTCGGGGACTTCGGACGCCAGGAGGTCGTCCCCGCTCGGTGGTTGCACCGGTTATTCCTCCGACTGCACCAGCTCCAGGCTCCAGAGCATATGGTTCGAGTTATGCCCGACGATGAACGGCGTCGTGCTTGAGAGATTTGGTAGACTTCGGCCACCCCATTTCGGTGGCGTTGAGGGCGAGGATGCCCGGGGTTTCTTGGATAAATGTCAGAAGATGTTGCGTACGGCTGGTATTCTTGAGTCCGGCGGAGTTTCATTTACTACGTTTCAGTTCACTGGTCCCGCATTTGATTGGTGGGAGGATTTTGAGAGGCGTAGGCCTGCAGGAGCAGCACCTCTCACATGGCGGTAGTTCTCTACTCTCTTTCTAGAGAAATATGTACCTCGGTCTCGTCGCGAGGAGCTACGTCGCCGGTTCGAGTGGTTGATTCAGGGCGACATGTCTGTGACTCAGTATGAGCTTAGATTCACTCAGTTGGCTAGGCATGCCACATGGATGATCCCCACTGAGAGGGAGAGGATCAGGAGGTTCATTGATGGCCTCAACTACTCTATCCGTATTCTTATGACCAGCGAGCGAGTTCTGTCATCATCGTTTGAGCAGGTAGCTGATATGGCACGCTCCATTGAGGCGGATCGTCACCGAGAGAGAGGAGCGGGAGGCCAAGAGGCCTCGCGGTTCTGGCAGTTTCAGCGGTGCTCCATCTAGAGGGCATTCCCAGCAGAGCAGAGGTCGCTCATCTAGACCTTCTCATTCAGGCCGCCCAGAGCAGAGCGGAGGTTCTTATGGTCGTGGTCGACAGGGATTTCAGCAGGGTCGGTCATCACTTAGTGCCCTCCCGGCCCGGAGTGCGGCACCTACTTCTCCGGCACCGGGTGCATGTTATGAGTGTGGTGAGTTTGGCCACGTGAGGAGACATTGCCCTCGACTACGTAGGGGCAGGACTCAGCAGAGGGATCAGCCCTCCTCTTCAGCACCATCTCAGTCTAGTAGAGGTGGAGGTCGGTCTTCTCGTGGTCGCCCCAGAGGCGAGGAGAGATCTGTGGAGGCCAGGCACAATTCTATGCACTTCCTGATAGGCGTGATGCGGTTGCCTCCGATGCAGTGATTACAGGTATCATTTTTGTCTGTCACAGAGATGCCTCTGTTCTATTTGATCCGGGGTCCACATATTCTTACGTGTCCTCTTATTTTGCACATCACTTGGGTGCGACTCGTGGTAGTCTTGATTTACTGTTCATGTATCCACCCCCGTGGGTGATACGATTGTTGTGGATCATGTCTATAGATCTCGTGTTATATCTATTGGGGGTCTGGAGACCCAGGCAGATTTGTTATTGTTGGGGATGGTGGACTTTGATGTTATATTGGGTATGGACTGGTTGTCTCCGTATCATGCGATATTGGACTGTCATGCTAAGACAATTACGTTGGCCATTCCTGGTATTTCTCAGATTGAGTGGCGGGGTTCGATCGATTTCGTCCCTAGCCGTGTTATTTCGTTCTTAAAAGCTCAGAAGATGGTTGAAAAAGGGTGTTTATCGTACTTAGCTTTTGTGAGAGATGTGGGAGCTGAGTCTCCTAGCATTGATTCTGTACCTGTTGTGAGGGACTTCCCGGATGTATTCCCCTCAGACCTGCCGGGCATGCCGCCGGACAGGGATATTGATTTTGGCATTGACTTGGTGCCGGGCACTCAGCCCATATCCATTCCTCCTTATCGAATGGCACCGGCCGAGTTGAAAGAACTAAAAGAGCAGCTCCAAGAACTTCTGGATAAGGGTTTCATCCGTCCTAGTGTGTCCCCGTGGGGTGCGCCGGTATTATTTGTTAAAAAGAAAGATGGTTCCATGCGGATGTGTATTGATTATAGGCAATTGAACAAAGTGACAGTGAAGAAAAAGTACCCTCTACCGCGCATAGATGATTTGTTTGATCAGTTACAGGGTGCGAGGGTGTTTTCTAAGATCGATCTTCGTTCGAGCTATCATCAGTTGAAGATCAGAGACTCAGATATTATGAAGACTGCATTCAGGACCCGATATGGTCATTATGAGTTTCTTGTGATGTCGTTTGGGCTGACCAACGCCCCAGCAGCATTTATGCATCTGATGAACAGTGTGTTCGGGCCTTATTTGGATTCATTTGTGATTGTGTTCATTGATGACATTCTAGTCTACTCCCGTAGTCAGGAGGAGCATGCTCAGCATTTGAGTATTGTGTTGCAGAGATTGAGGGAGGAGAAGCTATATGCTAAATTCTCCAAGTGCGAGTTTTGGCTCGAGTCCGTAGCATTTTTGGGACATGTGGTGTCTCGTGATGGTATTCGGGTTGATCAGAAAAAGATAGAGGCGGTGTAGAGTTGGCCTAGACCGACCTCAGCTACAGAGATCAGGAGTTTTCTTGGTTTGGCGGGATATTATCGCCGGTTTGTTCAGGGATTTTCATCCATTGCTTCTTCATTGACTAAATTGACCCGGAAGGGTGCACCATTCGTGTGGTCGGATGAGTGCGAGGAGAGCTTTCAGAAGCTCAAGACAGCTTTGACCACAGCTCCAGTGTTAGTATTGCCATCAGCTTCAGGTTCATATACTGTTTATTGTGATGCCTCGAGAGTGGGGATAGGTTGTGTGTTGATGCAGGAAGGTAAGGTGATTGCTTATGCTTCTCGGCAATTGAAGCCACATGAGAAGAACTATCCTGTTCATGACTTGGAGCTAGCCGCCATTGTTCATGCCTTGAAGATTTGGAGGCACTATTTGTACGGTGTGTCTTGTGAGGTGTATACCGACCATCGTAGTCTCCGGCACTTGTTCAAACAGAAAGACCTTAATTTGAGACAGCGGAGATGGCTTGAGTTGCTGAAGGATTATGACATTACTATATTATATCATCCGGGAAGGCCAATGTGGTGGCCGATGCTTTGAGCCGGAAGGCGGTCAGTATGGGGAGCTTGGCATATATTCCAGCTGAGGAGAGGCCATTTGCTTATGATGTTCAGGTGCTAGCCAATCGGCTAGTGAGGTTAGATATTTCGGAGCCCAGCAGGGTATTGGCTTGTGTTTTATCTCGGTCATCTCTATATGATCGTATTCGTGAGCGCCAGTATGATGATCCACATTTGGCTGTCCTGAGGGATAGAGTTCAGCATGATGATGCTAGAGATGTCACCATTGATAGTGACGGCGTATTGAGGATGCAAGGCCGGATATGCGTGCCCAATGTTGATGGCCTTCGTGAGTTGATTCTGGAGGAGGCCCATAGCTCGCGGTATTCTATCCATCCAGGAGCCGCGAAGATGTATCAAGATTTGAAACAGCACTATTGGTGGAGAAAGATGAAAATGGACATTGTCAGACATGTAGCACGGTGCCTCAACTGTCAGCAGGTTAAGTACGAGCACCAGAGGCCCGGTGGCGTATTTCAGCGCATTGTCATTCCTGAGTGGAAATGGGAGAGGATCACTATGGATTTTGTTACTGGACTCCCTCGGACGGCGAGGAAGTTTGATTCTGTATGGGTGATTGTGGATAGACTGACCAAGTCAGCTCACTTTATTCCAGTTTGTACTACCTACTCATCGGAGCGGTTGGCATCGATCTTTATTCGAGAGATTGTTCGGTTGCATGGAGTTCCAGTGTCTATCATATCCGACAGGGGTACTCAGTTCACTTCTCAGTTTTGGAGAGCATTTCAGCGAGAGATGGGTACACGGGTTGAGTTGAGTACAGCATTTCACCCCCAGACAGACGGACAGTCTGAGCGCACTATTCAGATCTTGGAGGATATGTTGCGAGCTTGTGTGATTGATTTTGGTGGTTCGTGGGATGAGTTCCTACCACTTGCCGAGTTTGCCTACAACAACAGTTATCAGTCGAGTATTCAGATGGCCCCGTATGAGGCATTGTATGGCAGGCGATGTAGATCCCCGTGAGATGGTTTGAGCCTGGTGAGGTTAGATTGATAGGGACTGAGTTAGTCCAGGATGCTCCGGATAGAGCAAAGTTGATCCAGGAGAGGCTTCGTACAGCACAGTCTCGTCAGAAGAGTTATGCGGACCGTAGAGTTCGGGAGTTGTCGTTCATGGTTGGTGACAGAGTATTGTTGAAAATTTCACCTATGAAGGGTGTCATGAGATTTGGGAAGAAAGGAAAGTTGAGTCCAAGGTACATTGGTCCTTTTGAGATACTTAGGAGAGTTGGAGAGGTGGCATATGAGTTGGCCTTGCCGCCCAGCTTATCCAGCGTTCATCCGGTATTCCATGTGTCTATGCTCCGGAAGTACATTGGAGATCCGTCTCATGTATTAGATTTCAGCACCATTCAGCTTGATGGTGATCTATCCTATGATGTGGAGCCTATTGCCATTTTGGGACGTCGGGTGAGAAAATTGAGGTCTAAGGAGATTGCATCAGTTAAGGTTCGGTGGAGAGGTCGACCCGTGGAGGAGGCCACTTGGGAGATCGAGCGGGAGATGCGGAGCAGATATCCTCACTTGTTTGAGACTTCAGGTATGTTTCTTGACCCGCTCGAGGACGAGCGTTTGCTTAAGAGGGGGAGAATGTGACGACCCGGCCCGTCGTCACGGGAATTACCACCCCGTTATGTTGTGAATACATGTTTTATGATTTTATATCAATATTAAAGTCTATCGGGTGAGTTAGGAGTGAATTGGATTGAAAATGAGGCATATAGCCTTTGGGAAAGAAACTTGAATAAGGAAAGTCAACCCGGAGTTGACTATTTGGTTAGAAGGCTCGGAATCGGATTCTGACGATTCGGTTAGTTCCGGGAGGTGAATTGTGACTTAGGGGAGCGATCGGAATTGAATTTGGAGGCCCGGTGTAGAAATAGGCTTGAATTGGCTAAGGTTGAATTTTGGCGAAATCCGAACGGTAGGTGAGATTTTGATTCGGGAGTCGGAATGGAATTCCGACAGTTGCAGTAGCTCCGTTAGGTGATTTTGGATGTGCCTGCAAAATTTCAGGTCATTCGGACGTCGTTTGGTCGGGTTTTTGATTGAATGTGTAATTTGGAATGTTTTAAGGAATTTAGGCTTGAATCCGTGGTTAATTGGTGATTTTGATGTTTAGGATGGTGTTTTTATGATTGGAATAAGTTCGAATAAGGAATTAGGATGTGTTGGTGTGTTTGAATGAGGTCCGGGGGCCTCGGGGTGTTTTCGGATGGTTAATCGGGGGAAAATATGGAAAATTGCAGAACTTGTGTTCTGGTTTTGTTGTTTCCGCTCCTGCGGAATTTTGGACGCAGGAGCGTGTCCGCAGAAGCGGACGAGATGCGCAGGAGCGGGTCGTTTCGCAGAAGCGGAAGCCTTTCCGCTGAAGCGGGGTCGCTGGTGCGACCCAATGATCGCAGAAGCGGACGAGGGAAATTGGGGCATGGTCCGCAGAAGCGGACGTTTTTCCGCTTAGGCGATACCGCAGAAGCGGTCAGTGATGCGCAGAGGCGGACGAGTCCGCAGAAGCGGGAGCTTCTTCGCAGAAGCGGGTCCGCTTAAGCGGCCCTTTGTTCGCAGAAGCGGAAGTGGCCGGCTAGGCCTGGAACCGCTGAAGCGACCCTTTGGTCGCGGATACGGGAGCGTAGAAGCGGAAAATGTTCCGCAGAAGCGAAAATCGCTGTAAGTAAGTGTATCAGGAGTTAGAAAAATTTCAGAACATTTAACACATTTTGGGTCTCGGCTTTAGAGGCGATTTGGGCGATTTTGAAGAGAAATTCAAGGAAATCATCAGGTAATCATCTATGGACTTAAACTATGATTAGTATTGGTAATATTATGCAATTATATCATGAAAATGGAGGGATTTGGGGTAATTTATGGAGGATTTAGCCCTAGGCTTGGACTTTAGAAGATCAAGGTTTTGAATGGGGAAATGGAGTCCGAATTTGGTAAAATTGATATGCTTAGACTCGTATTGAGACGAGGGTTCCAGAAATGTGAATTTTGTAAATTTTCGGAATGTGGGCCCAGGGCTCGGGTTTTGACAACCTTGGGAATTTTGATGTAAATTGAGTTGTATTGATTGGGTGTCGTCCCATTCGCCTAATTTGTTGTGTTTCTACTGTATTTGATCAGATTCTACACGTACGGAGCTTGATTCTCGTGGCAAGGGCATTACGGAATAGTCGTCGCGCTATATTGAGGTGAGTAATAGATGTGGGTGATGACCAGCGGGTTCGAAACCCCGGTATACCACTTTGTGACGCTGTATAGCGGCGAGACACGCACACTCTCGAGAGTGCGGGGTCGATCATGAACTGGAGACTATATATTAGTCCGACCTGTTGATACTGTATTTTTGGCTATTCTAGAGCCGTCGAACCTCCTTCTCGGATGGTTGTATATATATATATTGTGATAATGACCACTCTTGAGCCGTTGAACCCCCTTCTTGGGCGGTTGAGTATACATGTGGGCCGTGAGCCAGTTATTGGATCCCGCGAGGATCGTTATCATGGTCTTATCATATAGACATGCTAGTTTACTACTAGTCCGCAGCTATTTTTGTTATTATGCCAAATTCCAATCTCTGGAACTTGACATTACTGTTTTCCAACTGAAAAATGATAAAGAGTTTTCAAAAACTATTTTTGAGCCTGCGAGGCTGTACCTGCATATTGGCTGACTAGTAGTGGATCGGGCTGCGCGCCGCAGCAGAATATATGTTGGATCGGACTGCACGCCGCAGGGATATCTCTATGAGATGTGCTTGGGCTGTAGGAGCCCTTCCGGAGTCTGAACCCCCACAGTGAGCACGGGTACCCAAAATTGGAGTCGGGCTACACGCCGTAGCGGTCATATCATGCATTGCATTGCATTTAGCTACATCTGCTATCTGTTATGCTATTTATTGGTAATTGTTGGCACAGGTACAGTGAATATTGATTCTATGACAGGGTAGCTGATTATAGTTTTACATAGTGCTTTATTGCGGATTTCTTATCTGCGTCTTACCCTTGTTTATTACCACTGAGTCTGGCAGTACTCATTTTACTCCCTGCACCTTGTGTGCAGATCCAGGTACCTCTCAGCAGTGATCCAGTAGCTGTGCGAGGCGACGTTTGTGGATATTCGAGGTAGGTGCAGAGTCCGCAGGACCCGATATTCCTTCTTACTGTCTTTGGATTTTGTATTGACATTTCTTTCCGCACTTGGTATTTTGTAAACCCTTATACACTCATGTTCAGTAGAGGCTCATGACTCTTGACCCTTGGTCTATGGGAGTTGATGTATTATGGGACTTGGTTCCCTGTTTTCGTTATTTGTATCGCTATTGCTTCGTGATTTAATATGCTTAAAATACGCTAAAAGAGAGCTTCTAGCTCCGTTGTTTATATTGGTTGGTCAGGCTGGCTTAGCAATGTGCTGGGCGCCATCACGACCGGATTTGGGGTCGTGACAAAAGTTTCCAAAGTCACAATCACACACGGGAAACGAGTGCAACAAACTTTAAAAGATGAATGTATCACTTTTGATGATGCAGACACAGAAGGAGTGATCACCCTCCACAATGATGCACTTGTAATTGTCACACCTCCCTTTTTTACTACCCCACATAAGCATAAATATAAATACGCTTGTAGGGTATACCCCGATGCTCAAATATCCGAAACGGATAAAAATAACGTAATGGAAGGAGTTTTTCCAATTAAAGGACAATCGGTTCGGGATTTTATTGAGATTAATCAGAGTCGCCACTTGGGAATGATAATGGTGTCCCAAGTCACCAGTTAATCCCGAATCCGAGGAATTTTGACTCTTAAAAATGTCAGCGAAGCAAAGATCCGGATAAGGAACTCTGTTAACCCGGGAGAAGGTGTTAGGCATTCCCGGGTTCCGTGGTTTTAGCACGGTCGCTCAATTGTCGTTCCCGACTCTTGTTTGACTTAATTACAGATTTTAACAACATATAGTGCTTTTTACATTAAGTATTATTTTTTAGAGAATTTGCGGCATCGCGAAAACACGCCTCGAGTCACACCGCAACCAGTACGCCTGTGACTTTCGGTGTATTTCAACTTTGCCGGGATTTGGATTTGAGTCGCACCAAGTGCACACTCGTTCATAGGAAAGTACGTTAAATCGTGCCCTAAATAACGTCTATCGGCTTTTAAATCTTTTGGGAGAAGCTATGGAATTCGCTATTAGCTTTCCCGAGTCTACTTTATTATCTTATTACTAAATGGGGGCCCACGCTTGATTAACGTTGGGCGAGGCTCGTCCCAATTCAATTTTAAAGTTCGATCCTAAGAAGTGTATACTACGTCTCTCTAATTGTGTTTTTTCCTTAATCGTTTCCTAATACTAAGCATTCCCGGCCCTTTCGATTTCTATTGTTATTTGGGCCTGGACTTTCACGTCAATTAATTAGATCAGCAATGGGCGAAGCCCAGGCCTTAAAGCCCAGGCGGTCTTCAGGCTTTCTTTCAATGGACCAGTCAGTTTCGTATGGCAGTTCAGGCCCGCGTTACACATAGGGTCCGAACCAAATTGTAATAACAAAGAGTATAACACAAAATTCATATAAAGAAATAAATACTCAGAATTGGAAATGAAATCAAATCACCTTTATTTATTAATAAGGAAACCAATACACAAAAACAGTAGTCTTAAGTTAATGGACTATGTGCATGAAGAGCTCAATCCATTGTTATCACTATACGCTCAAAACTAAGAATTTATACTAATATCTAATTATTTGCTAAGGAGGTATTCTAGAACACAACCTACTTAACTAGGAAATTAAAGTGATTTAACTAATTATTCACAGCATCAAAAGAGAAACTAAACGATTAATCACAGATGTTTGCTATATTACCAGTTTCATTGCGAGCTATACCTCTCATCATCACCGGTTCATCCTAATTGAATTGCTTCAATATCTAATTATTTTCCCTTTTAAAACTCAATCAGATTTGAACCTAGATCCACAGAAGCGGACTAATTATGTAAGCAATAACTATATGAGTCTCTATATCTAAGCGATTTAAGGGTTTAAACAGGACCAAACAGTGGGTTTTACAGTGACTTAGTTCATTACAACGTTATTAAATCAGTTACGCTTGACTTGAACTAATGTCTTTTATCTTCTAAAACTTACTTATACTAAAATGTAGATCCACACCAGATGATTATCTACGTGATCATGGCTTATGAGACTATTGGGAAGAACAGTTAACGATTTGGGAACTTATGATATGCTAACTTATGTTTTAATGTTTTTACCTAATTAAACTAAGTGATATGCTATTACTACTACGATACTACTATTATACTACTTATTCTATCACTAAGCTATTACATCTTTTGTGTTTTGTTTTTTTCTCTGCAATCTATTGTAATACACTACAAATAAACTTCAAATTCAAACTAACACTACAACTATTAAGCTAACAGTACACATTTGTTAACACGAAAACTTAAAATGAATCTTCATTTTTATTTCATCCAAATCATCAATACAACTTCAATTGTAGAGAAGTGTACCTGGATTTGAAAGGAATGGGAAAATGGCAAATCAACAAGGCGGTGAAAATACATCAACAACAACAGTAACAACCAGCAGTAGCTTCAACACCTCAATCCCGAAAATCCCAGCAATACGGAGAAAAACAAAAACAAACCAGTAAAAAATAGAAAAGAAAAATATATTCTAGATTTTCTCTTTGTTTTGGCTTTCTATCTTTGAACTCTTTTCAATTCTAAAAAGAAACTCTCAAAAGAAACTCTCAAAAATTGAAATTTTTGCCATGTATACTTCTGTGTCCAGAATGTATATCGAGTGTATACTACAGCAGGAAATTTTTTTTTATTTTTACTTCTCTTCCTATTTTTCCTGTCTTTTTTCCCACCCCTTTTTCATAAATCTTCTCTTCTATTTATAGGCAAGAATTTCGAAAATTTTCAGATTTTTTATTAAAAAGAAAATATTTTTTTAATTTAAAGAAAACCCATTAATCCATGTTTTCCTCTCCTTGTTTTCTTCCTTGATTTCCTTGCCCCCACTACTTTATGTCATGTAATTATGATTATTTTTTGCTAAAAAAATCTGAAATTTTCTTCTTGGGCCAAGGGGTTTTGGGTTGTGTAAGGGTTCTTAGGATTGGGCTTGTAACTTAATTTGCAAGATGGCCCAATCCAAATTTTTTCCATTTTGTTCTTCTCCATTATTCAACTTCCTAATTAATAAAGCCCAATATACTAAGATTAATTTATAAAAATTAAAATTATCTTGAAATACTAATATCATAATAATAATTGTCACCTAATTTTAAATGGTAATTAAAATACAATCACACAATTTGGACATTAAAGGCTAAAATGCAAAAAATGCCTATTTTTGTGATTTTCATTTTTGTAAGATAAAATTAATTACTCCTAATTGTAGAATTAAATCCTAAATGCAAATGCGATATATATATATATATATATATATATATATATATATATATATATATATATATATATATATATATATATATTGTCATTATTTTTTTAAAAATGACACTAAATTCACAACAATTGCAAACAACACAAAACTCTTTTATTTTGAATTTTTGGGAGTAATTCTCATATAGGGCAAAAATCACGTGCTCACACCTGCCCCTCTTTGCGCGTAAACACGAAGAGTTTCTGTGCAAAGACAAGTGAGCGGATACGAGCGATTTTTGCCCATTTGAGCACTCCGTGAGAAGCATTTTATTTTCAAAATTTTGACCGAACCTTTGCTTCAAGAGGTTTCCTACATATCCCTGGCTAAAAGGGAATCGGGTCAATGTAGTTCGGAAAATTTTGGTAGCTGGGACTACCAATGAAACTGCGATTTTTTGCTGTTACTGTTGCTGCTGTTGCGGTTACTGCTTGTTGACCTCCTTATTACACCGGGGGAATGTAAAATGAAGAAGTTATTCTAAGCTATGATTCTACAATTACAATTATTCCTATCCTAGCTTTTGTTTGCTTCTCCTTGTCTCTTTTTCTTTGATTTTTTGAGATGCTCACTCTCCCTTTTTTGTTGATTTTCTTTCTTGTTTTCCTCTTCTTTTTTTTTTGATTTTCAATGGTACTTCTTGCCCTCGAGCTGAACCTGCTCAAAACAAAAACAACAAACTACTTTTTTTCTTTTTCTTCCCCAGTGTGGGCTTTTAGCTATATAAACCATGATGTGCAGAAATATATTCCCGTATTTGAAGGTGGGCGCCTAACAGAAATTAAACGTGCAATGCGATGCAGAAAAGTATTCCCGTATTCGAAGGTGGGCACCTAACAAAAATTAAACGTGCAATGCGATGCAGAAAATTATTCCCGTATTTGAAGGTGGGCACCTAACAGAATTTAGACGTGCAATGCGATGCAGAAAAGTATTCCCGTATTCGAAGGTGGGCACCTAACAAAAATTAAACGTGCAATGCGATGCAGAAAATTATTCCCGTATTCGAAGGTGGGCACCTAACAGAAATTAAACGTGCAATGCGATGCAGAAAAGTATTCCCGTATTCGAAGGTGGGCACCTAACAGAATTTAAACGTGCAATGCGATGCAGAAAAGTATTCCCGTATTCGAAGGTGGGCACCTAACAAAAATTAAACGTGCAATGCGATGCAGAAAATTATTCCCGTATTTGAAGGTGGGCACCTAACGGAATTTAGACGTGCAATGCGATGCAGAAAAGTATTCCCGTATTCGAAGGTGGGCGCCTAACGGAATTTAAACGTGCAATGCGATACGAGAAAATATTCCAGTATTTGAAGGTGGGCGGCTAACGAAATTAAACGTGCAATGCGATACGAGAAAATATTCCCGTATTTGAAGGTGGCGCCTAACGAAATTAAACGTGTAATGCGATGCGAGAAAATATTCCCGTATTTGAAGGTGGGCACCTGACGAAATTAAACGTGCAATGCGATGCGAAATATATTCCCGTATTCGAAGGTGGGCACCTAACGAGAATTTAGACGTGCAATGCGAATGCGGAAAATATTCCCGTATTTGAAGGTGGGCGCCTAACGGAATTTAAACGTGCAATGTGATGCAGAAAAGTATTCCCGTATTTGAAGGTGGGCGCCTAACGAAATTAAACGTGCAATGCGATGCGCAGAAAATATTCCCGTATTTGAAGGTGGGCGCCTAACAAAAATTAAACGTGCAATGCGATGCAGAAAATATTCTCGTATTTGAAGGTGGGCGCCTAACAGAATTTAAACGTGCAATGCGAAATGGAGAAAATATTCCCGTATTAGAAGGTGGGCGCCTAACAGAAATGAAACGTGCAATGCGATGCGGAAAAGTATTCCCGTATTTGAAGGTGGGCGCCTAACGAAATTAAACGTGCAATGCGATGCAGAGAAAATATTCCCGTATTTGAAGGTGGGCGCCTAACGAATTTAAACGTGCAATGCGAATGGAGAAAATATTCCCGTATTAGAAGGTGGGCGCCTAACAGAAATGAAACGTGCAATGCGATGCGAGAAAAGTATTCCCGTATTTGAAGGTGGGCGCCTAACAAAATTGAAACGTGCAATGCGATGCGAGAAAAGTATTCCCGTATTTGAAGGTGGGCGCCTAACGAAATTTAAACGTGCAATGCGAATGCAGAAAATATTCCCGTATTTGAAGGTGGGCGCCTAACCGAAATTAAACGTGCAATGCGAATGCAGAAAATATTCCCGTATTTGAAGGTGGGCGCCTAACTGAAATTAAACGTGCAATGCGAATGCAGAAAATATTCCCGTATTAGAAGGTGGGCACCTAACAGAAATTAAACGTGCAATGCGAATGCGGAAAATATTCCCTCAGCCTGAGGACTGGGGAGCAGATTTTAAAAGATGTTACCTTCCTCTTTTTGGTATTTTCTTTTTTTTTTTTTTACCAACTTATCTCTTGCCTGTGAATTTCTCCACTTATTCGGCAGACTTTCTCTTTTGGTATTTTAAATTTTCCACATTGGTCACATTCACTTTAAAGTGATTAGTGACGATTTGTTCCTGCATGAAACAAAATTTATTAGATATAAGCTGCTGGCAACTGGCATCTGCCGTCCCCACTTCTTATTGCTTCCTTTGTTTTTGCTTTCTCATGTTGCATGGCTTTTGACTTCTCGTCCCTTGGAGACTCTTTTTGTATTTTTCTCATTTCTCCATTTTTGTTTTGTTTTCTTTTTTCTTTGGCCATGTTTGCCAAGCTTCTTTATTCCTTTCCCCAATCTTCTATCCTTTCTGATCCAGTATTGTTTCAACTTCCGTTATCAGGAGCTGGTAGTTAGCTCTCAAAAGGGTAAACAATGAAATGCAGAAAAAATGAAAGAAAGGTAAGGGTATTTTGGAGAGATGACAGAACTTATCTGGGTATTTGCTGGCTGATTCCGCTGACCATGCCATGTATTTAAACTCTGACCCAGTTCGTTCCAATCATTATTCGGACTCTGAATTGCCTTTAACCCAAACCGATACTCTCTTTTGTTGCTTTTTTCTCTTTTCTGATAGTCCCCATGATCGCCTTACGGTGCCTCGAAAGGTTTTCACCAATAAGACTCTCTCATTTATTCTCTCAACCTCACAATCGTCTCACAGTGCCGATTAAGGTTTTCACTGATGAGACTCTCTCATTTTATTTCTCTCAACCTCACAATCGTCTCACAGTGCCGGCTAAGGTTTTCACCGATGAGACTCTCTCATTTTTTTATATTTTCTTTTTTCATTTTTCCTTTTGTATTTTGTTTTCTGTACCACGGGTATTATCCGATGCTTCGCTCCTCCTTCGTTGTATTTGTTATCATTTCAAAATTGATCAGAAGGTCTTTCTTTGGACCGTAACGTGGCTTTTGGGTGGGTTAAGAAAGAAAGATATAAAGGCTCAAAATTTCAACGAGGGTTAAAAATATTTACAACTCTCGGAATTATTAAACATAACTTCTGCCCCAGTTTCAATATGTGGGGAATTTTTGGATTTTTCCTTTGTTGTGACTGAACCTCAAGGAGGCTGCCTACGTACACTTTCGGGATCAAGTCAGACGTAGTTCATCCAACTTCATTAGTTAGATGGATTTCTTTTGACTTTTTCCCGATTTCTTTGTCTTTTTCTCTCTTTTTTTTCATTTTTTCATTTTTTTTTTATTTTTTTTTGCATTTTTCATTTTTTTTTTATTCTGGCAATTTCGATCTTATTGCACCAGAGCGATTCCGAGAGAGGGATATGAAAGAATTCATTCATTAAGGCTCAAAGGGGCTATCAATGGATAAAGTGTTTGGATAGAGAATAAAATGCCTTCGTCATTTCAATTCCAAAATCACAACAAAATACAAAACACATAATTGAAAAGGAATCATACATAGTATCTTTTGACTGCATCTGAATTGATAGCGGTGTCTACGCACTTTCCCTCAACATCTGTTAAATACAATGCTCCATTGGACAACACCCATGATACCAAAAACGGTCCCTGCCAATTTGGCGCAAACTTGCCCTTCGCCTCGGCCCAATGTGGTAAAGTAACCCATCGCAACCCAAATGAGCCTATGCCCATTGGAAGCTGTTGGCTCTATCGGTCCAATAACATTTATGCCCCTGTTTCAAATCAAAGAAAAATCTGTTAGTTTAATGCGGTGGTTGGTTGTGGCCTTGAACTTTGATGGCGACTGCTTTCCACTTGAATGCCTTGCCTATTCACCGACTATCCATTTTCACTTCTTCTTTGTTCAAAATCCACCTCTCTTTAGGTATGTATATTGTTCCTTTCTTGACGGATCCCACAAACTTCGATCTCGATTCCTTTGATGACTCCACTTGACAACCTTGGGTGTTTCTTGACTGACTCTTAGAAGATATACCCCCTCTCTGTTCGAACCCCGTACTTCAATTTGTTATATTTTCCCTGAGTTGGCACTTTGCCGACCCTTGTGTCTTGCATGATCCTCATTGCACATGTTGCTCTTGTGGGCTTAAATCACTGGCCTTGTCATTCCCTGACCTGCGATAATCGTCGTGTTGGCTAAATCCCATCTTGTGCAATTGGAAAGCTTGGTGGCAAATTTTGAAATCATTTCTATACTTGTTATGACCTGACTGACTCAATAAGAAGGAGGGTAAAACAAAGTGTGAAGAATAAAGAGAAAGGAAAACATAATTCCTAACAAGAAACCTACAGACGAATGACCTAACGGATTTTGAATACCGACTCTAGCGACCTTGACATGCACTTTTGGCCTTCTCCGTATAGCAAAGTTGATGTTCAACTCTTGTTGCAAAGTTCTGCTGTGAAACCGGTCTTCGATACTTCATTTCTTTGATCTGATCCTTAGTCGACTTGCAGCGCCCGTAGGGTTTTCGCCAACAAGCCTCTCTCATTTGATCTTTCTTTCTCTCAACTCACCGTCGCCTTACGGTGCCCGTGCGGGTTTTCACCGATAAGACTCTCTCATTTTGACTTCTCTCATCTTGGAGTCTCGTGGTGGTTTGAGTTCTTCATTCTCCTTTGTTCGGACTGGAGTGTTGCCCCTGATGTGATTGACCTTTGTTCGCTTGACTCGGCATTTCTTGAAGATTGATCGGAAGGTCTTCCTTTGGACTGTAATGTAGGCTTTTGGTTGGGATAAAGGCTCAAAATATTTCATCGTAGGATAAAATTACAACTTTTCGGAATCTTTATTCTTTCAACAACCATAACTTCTGCCCCAGTTTTCTTCTTGGGGATTTTTTTTAGATTTTCGGATTTTTCATTTATTGTGACTGAACCTCAGTGAGGCTGCCTACGTACCCTTTCGGGATCAAGTCAGACGTAGTTCAGATCATAAGATCGCTTCCTTGTTGTGATTTGACTTCTCCCGATGTTTTTCTTTTCTCTTATTTTCTTTTCTTTTTCTTTCTTCTTTTTTTTTCGTTTTTTTCTTTTTCTCTTTTTTTTTTCTTTCTTTTTCTTCTTTTCTCCATTTGATTTCCCCGCTCAATCTTCAATTTTGTTGTTGATTCCGAAAGAGGGATATGAAAGAAAATATAATAAGGCTCGAAGGGATA
Source organism: Nicotiana noctiflora (assembly GCA_032618575.1). Taxonomy (NCBI): domain Eukaryota; kingdom Viridiplantae; phylum Streptophyta; class Magnoliopsida; order Solanales; family Solanaceae; genus Nicotiana; species Nicotiana noctiflora. Next base: position 27,742 of record JASVEL010005714.1, read on the forward strand.
ACAATGGATAAAGTGTTTGGATAGCCGAATAAAATGCCTTCGTCATTCCAATCTTCGAGACCTACCAAGTACAAACTACACATTTAAACACCTTTCGACCGATTCACATATTTGCCTTCGGTATTTGACGATTCTCGGTGCCATTGGGCAACAATCTCGATACCACGAATGGTTCCTTAGCTTTGGGGTATTTTTGCCTTTGGCTTTAAATTGATGATGCATTTCCAAGGCATTTCTTTATGTTACGTTTTCCCCAATGTTCACTTGATTCCGGCTTCACAGTATTCCAATATGTTTTTATTTCTTCCGAGTATCATTACATCTTCAATATTGTTTCATTGACTTTTAAAAACCAGGCTTAGAATTATGTGCATGTCATGTTGCTAAAGTCAGTATGAGAAAAAATGCAAAGTGATCAGAAATGGACTGACTAGGAATGATGGGAAACAAAGAGTTGTACAAAACTGATGGGTTGAAACAACAAGGTGGACAACGAAACGAACAGACTAGACTAGAATTACAAACCTAGACAGCACTAAACAAATTTATTACTAAACAAAGCAAAGTGGAAAGATAGAAGGGTTTTGACTCTCGAGACAACGTCCGGATTACAACCCTAAAATAACCCGGGCAAAAGAGATGACACCAAAATATACCACCAAAACTCCAAGAGACGGAGCGCCTTTCCAATTGACAAGCATGGCATCCTAGCCACTTCTTGCGTGTTTTTCAGCCGTTGCTCTAATCTCTGCAATCTTTGGGCCATTTCTTCCTGTACCTTCTTTCGGGTAGGCTTCTCAATGTTTGAGTATGAGTGGTACTCGGGAGAGTGGTACTGTTCTTGCTGTATAGCAGATTGTGACTCATGAGAAGGCTGTCCTTGGCCATTGGCTCATGCTTGACGCATTTTGGTCATTTGTTGTTTCAATGTTCTGTTTTCCTCAACCACAGTAGGCCCTTGTTGAACTTTCCGACCAACACTCGTAACAGCTTCGATGTCGGTTATCACTTTCCTTGGATCTTGTTTACAACAACCAACCACCTCAACTTTCTGGAAATTGACAAAACGAAACCATCATGTTAGCGTTAAGGTATTCCGCTTATTGATTTCTCTTTTTTTTCTGCTATTTTTTCTTCTTTTTGTTTTTTTTTCTTTTTGTGGTTTTTCCTTTTTCTCTTTTTTTTTCCTTTTTGTAGATTTTCATTTTTTTCTTTTTGGTTATGGAAATGGTCGAATCCTATGTGGATTGCCTACGTATCATGACCCCGCATGAATCAGACCGAGCGTAGTTCTTGCAAATTAATGCAAGAAATAAAGAGATGTTTATTTGATTTTTTTTTTTGAAGGAAAATTATAAAAGCCGACTCCAACTACAAACTCTGATAAAAAAAACTTTCACACCTTGTGCGAGAGATTTCTACAAGAATAAAAATATTTTTGGTGTCAATTATGACTATTTCTACAAAATTGGCCACATAATGGCTTATTTGACAAAATGACTATTTTTGCAAAAATATTTAAGAAAGATAAACTTGAATTTTTTATCCTGTGGCTTATGGGGCATCGTTCGGCATCACCATAAACCAACACAAGACTATTTTTCATAAATTGGCCATGTAATGGCTTATTTAGACAAAGTGGCTCTTTTTGCAAAATTTTATTTAAGAAGATGCAAATTCAAATTTTATCCTGGGGCCTATGGGGCATCGTTCAGCACCGACACGGGCCAACACAAGACTGAGGAAGTTAAAATGCAAAAATGTGGCTATTTCAGCAAAGTTTCGGCCATGTAATGGCTTATTTGATAAAGTGGATATAATTGAAAAGTTGAGTGATGACTCAAAACTTGATTTTTGCGGATACAGCCTTTCGACATTTCCGCGAGGGAATATTTCAAGGCTGCGTCCAAAATTATTTACAAATGACTCAAAGTGGCTATTCTTGCAGAAACGGCCTTCCGGCGTCTTTTTGAGGGACATTCGGCTTAGTTTAAGTAAGAATAGCATCACCCGACTTATTTATAACAAAATCAAAAATTTGACATTTTTTGGTTATTTTTGCAAAAGGGGTATGAACCCGGACTTGATTTATTGAAAACTAAACACAAATTTTTTTTGATTTTTTTTTTAAAAGGGGTGGTTGGACCCGATGAGGGTTGCCTACGTATCCCACCTAATGGTGAGAATCAAACTTGCGTAGTTCGGTCAGATTATTTGACCAATTATTTCAACAAAATTGTTCTACCTATTTTTCAAATTTTCTTTTCAAGCAATCGACAATATTTCGATATCTAAAATTTCTCTTTTTTGTTTTCAGGAATTTAGCCAATCAGCATAATAGGACAAATAAATGCAACATATAACATGCTCGGTCTTTTGGTTACCGGGTCACCTGTCCTAGACGGACCCAACCCCTGTGTTGAGTCCCCTAAGTCAAATATGATGCAAATAATCGGCCTAGACCTGTGTTAAAAAATCTTACGGTTTCATAGAGTGCTAGACCGTGTACCCGAGCGGACAACTCGAATCGAGGAGGGGGCTACGTACCGGTGACCCGCGGAGTCAATCGGCTTTGTAACTTATCCGGCCTCTGTTTTCTTAATTTAAGGTGACTTTAACGGAAAGGGGAGTCTCAACCAGTAAGCACATCCCGGAGGTGAAGAGAGAAAGGTTTTCGGCACAATATTATATACAATCCATATAATATCAAAGCGATAAAGCACATAGCATGTTGTTCAAATCATATAACGAAGTCAAACAATAACGCGAACGGCAATTCTAAAGAGCTCGAGTTCTTAAACCCTGAAACCGAAGTTCGGGGTTGGTTTCCCCAGCAGAGTCGCCAGAGCTGTCACACCTCCCTTTTTACTACCCCACATAAGCATAAATATAAATACGCTTGTAGGGTATACCCCGATGCTCAAATATCCGAAACGGATAAAAATAACGTAAGGGAAGGAGTTTTTCCAATTAAAGGACAATCGGTTCGGGATTTTATTGAGATTAATCAGAGTCGCCACTTGGGAATGATAATGGTGTCCCAAGTCACCGGTTAATCCCGAATCCGAGGAATTTTGACTCTTAAAAATGTATGCGAAGCAAAGATCCGGATAAGGAACTCTGTTAACCCGGGAGAAGGTGTTAGGCATTCCCGGGTTCCGTGGTTTTAGCACGGTCGCTCAATTGTCGTTCCCGACTCTTGTTTGACTTAATTACAGATTTTAACAACATATAGTGCTTTTTACATTAAGTATTATTTTTTAGAGAATTTGCGGCATCGCGAAAACACGCCTCGAGTCACACCGCAACCAGTACGCCTGTGACTTTCGATGTATTTCAGCTTTGCCGGGATTTGGATTTGAGTCGCACTAAGTGCACACTCGTTCATAGGAAAGTACGTTAAATCGTGCCCTAAATAACGTCTATCGGCTTTTAAATCTTTTGGGAGAAGCTATGGAATTCGCTATTAGCTTTCCCGAGTCTACTTTATTATCTTATTACTAAATGGGGGCCCCGCTTGATTAACGTTGGGCGAGGCTCGTCCCAATTCAATTTTAAAGTTCGATCCTAAGAAGTGTATACTACGTCTCTCTAATTGTGTTTTTTCCTTAATCGTTTCCTAATACTAAGCATTCCCGGCCCTTTCGATTTCTATTGTTATTTGGGCCTGGACTTTCACGTCAATTAATTAGATCAGCAATGGGCGAAGCCCAGGCCTTAAAGCCCAGGCGGTCTTCAGGCTTTCTTTCAATGGACCAGTCAGTTTCGTATGGCAGTTCGGGCCCACGTTACACATAGGGTCCGAACCAAATTGTAATAACAAAGAGTATAACACAAAATTCATATAAAGAAATAAATACTCAGAATTGGAAATGAAATCAAATCACCTTTATTTATTAATAAGGAAACCCAGTACACAAAAATAGTAGTCTTAAGTTAATGGACTATGTGCATGAAGAGCTCAATCCATTGTTATCACTATACGCTCAAAACTAAGAATTTATACTAATATCTAATTATTTGCTAAGGAGGTATTCTAGAACACAACCTACTTAGCTAGGAAATTAAAGTGATTTAACTAATTATTCACAGCATCAAAAGAGAAACTAAACGATTAATCACAGATGTTTGCTATATTACCAGTTTCATTGCGAGCTATACCTCTCATCATCACCGGTTCATCCTAATTGAATTGCTTCAATATCTAATTATTTTCCCTTTTAAAACTCAATCAGATTTGAACCTAGATTCACAGAAGGAGACTAATTATGTAAGCAATAACTATATGAGTCTCTATATCTAAGCGATTTAAGGGTTTAAACAGGATCAAACAGTGGATTTTACAGTGACTTAGTTCATTACAACGTTATTAAATCAGTTACGCTTGACTTGATCTAGTGTCTTTTATCTTCTAAAACTTACTTATACTAAAATGTAGATCCACACCAGATGATTATCTACGTGATCATGGCTTATGAGACTATTGTGAAGAACAGTTAACGATTTGGGAACTTATGATATGCTAACTTATGTTTTAATGTTTTTACCTAATTAAACTAAGTGATATGCTATTACTACTACGATACTACTATTATACTACTTATTCTATCACTAAGCTATTACATCTTTTGTGTTTTGTTTTTTTTTCTCTGCAATCTATTGTAATACACTACAAATAAACTTCAAATTCAAACTAACACTACAACTATTAAGCTAACAGTACACATTTGTTAACACGAAAACTTAAAATGAATCTTCATTTTTATTTCATCCAAATCATCAATACAACTTCAATTGTAGAGAAGTGTACCTGGATTTGAAAGGAATGGGAAAATGGCAAATCAACAAGGCGGTGAAAATACATCAACAACAACAGTAACAACCAGCAGTAGCTTCAACACCTCAATCCCGAAAATCCCAGCAATACGGAGAAAAACAAAAACAAACCAGTAAAAAATAGAAAAGAAAAATATATTCTAGATTTTCTCTTTGTTTTGGCTTTCTATCTTTGAACTCTTTTCAATTCTCAAAAGAAACTCTCAAAAGAAACTCTCAAAAATTGAAATTTTTGCCATGTATACTTCTGTGTCCAGAATGTATATCGAGTGTATACTACAGCAGGGAATTTTTTTTTATTTTTACTTCTCTTCCTATTTTTCCTCTCTTTTTTCCCACCCCCTTTTTCATAAATCTTCTCTTCTATTTATAGGCAAGAATTTCGAAAATTTTCAGATTTTTTATTAAAAAGAAAATATTTTTTTAATTTAAAGAAAACCCACTAATCCATGTTTTCCTCTCCTTGTTTTCTTCCTTGATTTCCTTGCCCCCCACTACTTTATGTCATGTAATTATGATTATTTTTTGCTAAAAAAATCTGAAATTTTCTTCTTGGGCCAAGGGGTTTTGGGTTGTGTAAGGGTTCTTAGGATTGGGCTTGTAACTTAATTTGCAAGATGGCCCAATCCAAATTTTTTCCATTTTGTTCTTCTCCATTATTCAACTTCCTAATTAATAAAGCCCAATATACTAAGATTAATTTATAAAAATTAAAATTATCTTGAAATACTAATATCATAATAATAATTGTCACCTAATTTTAAATGGTAATTAAAATACAATCACACAATTTGGACATTAAAGGCTAAAATGCAAAAAATGCCTATTTTTGTGATTTTCATTTTTGTAAGATAAAATTAATTACTCCTAATTGTAGAATTAAATCCTAAATGCAAATGCGATATATATATATATATATATATATATATATATATATATATATATATATATATATATATATATATATATATATATATATATATAGACACACAAATGCAAACAATAAGAAAAAATAATACAAAATTCACAAATATTGCAAACAACACAAAAACTCTTTTATTTTGAATTTTTGGGAGTAATTCTCATATAGGGCAAAAATCACGTGCTCACAGTAATATCTTTACTTATACATGATACTAATGTAAAATGAGTTTTGATTGATCTAGGAAGTTCTACAAATATCATCCTATTAAGAGTGCTACGAGGAATGCAAGCGGAGGATAAGATGATTCCTAAGGCGCATACTCTATCATGGTTCAATAATTTCAGTGTAGTAACTAAATGGGAGGTAACTATAACAACTTTTGCAGAGCATGTTGTTAAAGATACCAAATTTCAGGTAGTAGATATGGACATGGCATACAATACAATCATGGGGAGACCGTGGATTCATGATGTGGATGCTATCCCATCAACTCTACATCAAGTTATGAAATTCCCGTCACCATGGGGAATCTGCCAAATTCACGGGGAACAACATACAACTAGGAGTATTAATATTATAGCAGATACGAGTGCTATAAATAAATTTGAAGGAGACATAGGCCAGACCTCAACTAAAAAATAAAAGACAGATTTAGACTCGAGACCTGATATGATTCAAGAACCTGAAGAGAATGAAAATATCAAAACGACAATTGAGGAACTCGATGCTGTGATATTATTTGAGCAATGGCCTAAACTAAGTGGTTTATGTTGGAGCCAACCTAAGCTCAGATACGCGAGGTATGTTAATTGAATTCTTAAAAGCTAACATAGATTATTTTGCTTGGTCCCATGCTGATATGACAGGAATACCACTGGATGTGATGACTCACAAACTAAATGAAGACCCATCTTGCACACCCGTAAAACAAAAGAAAGAAAACAAGGAGCTTTCAAAAACCAGGTGATTCAAGAGGAGGGTAAAGTATCCCAATTGGTTGGCTAACACGGCTGTCGTACCTAAGTAAAACGGTAAGTGGTGGGTTGGTGTAGATTATACTGATCTTAACTAAGATTTCACAAAAGATTCATTCACTTTACCTCATATAGATCAGTTAGTTGATGCAACTACAGGGCATGAACTTTTAAGTTTTTTAGATGCATATTCGGGGTACAACCAAATAAAATGGATCCCAGTGATGAATAAAATACTTCATTCATCATAGATAGGGGGACTTACTGTTATAAGTAATGCGCTTTAGTCTCAAGAATGATGGAGCAACCTATCAAAGGTTGGTCATCAAAATGTTCCAAGAACACTTAGGAAAACCTATTGAGGTATATATAGACTATATGCTCGTCAAGACCTAGCATTCTCATGATCATATTTCTCATTTATCTATTACATTTGAAATTTTACATAAATTTAATATGAAACACTCAACCTAGAAAAATGTGCATTCGGAGTTGCCTCAGGTAAATTTTTGGGTTTTCTTATTTCTAATCGTGGCATTGAAGTGAATCCCTCTCAGATTAAAGCAATAGAAGAAATTCCTGATATCCTTACGAGTAAAAAAGAGCTTCAAAGACTAACAGGAAGAATTGCGGCTTTGGGGAGGTTTATTTCAAAATCTTCGGAGAAGTGTTTTAAATTTTTCTCTGCGCTCAAAAAACAAGATCATTTTGAATGGACCAAAGATTATCAGCAGGCCCTCGGGAATTTGAAAGCTTATTGTCAAATCTGTTGTTGTTAGCAAAACAAAAAGAGGGTGAAAATCTACTCATCTATTTGGCCTTATCAGAAGTTGTGGTAAGTTTTCTTTTAGTCCGAGAGGACCAAGGTAAACAATCTCCTATCTATTATGTAACTAAATCTTTACTAGATGCAGAAACACGATATCCACAACTAGAAAAGTTAGCTTTAGCTTTGATCATGGCATCTACAAAATTGAGACCTTATTTTCAATCTCATCCCATTGTTGTGGTAACTGCTATTTCATTATGAAATATTTTGCATAAACATGAGTTATCAGGAAGGTTAGAAAAATGGGCTATAGAATTAAGCGAATATGAAATCAGTTGTCAACCTTGTACTGCAATAAAATTTCAAGTTCTAGCCAATTTCATAGCTGATTTTAGTCAGGGAATGCATTTAGAGAGAGTTACAAGTTTTTAATGGTGCAAACCCTGGGACATGGATTTTGTTCGCTGATGGCTCTTCTAACGTAAAATGTGTGGGCTTAGGGATAGTTCTGGTACCTCCTGCAGGTGAAACTATTAGACATGCTATAATATGTCATTCTATAACTAACAATGAAGTAGAGTACAAGGCTATAATTGCAGGTTAAGAACTGGCACGGGAACTTGGCATAACACAGATTATAATCAAGAACAATTCTCAAATTGTGGTTAATCAAATATTGGGGACTTATACAGCTAGGAAAACTCGAATGCAATAATATCTGGAAAAGGTACGGGAGCTAATAAAACAATTTCAAACTTGGAAGGTAATGCAGACCCCAAGAGATGAGAATGCAGAAGCAGATGCTTTATCTAACCTCGCGTCTACAGCGGATGTAGCAAATGATGTGAATGCTTCAGTTGTACATCTATTCATTCCGTTCTCAAACCTGATAAAATGACGTAAATTTTAATCATTCAACATCGGATTGGAGAAATGAAATTGCTGCTTTTTTACAGCATGGAACCATGCCTATTGACAAAGCAAATGCTCATGCACTTCGCAAAAAAGCTGCTCGTTATTGTTTGCATCAGGGAAATCTTTATCGAAAGATGTTCGGTGGACTATTAGCAAGGTATCTCAGACCTTCTCAAACAGAGTATGTGATGCGGGAAATACATGAAGGATATTGTGAAAGTCATGCTGGTGGGAGATCGTTAGTAAAAACATTGATTCGGGTAGGATATTATTGGCCTAAGATGGAAGAAGAAGCTAACGATTTCGTAAAATTTCTACTTGTGCTTACAGATTACTTTACTAAATCGGTAGAAGCAGGAGCTTTTAAACAAATGTGGGAGAAAGAAGTTGAAGATTTCATTTGGAGGAACATAATATGCCGTTTTGGGGTACCAAAGAAAATTGTGTGTGATAATGGACCACAATTTATAGGGGCCCAAATCACAGAATTTTTCAAAGTTGACAGGTTAAAAGAATAACATCTACACCATATTATCCATTGGGAAATGGACAAGCAGAATGCACGAATAAGGTTATAATAAACAACTTGAAGAAAATATTGCTGGATTCGAAATGTAATTGGCCCGAGGTATTGCCTAGGGTATTATGGGCTTATCGTACAACGATAAAAACAAGCACGGGAGAAACCCCATTTTCAATGGTTTTTGGTGCTGAGGCTTTGATTCTAGTAGAAATAGGAGAACCAAGCACACTGTACATTCAAGCAACGAAGGAATCGAATGATGAAAAGATGCGGGTAAATCTTGATTTGTTATAAGGAAGAAGAGAAGCTGCACTATAAGAATGGCGGCACAAAAGCAAGTAATTAAACGATATTATAACAGGAAAGCACGCCTCAAATTCTTTAAAATTAGGGATTTGTGCTTAAAAAGGTGTTCAAATCTACAAAGGCTGCTAATTCAGGAAAGCTGAGTCCAATGTGGGAAGGACCATACAGAGATCGTGTCATTGTAGGAAAAGAAGCATACAAGTTGGAGACAATGGATGACAAGCTGTTACCTTAACATTGGAATGATGTCCATATAAAAAGATACTAATTTTAAAAAAAGTATCTATGGTCAGGTATCTCTATGTTAAAATTTATTTTTTAATTATTAACAATTTTACTAACGATTTTAAATGCTAGGCAAAAAGCCTAACTTGTGCCAAATGATGAGTCATGACCTGTACGGCAAAATGGAATATTCTTAAATTCCCAGCCCAGGTTACAATTAATCTGATAAAAATACATACGGGTTAGGCAGTCTTCATCTATAATCGCACCTCTGAGTCCCGCATATATTTTCTATTTCAGGAAAAGGACCAAGTTAAGAGGAAAAACGAGTGCTCGACGCTTCATACTTCACCGCTCAAACACTTGGGGACTATATATTAAACACAGAACAGATACGTGTGGAAAATAGATGCGTAAATCAAGCTACAAAGAGACAAGTGTCGAGTAGAGGTTTGGAATCCCATCATAAGCATGCATCATAGTATTCTTTCCCATGAGAACAACATAGTCACCTCTCAGACTCATGAGTCACTTCTCAAACCCTTCCTAATACATGAAGATGGGGTCATGACTATATACTGAAACGGGTTATAAAGGAAAACCTTGTTTATATTATATTTACTTTGTAAAAATTTGTTACAAGAAAAATAGTTACGAGAAAGTTATAGATGTACTTTAATACATGTAATATTCAAAAGCTTGTTCAAGTTCATGAATAAAAACTTTTCAAAGTTATTTCATACAAAACATGTGTATTCCTATTTCTTTCATCGTATTATAACACCATTATGAAGTTGAGACGTCTTCTTTATTAAGTGTCGATATATGACAAGGGCCCTCTTTTTATAAACCTCATGTTAATAACTCATGAGAAAAATCATAAAGTTTTTTCAAAGGATAAAAATGCTAAACTATTCTATAAGTCCTAAATAGAATAGTTTATGTTTCTTTGACCCATATTTATCTATTCGCTGTGGTTTTGGCTAGATTCGACGCACGAGGCAAAAAATTCAAAAGGAAAAGGCATTGCAGATGAGTCCACGGCCAGTTAGAGGTGAGTAGTTGGTATATATAATGACCTGATGGTTTGAAACCCCGGCTATCACATTGTGACGCAATTTAGGGCGTGACTCGCATCCCATGGCAGGTGCGGGGTTGGTTATGACTCGGGATTGTGACTTGGTCCATCCCCAACAAGAATAATACTATATTGGAAATTGAAACGCACTATGTGTTGAATATATATCTAGGCTTTATGACATGTTTGGGGCCTTATGCTCACCTGTAGTATCCTTAAGGGATAAATATCTTTGTGATAGCATGATTTGTAAACTCATCGATCTCAGTCCTGAGTTGAAATCACTATTATGAAATGCTAAGTCACTTGTTCTTGAAAATTAAGAAATTAAAGTATTTTCCTTATTAATGAATTGGAAACTAGAAATAAATAAATTGAAAATGTTATGTGACTCATATGCATATTGTGGACTGAGTATGGATCGGGCTGCACGCCGCAGCGAATGATATGAATATATTGCGCTTAGGCTGAAGGAGCCCCTCCGAAGTCGTACCCCCAGTGAGCGCCGTCGACGTTATATGGATTGGGCTACGTGCCGTCGCGGTCATGTGCATTGCATTGCATTCATGCCTTATTAATTACTTGTGTTATCTGTGTTTTGTTGTTGTTATTAGTTCGCAGTAGGTATCAGAATATTAGACATAGCTTTACTTTGTGGCATTTCGTGGATTTCTTGCTTTCAATAATTTTATATGCTTTTTACTCACTGAGTACTTAGTACTCACCCCTACTCCATGCATCTTTGTATGCAGATTCAGGTACGCCAGAGGTTTAGCCGAGCATTTCTGTTTTATTCAGAGTTATCCGAGTTGCTCAGGTAGCTACTGGCATTCGCAGGACCTGGCTTCTCTCCTTATTTCAGTTTATTTATATATATACTATCAGACTTGAGTATTTCGTTCAGATATTCCTATTATTATTCAGTGTTTGCTTAGAGGCACTAGACTCGTGACCCCGGATCTTTTGGGAGTGTTATTATCAATGTTCACACTTTTTAGTATTTTCACTCTACTATTGTTATTGGATTATTATTTTAAACTCTCATATTCTCCTTGAATTTGTCCTTTTGGGACTTATTGTTGAACATAGAACGGTTGTTGGTCTGGCTTACCTAGCTTTAGGGTTGGGCGCCATCACGACCAGGTTTAGGTCGTGACAGTTATTTATTATTTTATTGATTTTACTATGTACATATTGTTTAATTTTTTAGAAGATAAACATGTCTACAAGAAAATAATGCATCTGGATACTCAAAAATCTAAAAGAAACTAAAAGTTGAAAATTTAATAAAATTTCAAAAAGGAGCTCTTGAGAATTTTTTTGACAAATGTAGGAGAATATTTTGTAGATGAACAAGTCAGTAACTTTGAGACAGATGACAATAAAATCCAAATTGAAAAAGAGGTTTATGAGAAATATAACGAAAATACAAACTTTGGCCTTAGGCCCCATATGAAACTTTGGGCTTACGCTCCATATGAGCTTGAGCCACCCAAACGAAAAGGAGAAATAGGATAACAAATGAAAACAGAGAACAAATCAAGAATTTGGAGTGCCTAGAATTACAAGAACACCGGTGACCATTAACTCGTCTTCCGCAGTTATAGCAGAAAAGGGCATCACACTTACATCCAGATGAAAAGAGAATCAGATTATTGAAAGTTCAAACCCTTTCTCCACATCTTATGGTTTAATATCACAAAAAAGTTATTTTTTTGAATTCTAAATAGAGTGCGATATTTTAACAGAGCACAGGTATGGCAATATCAATCAAATTCACACAACACATCTTTCTCAAGGCCTAAGAACTGAATAACTTTTTGAAGAAAATGTCTAAGTATTCAGTAGAGCTGAATACTTTGGAGAAAATGTCAGGCTACAACTGGAAAAAATTAATTGGACCATTAATAAGACTAAATTTGGCAGATCATCATAGTATATGGTAGCTACATGATCTAGTTTAGGGGACTCAAATGTTATGTTGTCCTCATGTCCAGTTCATCCTTCCTATAATGGTCGATTTGATCAAACTCTATCAATGTCAACTGAGAAAAATATAGCAACTGCAATCTCAGATAAGTCCAAGCTGAGAATGCTCGGTATTCTGTCGAATTAAGTGGCATTACAGATATATTAGATAATTTTCTTCTCATATTAATTTCCTTACTATGTATAAGATAATTTATCTGTTCATATTAGAGATATACAAGTCCGCTTGAAAAACTGTAGATGCTTCCACATAACATCTTGTACCCCATATAAGCAGCCTAACATTGTATAAAATTTATAATTGCTAGATTTATAGGGCTTTTCAAGCCTTATTTTGAAGTTCACTAATCAGCAACATATTAGCAATTTATCCCTGTTTGTGAAAATATAGAAATATGCAATTTCTGATTCGTATAACCGGTATGGCACCATCTTCAAATCCCATCTAGCAGAATGCTACGAAGAAGATATTGTTAGATATTCTGAATTTATAAGTGACTAAAACAGAAAAAAAATAATGAACAGAAATTGGTAGAATTATGTCCCGAGCCCACAAATTTCTTGTGTATCTTTAATGAATCTTATCCCCTCCCTGTTGCCCAAGGTTAACGGATAAATTCTTTTTAGAATAGAACGGAACTTCCAACTCAAAATAATGGTGACAGACTTACTTGTTTTGAAAGTAATGATGTAGAAGAAAAAAGGAGATAAAGTAGAAGATTTCAAGATGAAAAATTCTGAAGGAACAAAAATTAAATAACTTATCGTTACAAATAACAGTAACCCCGAATCCGAATCTGAAGCCGTGCAAACTACGACAACGACGTGAGGCCCCTTCCTCTTAGCTCCTGTTAAGAGCTTAAGGAAGTGCTTCTATATTTAAACTCAACAAAATACTTGTCTTTAACCAATGAGGGACGAAGTGCTTGCCTTTTTACCCTCTTCCCTTATTTTTCATTCACACTACCACTTCAACCCCAACAATCCCCCACATAAATGGGAAATGATGAACATGAATGAAAATTTTTGTGTGATTTGCAACTACGGACTAATTGCATCGAGATAAGTAGGTTTTCCTTTGAACTTCCCGTAGTGAACATATATCGGATATACTCGGTGAATTGGTAGATTTGATATCTTTGAACCGTCGAGCTTTAGTGTATACATATACAACATATGTAACACAATTAATCATAATCCATCTTTTGGTTCTCATTATTTTTGTTCGTTTTAGAAATGAACACCGCCTAATTTCATAAGTGCGTAGTGAACAGACCTTATAACATTCTCTTTGAAGCGGCTTACACTTCAAACTTATATAGGTGATTCCTAAATGTGTTATGCCATAGATATATTGTTTGATATATCCTATATCAAACTTAGAAATGATTAAAAAAATCCTAATGCTTTATCCTTAATACTCAACATTGTCTGCATCACGAGAATGGACCAAAATTTTATTTGACAATGTTGGACTATCACTAATGACTTTGTTTGATATTCTTGAACCAAGATCTTGGGATCTCCAGTCTTCTAGGTAGAGTTACCGCCATAGTGACTTGTCCTCAGCCATAATCCCATTTCCATTGATGACTTCTCAACTGCCTCTCTAGGTAGGCCTTTTTTAAGAAAATTCGATACATTATCTTTTGACTTTACATAGTCAATTATGATAATACCACGAGAGTTATTGTCTAATGGTATTATGGCTTCGTCAAATGTGACGAGATTTTCCATTATACATAACGTTATACATAACGCTCCCAGTCCTTCATATTGTTGCTTGATCGTCGCAATGTATGCATACAGGTGCCAAAGGCTTGGGCCAAAAAGTAATGTCTTCAGAGAAATTCTGGAGCCATTCAGCTTCTTCACCGGCATTGTCTAAAGTTATAAACTCAGAATCCACTGTAGAGCGAGCGATGCATGTCTATTTGGACGACTTCCAAGACAATTCTCCTCCACCAATGGTAAAAATATATCTATTTTTGAATTTTATTTTCGTTGATCTGGTGATCCAATTTGCATCACTATATCCGTCAATAACTGTGAGATAATTATTGTAATGCAATGCATGGTCTTGATTAAATTTTAAATATCTCAAAACTCGTTTCATTGCTATCCAATGAGCATGGTTGGGATTACTTGTGTATCGACTAAGCAGCTTGTGTACAATTCATAATGAACATCAAACTTTCCAACACTCGAGCATATTCCAATTGAGATTTGATTTCACCTTTATTCTTTACAAGAATATGGTTTAAATCAATTGGCATTTTTGTTTCTTTAAAGTCCAAATATTTGAATTTTTCAAGAACCATTTTAATATAATGAGATTGAGACACAACTAGATCTTGAGGAGTTTGTAGGATCTTAATTCCCAAAATTAAATTGGCATCTCCTAAATCTTTCATATCAAACTTACTAGTAAGCATGCGCTTAGTAGCATTTATGTTAGCAATATTGTTACTCACTATCAACATATCATCCATATATAAACAAACAATAATTATTTGATTTGGAGTATTCTTAATGTAAACATATTTGTCACACTTATTGTTCTTGAAACCATTTGACAATATTATTTGGTCAAATTTCGTATGCCATTATTTTGGTGTTTGTTTTAGTCTGTAAAGTGACTTAACAGGTCGATAAACCTTCTTTTTTTTTTCTGGAACTACATACCCTTCACGTTGTTCCATATAGATTTCTTCCTCTAAATCCCTATTTAAGAAGGTCGTCTTTATATCCATATGATGGATTTGAAGGCCATACACGACGACTAATGCTATTAACACCCAGATAGATGTAATCCTTATTGCCAGAGAGTATGTGTCAAAGTAATCAAGACTTTCTCGTTGTCTAAACCCTTTAACAACTAATATTGCCTAATATTTGTCAATAGTACCATCATCTTTCATTTTCCTTTTGAAAATCCATTTAGAACCCAAAAATGTATTTCTCGGAGGAACATCAACCAATTCCCAAGTATGATTACTTAATATGGATTCTATCTCACTATTGGCTGCCTCTTTCAAAATATTGTGATTTCGAGGAAGACATTGCTTCTTTGAACGTTTGAGGCTCATTTTCCAACAAGAATGCCAGAAATTCCGGTCCAAAGGAAGCAGCTGCCCTTTGACATGGACGAGCGTTTGCTTAAGAGGGGGAGAATGTGACAACCCGGCCCGTCGTCACGGGAATTACCACCTCGTTATGTTGTAATTACATGTTTTATGCTTTTATATCAGTGTTAGAGTCTATCGGGTGAGTTAGGAGTGAATTGGATTGAAAATGAGGCATATAGCCTTTTTAAACTAAACTTGAATATGGAAAGTCAACATGGAGTTGACTATTTAGTTAGAGGGCTCGGAATCGGATTCTGATGATTCGGGTAGTTCCGGGAGGTGATTTGTGACTTAGGAGAACAATCGGAATTGAATTTGGATGTCCGGTGTAGAAATAGGCTTGAATTGGCTAAGGTTGAATTTTGGCGAAATCTGAACGGTAGGTGAGATTTTGATCCGGGGGTCGGAATGGAATTCTGACAATTCCTGTAGCTTCGTCATGTGATTTTGGATATGTCCGCAAATTTTTAGGACATTCGAACGTCGTTTGGTCAGATTTTTGATTGAATGTTGGTTTCGGAAGTTTTGAAGAAATTTAGGCTTGAATCCGTGTGTAATTGGTAATTTTGATGTTTAGGATGGTGTTTTTATGATTAGAACAAGTTTGTATCGTGTTTTAGAGTATGTTGGTGATTTTTGTTGGGGTCCCGGGGGCCTCGGGGTGAATCTGGACCTTCATCCGGCATTTTGAAACAATGAAAAATTTGCAGAAAATTGCAGATCACTGTGCATAAATTAATTGATCGTGTTTGCGTGGGTGAAGGTCGCGTTCGCGTATGACGAATTTATGAGGCATCGCGTTCGTGTGGTTTGGAGATGCGTTCACATAGAAGGAATCTCGGACGGCTGCGGAGTTGTACATCGCGAACGCGTGAGGCATGTCGCGTTCACGAAGGGTATTTTGGTCAGAACATCGCGAACGCGTGACAGGCAATGCAAATGCGATGAAGGAAATTGCCTGGCAGTGAATTAAAAACCAGAACAGAACCAGTCATGGGTTTCACACCCCAAAACACAAATTTTGAGTTCTAGATAGAGAGAGACTCACGGGAGATTGCTGGGAAATCATCGGGTGTTCGTCGGAGGGAAGTTTTATGGCGTAATTACATCATTTTATCATGAAATCCTTGGTTAATTCTCTGTAAATGGAAGATTAAAGGTGGGTTTAAGCCCTAGGCCTAAAGTTGAAGAAAAACATTGATTTAAGTGGGCAAATGGAGTCCGATTTTGGTAAATTTTATATGACTAGACTCATATTGAGATGAGGGTTCCGAATATGTGACTTTAGTAATTTTTTGAGAAGCGTACCGAAAGTCAGGTTTTGGCAACTTCGGGAATTTTGATGTAAATTGAGTTGTTTTGACTGGGTATCGTTCCATTGGTCTTATTTGATGTGTATTCACTATATTTGATCAGTTTCTACACGTACGTAGCTTGATTCTAGTGGCAAGGGCATCGCGGACTAGTCGTCGAGCTGTATTAAGGTGAGTAATAGATGTGGGTGATGACTAGCGGGTTCGAAACCCCGGTATACCACTTTGTGACGCTGTATAGCGGCGAGACACGTACTCTCTTGTGAGTGCGGGGTTGATTGTAAATTGCGGACTATGGCTTAGTCTGACCTGTTGATACTGTGTTATGATATTAGGCTATTCTTGAGCCATCGAACCTCCCTCTCAGATGGTTGCATATTATATTGTGATATTGGCTACTCCTGAGCCGTCAAACCTCCTTCTCGGATGGTTGAGTATACTTATGGGCTGTCAGCCAGTTATTGGATCCTGCGAGGATCGTTATCATTGTCTTATGATATTGACATGCTAGTTTTACTACCAGTCCGTAATCATGCTACTTCCAATCTCTAGAACTTGATATTACTGTTTTCAACTGAAAAGTGATAAAAGATGTTTTCAAAACTACTTTTGAGCCTGCGAGGCTGTATTTGCATATTAGCTGACTGGTAGTGGATCGGGCTGCGCACTGCAGCGGTATATATATTGGATCGGACTGCACGCCGCAGTGATATTGTGCTTGGGTTGTAGGAGCCCCTCCGAGTCCGAACCCCCACAGTGAGCACGAGTACCCAAATTGGATCGGGCTATGTGTCGTAGCGGTCATATCATGCATTGCATTGCATTTAGCTACATCTGCTAGCTGTTATACTTGTTGATATTGCTGGTTCTCTACTATTGATATGGAACTGTTACAGGGTATTAATTACAGCTTTACATAGTATTTTATTGTGGATTTCTTATCTACGCTGTCTTACCCTTGTTTATTACCACTGAATCTGGCCGTACTCATTTTACTCCCTGCACCTTGTGTGCAGATCCAGGTACCTCTCAGCTGACCTGATTCGGTAGCCGCTCAGAGGCATTGTGTAGGATAGTCGAGGTAGCTACAACGTCCGTAGGACCTGACTCCCCTTCTAGCTGTCTTTTCATTTCATATTGTCATTTTTTTCCGCACTGAGTTTTGTTGTAAACCTTATTACACTTATGTTCTTTAGAGGCTCATGACTCTTGACCCTTCGGTCTATGGGAGTTGGTATGTGTTGGGACTTGGTTTCCTGTTTTGATATATCTATCACTGTTGTCTTATAACTTGTTATGCTTAAATGGGATAAGGCGAGCTCATAGCTCCGTAATTGTCGTTTGATTGGTCGGGCTGGCCTAGCAGTGTGCTGGGCGCCATCACGACCGGATTTGGGGTCGTGACACAAACGTACTTTCCTTTGCTTCTTCTTGAGGTCGCTTAGATTTTTCATTAGATGACTCACATTCCATTTTATACAGATACATATTCTCAAAAAATTCAGCATTATCCTATTCAATTCTCGTATTAATATGAATGTCGGAATTTTCTAATTTATGAACCAAAAACCGATAAGCTTTACTATTTGTTGCATACCTACGAAAATACAATCAACGGTTTTTGGTCCAATTTTTACCCTTTTGGGTTTGAAACTTGCACTTTAGCCAAAGACCCCTACACTTTAACATATTTTAAGTTGGGTTTCCTTCCATTCTATTTTTCATATGGAATAGATTGTGTTTTGCTTTGAGGAACTCGATTTAGTATTCGATTAGTTGTAAGAATAGCTTCCCCCACAAGTTCTGAGGTAAATAAGAACTTATTAAGAAGGCGTTCATCATCTCCTTTAACGTTCAATTATTTCTTTCCACAATTCCATTAGATTGCGGTGAGTAAGTGGTAGTTGTTTGGTAAATAATGTCATTTTCCAAATATATTCATTCAAAAGGATATTCATATGCGCAGCCTCTATTACTTCTTATCATTTTGATCTTTTTGTTTAATTGCATTTCAACTTCATTTTTGTATTTCTTGAATGCGTCTATTGCTTTATCTTTGCTATTAAGTAAGTAAATATAGAAATATCTAGTACTATCATCAATGAACGTTATGAAATACCGAATGATGAAGCCTATTGTTAGACCCATGACCACCTCCCTGCGATAGAACCATCTCGGGCCACAATTGTCGCCTCCTGAAAAGATATCTCACTCTTTGTCTCCCTAGCCATCTAAAGACGAATCGGCTGAATAAATCCATCAATGAGCCTCCTCTCCCTCTCTTTCTCAGTGGGAAGTATAATAAGAGCATGATGAGCCAAGTCGATAAATTTGGTCTCATACAGAGTAACAGTCATAGAACCCTGCTGGAGACGCTCAAACTGCCTGTGATAGGCCTCTCTCTAAGTGATAGGGAGAAACTTTTCCAGAAATAGCTACATAAACTACTCCCAAGTCAAAGCTGGTGATCTGTCTAGTCTAGCCAAGCAATAATCTCTCTACCAAGTCTTGGCTGATCCAAACAAGCGAAAAGTAGCAAAATCGACCCTATTGGTCTCTACTATCCACATATTCCTGAGAACCTCATGACAACTGTCTAGATAGTCCCGAGGATCCTCAAAAGATGCATTTCTGAATGTAGTAGTGAAGAGCTTGGTGAACCTATCCAATCTCCACAATGCATCGGCAGACATAGATGTTCCATCACCGGCCTGGGCTACCACACCCAGCTGAATTGCTCTAACTGGCTGAACTGCTGGAGTCTAAAACTAGGGAGCTACCTATTCCAGAGTGCGAGTAACAAAAGTCTGGGCTCCTTCTCCAGCCTGGGAGACGGATGGTGCTACAGGAAGTAAGTCTGCCCCGGTGACAATCTCCATAAGTGCCACTAGATGTACCAAAGCATACTGAAGTACTGGGGTAGCAATAAACCCCTTTAGGACCTGATCCAGCCCTACCGGAACTGCTGGAGCCGAAACCACTTCATCAAAGTCAACCTGAGGCTCTGATGCTGGTGCTGCTGCTCTAGGCTGAGATCTGCCTTTACCTCGGCCTCTAGCACGGCCTCGACCTTGCCTTCTGCCCCTTGTGGGAGCTGCTGTTGGGGGCTCGGGCTGCTGGTCACCGAATGAGGAAGCACGCATTCTCAGCATCTACGAGAGAACATAATAGAAATTCAATCAACATTGAGAAACCAAACCACATGACAAGAAAGAAAAGATGTGAAATTTTCCTAACTCTATATCCCATAGGGGATAAATACAGAGGTCTCCGTACGGATCCTTTAGACTCTACTAAGCTTGTTTGTGAACCGTGAGACCCGTATAACCTAGAGCTCTAATACCAGCTTGTCAGGACCCGAATTTCCTACCCTTGGGAGTCGTGATGGTGCCTACTAATATGAGCTACGCAAGCCAATTATTGAACTAAATACCTTTTTACCCATTTTATACTCTTTATCATTTATAAAACAACAACGTGTAAATAGTGGAAAAATTTAGAAGAAGCGGAAGAAGCAATAAAATATCTGAACATGTCTACTACAATAGTTTGAATCTCAACCTCCCAGAACTGGTGTCACAGTACCACATACGATCTGAGAGTGCTAAATACACAGTCTGAAATAAAAGATACATTGTCTTTGAATCAAAAAAATGAAACAGAAAGTAAAGGATAGATGAGACGTCAGGGCCTGCGTACGCTTGCAGGTCTACCTTAGATCTCTGAGTGGACTGAAGGCAACCACCCTATCTATGGTACAAATTCCACACCATTGGGATCTGCACAAAAAGGAGCAGAGTGTAGTATCAGTATAACCGACCTCGTATGTTGGTAAATGCCTAGCCTAACTTCGACGAAGTAGTGACGAGGCTAGGACCAGACTACCAATAAACCTGCAATTCAACTATATACAGCGGGAAAAGAAGAACAATAATAAAAAGTCAAGTATGGGAGGAGTAGCATGTTGTGGGGGAGATATCAGTTCCAAATAGAAAGACAACAAGTAAATGAAAGAACAACATATCTCAGATGTCAAATTAAAAAATGCACGGCATCACCCTTCGTGCTTTTACTCTCATTCTCACCAAAACAATCGTGTAATAAAAATATACACGGCATCACCCTTCATGCTTTTACTCTCTTTCCTCACCATATAATCAATATAATCGGCACTGAATGGTGCATCGTGTGGCACGTCATCACCCTTCGTGATTTACACTCTTTCTTCACAATATTAATACACGACATCATCCTCCGTGCTTTAACTCTCTTCTTCACCCAAACAATAATCACAAAAAATAGGGAAAAGAAATAAATGAAATTTCAATAAGAATCCTGGCAAGGGAACAATAATTGAACAACAAGTCCTGACAAGGGACAAACTCAAAACAACAATAAAAACATCCTGGCAAGGGAGCCGATATAACAATTCTTTTCACTTTTTCACTTTTGTTTCACTTTAAAACGCGATCCAGTGCTCTAAAGGTTTTAATTATCTCTTATACATTCACAATTTGTTATATAACTCGAGCCAACACTCCTCAACGTTCAAGGGTCACAATTCATTCCACAAACTTTTCACAACAAATAGAAATCATCACCAAAGCATGAATGATACAATGAAGTCATAATAACTACTATATAAGACTCACGGTCATGCTTGACACTAACGTATAGATACTCGTTGTGAGCACGTGATTTTTGCCCTATATGAGAATTACTCCCAAAATGTCAAAAATAAAAGAGTTTTTGCGTTTGTTTGCAATATTTGTGGATTACATGTTCTTTTTCTTATTGTTTGCATTTGTGTGCCCATGTCTATTTGTTTAAATTAATAAAAAAAATATATATATACCAAATATGTTGCATTTATACTTGTAGGATTAGTTCTGTACTTAGAAATAGTTAAGTTTATTTTTACGAAAATGAAAAATCATAAAAAATGTATTTTTCGCATTTCTTGTCATTTTAATGTACAATTGTAGGATTTGGTATTTAATTATGTTAATTGTTAGTGAAAAATTAATTATATGTGTTACAAGTTAATCTGATTATATATATATATATAATACAATATAGAGTCTAGTTTTAGGAAATAAATGTTACAAGTTAATCTGATTATATATATATATATATATAATACAATATAGAGTCTAGTTTTAGGAAATAAAGAGATAAGGAAATCAGATTTGGGCCAAAACCTAGTCCGAAACCAGGCCCAATCGAGTTATCCCTGGTCCAGTCCAATTCATCCTCAATCGTGGTCGTTCATTTCGAATTGATCCTATGGCCACGATCTCCCCTATCACCCGTTCAGGAGACATCGACCTAGGCCATTTGATTCAGTTGATCTAACGACCAATACCATATCATCATGACCCGAGTTTTAGCCCGACCCAGTTTGCCCAAAGACCAACCCGGCATCAACTTAACCAAACGGCATCGTTTGAATAAGTGGGATGATCCAGACCATCGATCTCTTTAGATCGAACGGCCAGGATTCAATCCCAGCCCCACTATATATTCTAATCTCCTACCCAGCCCCCCCTAGCCAGACCCCTACCCTTCATCGTCTCTCTCAGAGACAAGCTAAGTCCCACCGCCTCCGCCGCACTCCGCCCGCCGGAAATCGCCTCACGGCGGTTCCGGTAGGCCAAACTACCCCAAATTTACACCGTAGAATCTCCCAAGCCCCTTCAACATGGATCCGGTAGTCGTTAGTCTCGAATGTTGCTCGAATGTTTCGAATATTAATTTGAAGTTCGCCGGAACTTGAACGTTCATGCCAAACCACCTCAAATTCACACCAATCACTCCTCACACCTCCCCCACACCCCTACTGACCTTGGTTTAGTTCGAATCTTACCCGAAATGTTAAAGCCCTAAATTCGAGCCCCAAGAACCCTAGTTTTGAAGAAGCCCAATTCGAGCCGGATTAGTCGTCAATTAAAGTCCAAGGGACTTTAGTCTAGGTGTTCTCAATCGAGAACATCTCGATTAAAGCCCATTTGGCTTCAATAGTTCCAAACCAAGTTCGAACTTGGGTCGGCAGATTCTTTTGAGGTAATTCATTTCTCTTACGATTTCTGTTTGCATTCCGTATTTGTATTTGTGTTTTAGTTTTAGAAATTGTTTTAGCATTCTTCTACTCTTCTCCACAGACCTTTTATTCGGTCGATTCCCATTTTTTACCTGTTCTTGTGTAAATCCAATGCTGTAATTGCTTTGTATGTCTAGTTTGTTTAACGTCGTCGACAAATTAATTTTCTTATATATTTGTTCAGTCCTTGGTCTGCCCGTATGCAATTCATTAGTCTGTGATTTGTTATTTGTTTGATTCTAGATTAGGGGTTAATTGGACA
Organism: Nicotiana noctiflora; assembly: GCA_032618575.1. NCBI lineage: Eukaryota > Viridiplantae > Streptophyta > Magnoliopsida > Solanales > Solanaceae > Nicotiana > Nicotiana noctiflora. The sequence continues at coordinate 51,085 of JASVEL010005714.1, forward strand.
TAATTGACAGGGCTTAATTAGTATTAGTTCTTTAATCTCCTGCCCATAAGAGGGACTAGTGGAACCTGCTGTACAGCAGGGTATCCCACTAGTCTCATGCTATCAAGTGTTTTTAATGTTAAAACCCATACGAGGACACTTAGTAGTGGGAGGTTCAGAGAATATAATGGGCTGGGGTTTAGTTTAAGGTATGGCACCGTTAGGAGTTGGATTTCAAAAAATATATATAGATAGAGGGACGGGCAGTGAGAGGGGGATATACATACAGAGAAAAAAAGGAGAGAATTTAAAAGAAAGAAAGGAGAAAACATTCTGGTTCTGCTCTGTCTCATTGTTTCAATCCAGTTTACTGTTCTATTGGATTGGTAGAACAGTCTTGGTTGTTGGTCAATTCATTCATACTCCCTATCAATTTATTATTCAACCATTGGAACTTCAGAGGAATATTAAACTGGTTTCAAGTAGGTTTGGGTCAAATTAAGCTAGCTTTTGGTACCAATATCAGTCTGTTGATATTTTCAAGTGGCTGTGGTTTATTTTGAAGTGAAAAGTTGGTCTGTTTCAAGCTGTTTGGTTTCATTGTTTGGGTCACTTGGTGTTGCTGGGGATATCAGTTAGTTTGGTTTGGCTTTGGACCATTCCTGAGTCGATTTAAACACTGGGTTTGTTGCTGTGGTGTTCCTGGGGTTTTCACTTTGTCAAGTTGGTGCTGTGTTGGTTTTCTTAGCTGTCCCATTGCTACTGTGTTACTGTTGCTGATTTCTCCTTTCCTTCTTCTTTTGTCATCATCCAGGTACTTCTTCTGTCCATTCTGAACTAGAGAGACAGTGTAAACACTGCTCTGAAATCAAATGATGAAACTGCAGTTTGGAGAGTTATACGAATTCCTGTTATTGCCATGTAACTTGAATTATTGATAGTTGTATTCATTTGAAATTGTTGCAGTATGCTTAATTGAAAAGCTAAAGTCAAATTAATTGAACATTCTAGTTTCAACCTTCTTATAGCCTAGGATTTTAATCTCTGTTATTGATTTAGTTCTGCCATGTTTAGCTAGATTAACATTAGTTTGTAGTAAAAGCACATATTATGTCAACAGTTTCATAATAAGCCCGTGTTCCAGGTGCAACATAAAATAACACTACAATTGAAACTAAACAAGACGTAGCTATAAAACAAAAATACATTGTTATGAGCAAAGAACAGAACTGGCGACTTAGATCAAATAATTAGAGTAATCACTCTAGGCATGGATTGTTAAAAGAGCAAAGTTAATAGATAGTTTTAGTTAGTTCATTTGCAGCTTTGACCATTGTTAAGCAATACATTAGTGTAACTATAAACAGAGCCTTAGTAACTTGCATATAGAGTTAGATTATGTAGTTAAAGTTTCATGCAATTACTTTATATTGAATTCGAATTTTAAACTTGTACTCGTGAATTAATCAATCATTAGAGACAAATAAATAGAAAATTTAGTTACTTAGGTATGACCTTTAATAAAAGTGAGATGAGCCTTGCCGCACTAAATACACAATTGCGGGGCCCTCAACAATTGTTATGAAAATCTTAGATTTGGAAGGACCATTTAGCAAATTTCACGGTCTTTCCCAAAGTTAACAACACGATAGACTCAGGCACGACTTTAATAAAATTACTTTCCTAAATACGGGTGCACATTTATGTGACCCAAATTTTAATCTCGACGAAACCGAAACGCATTAAAGTCACAGGCGTACTGGCTGCGGTGTGACTCGAAATGTGTTTTAGTGACGTCGCAATTCATTAAAAATGATAAAGCGGAATATCAAAGCACATAATTCAAACATACAAAGAAATCCGATAGAAAGCAAATATGGCAGTTGAGCGACCGTGCTAAAACCACGGAATCCGGGAGTGCCTAACCCCTTCTCCCGGGTTAACAGAATTCCTTATCCAGGTTTCTAGTTTCGCAGACTGTAATACAGAGTCATAAATTTCCTCGGTTCGGGATTAAAACCGGTGACTTTGGACACCATTATTTTCCCAAGTGGCGACTCTGAATAATTAAAACGGATCCCGTTCCGACCGTCCTTAAATTGGAAAAACTCCTTCATCAATTATTATATTCCTTCTCGGGGTGTAGTAATAAACAGTAGCACATTTACCTTATGTGTAAAAAGGAGGTGTGACATTCGTCACCATCCCTAGGACTAATACCCAGAACTTCGGTTCAGGGTTTAAGAATTCGAGCTCAGTTAAATTGCTATTTTTGCTTATATCCGATTTCATTATATATTTTGATTAATGTGCTACATGTTTACCGCTTTGATATTGCGTGAACTGTATATATAAAACTGTACCGAAAACCCTTCTCTTCTTACCTCCCGGGGATGTGCTTACTGGTTGAGACTCCCCATTCTGTTAGTGTCAATACCAAAAATAAGAAAAGAGGCAGGATAAGTTACAAAGCCGGACGATCCCGCGGGTCCCCGTTACGTAGCCCCCTCCTCAATCCGAGTTGTCTGCTCGGGTACACAGTCTAGTATAAAAAAAAAAAAGAAAAAATCAGGATATTGAGCCTAAATTAGGACGATTATTTGCATCATGTTTTGACTTAGGGGACTCAACACAGGGGTTGGGTCCCTCTAGGACAGGTAACCAGATATAGTATGACCTCGTATGAGCATTTCGCATGTTGCATTTATTTGTCCTGGACTCGCATGCTGACCTACTTTTAAACGTCGAAGGATATAATAAAAGAAAAAGAAAAGAAGGTGTAAATAGAAATAAAAGAAAATAAAAATAAAAATAAATAAATAAATAAATAAATAAATAATAAATAAATAAATAAATAATAATTTTTTTTTATTACGAATTCAATTTTGAAAGAACAAGAGAGTGTTGTTTTAAAAGAGTTCGTGCATTGATCGAACTACGCTGGTTTAATTCTCACCGGATGTGAGATACGTAGGCAGCCTTTAACAGGTCCAACTTTCCTATATTTTCAAAATAAGTTTTTTTTATGAAAGAAGAAATAATGACAGAATGCTTGGATGTTTAACTTTGCCTCAAAGACCACCTTTTCATCAGTCTTAATATTTTGACCAGTCAATTCCTGAGGCCCATTCTATTTTTTTTTAAAGAAAAAGATAGTTTTGTTTGGGTCAAATCAAGATTTTTCTTTCGCCTAAAAACTACCTTAATAAATGTGCAGAATGAGCACGAGTCAGAATACAACCGAAGCTATCATAAACAAGGTCCCCTTAAGTTTGCATATGTGGTGGAACGACTTGGGCTAGCAAGGACAAGACGCAGTTAAGCTGTACCTGGGAAATCTAGTGGGGCTACTAAATATTCCCCCGAGAGGAGACATCATACGAGCCCTGATCTCATTCTGGGATCCAGCACAAAATGTGTTCCACTTTTCAGACTTTGAACTCACGCCAACATTGGAAGAATTGGCCGGATATATCGGAAGACCAAAAGTCCCTATGAGGGAACAGTATCTCATTGCACCAAGGGTCGTGACAGTACATAGATTTTTGGATACCGTGAAAATCCGCAGAACTGTACACAACCCAGATTTATCAGAAGGGTTCTGCACTTTAGCATTTCTGTATGACAAATATGGTCATTATGGGGGTTTCAACAAACACAAAAGCAAAATCTGCAGTAGAGAAAACCAGTTAAAATGGGAAGAGCATAGACGTATCGCCTTCATGATAGCTTTCCTAGGTTCATTGATATTTCCCAGAAAGGACGGGAATATCAACATACATGTGGCAGGGGTCGTCAGCACTTTGATGAAACAAGACAATAGTACTTTGGCTCCCATGATAATATCAGATATCTCTCGTGCACTCACTATTTGCAAAGCTGGAGGGGTCTTCTTTGAAGCTTGCAATGTATCGCTCCAAATGTGGATGATCGATCACTTATGTCGTCGCCCGCAGTTTATGAGGTATAGTTTATCGGAGAAAACCTGTATAGAAGAATTCCCTACAAGGGTCGAGGGACATGACTTGCCAGAGAGGATTAAAGGATGGATACGACTTTTGTGTTTGATTCCACCCTGCAAGGTAGAATGGACATTTGGCTGGCTACCCGTGGACGAAGTCATATATGCATCGGCCACGGAATCATATTTATTACTAATGGGCCTCAACATCATCCAGCCCTACGCACCATGTCGAGTATTGAGACAGTTGGGACGATGCCAAATAATCCCAAAAGAAGAAGACCTCAGCCCACATGTGGTTGAAATTGGACCGGGAGGACAGTTCCCTGAAGCGTTGGTCCGAAAGATTTGGAGTGAGTGTCAAACATTAAAGATAGACACTCGGGTGCGAGATCGAGCCCGAGGCGAAGTATCGTCAGAATACCCTGCATGGTATAGCAGAGACCTGGAGCATCAAAGGCCCATAAAAAAGCCCCACCTCAGGGAGTTTGCTGAAGCATCACAAGAACAATGGGACTGGTTGGCCAAGGAAGAAGCTTATAGAACAAAGATTAGCAAGATAGAGCAATAGGTCCAAGATCTCCAATTTGAAAAGGATATGCAAGTCGCCGCCGACGAAGGAGATAAAAAGAAGTTGGCACAAGAAAATGACTTTTTGAGGGCTCAAATCCAGCAAATAAAAAGGGATGCTGACAGACAGTTGAGGAGTCGATCAGACGAAAAATTGATAAAGGGTTTAAAAAACCAAGTTGCCGATGTCCAAAGAGAATTGGAAGAGTCGAAGACCCAAACAATGAGGATCCGTGCTAGCTGGAGAAAGGAGGCACATCAACAAGCACTTCACCTACAACGGGTGGAAGAAGAGTACGCCGAGATCATCACTAATCTAAGGGAAGCAAATGTTATCCTTAGGGAGCGGGTTTTCAAGCAAACCCGGGATGCCAGAACAGACCTCGACCGTTGTCACAATTTGATGGCCCGACTGCAAGAACAAGTGGATAGGCTTTTAGACCAAGTCACCAACAACGCTCGAAGATTGGGGCGAAGAACCAGCAGATAGAACAGCTACTCAGAGAAAGGGACATGATCAAGGACAGAATTGGAGAAATCGGGCATTATGTCACCATGAAATGCTTAGCTTGTGAACAAATGCCCCGCACCGCCCTTTTTGCTTCAGTTATGGACTACGTTCAGCAGATCATGAGAGAGTTAAGGGAACTATACAGGGACCTCACACCAAGGCCCGCGGCAAGGCCGAATGATGCCTCGCGGGCCCCCAGGAATTTAAGAGCATTAGACTTTTGATTAAAAATGTATTTTTAAAATTTTGAGTCAAGTCAAGCTGGTTGGCATTTTATTCTCGAGTCAAGCATTTCTCTTATTTTGTTGATTATTGTAAGACAGGTTTTGTAACCATAAGAGTTTTGATATAAGAATTCCGGAATTTCGCCACAATTTTGTTATTAGAACTACGCTCGGTCTGATTCACGCAGGGACGTGATACGTAGGCAATTCACATAAGATTCGACCACCACTAAAAAGAAAAGAAAAAATGGGAAGGTTAATAACAACAAGGTCTTCAAGGATAATTGAAAAAAAAAGAAAAAAAAGAAGAAAAAGAAAAGAGAAAAAGAGAGAAGCTGGAATGACGCATGTGATGAGTACATGTAGAAAGGGTTATTCGGTTAGGTGCATTGCATCCAACGTGCTATAACATATCTGTTAAACTCGGTAAACTAACAAGTTTGTTGCATTTCCAGAAAAGTTTAGCAGTTGGTTTGACAGAATATACTGGCCAACCACCATTACCGTACTAGATCTAAAGGGCCAATTCCAGCAAGTATGTCCAGTTCCGGTAAAAGTCTCGAGGAAGAGAAATCGGAGATACAGATCATGAAAGAAGAGGTAGATCGGTTGAGACAGCAGATAACAGAGATGCACCTAGCATGGGCTAGGGGACAGTCCTCACCAAACCTCCCTACTCTCGCATCAGCTCCAGAACACCCACCCCTTGATCCTTCGACAAGCGCCCCGATCTATCCATACTATCAAGGGGAAAACCCTTATGCCACCCAAATTCCACCAGCCAAACAAAATCCTCCTCCCACGGTCACCCATGTTTTTGTGGCACCTCCGCCTGCTAATCTACAAAAGTCATCCGGTGAGCCGCATGTTCAAATCCACGACAATTCTTACTATCCTCCCGAGCCTACCTTTAGTGCTCCTGAACCGCATCCGCACACCCCTCACTGGGATAACCCGGCAGAACCGGAAAAGCACTTCCAAAATTTGGAGCATGAGGAAGTTATTCGAAAAGTTAAAAGCTTGGAGCAGTCCTTCAGGAATATGCATGGCTTGGGCAACCAGGTCAGTGTCGCTTACAAAGATCTGTGTCCATTCCCAGATGTCCAATTGCCAGCCGGGTTCAAAATGCCCAAGTTTGACTTATACGAGGGGCATGGTGATCCAGTAGCCCATCTTCGAGGGTTTTGTAGTAAAATGCGAGGAGCTGGAGGGCGAGACGAGATTCTGATAGCTTACTTCGGTCAGAGCTTGGGGGGATCTGCACTAGAGTGGTACACTAGGCAGGATCCCAGCAGATGGTTTACATGGGATGACTTGGCTCAAGCATTCATCGGCCAGTTCGAGTACAATCTTGAAATAGTCCCCGACCGCTTATCATTGCTAAAGTTAGAGAAGAAACCCGCCGAAAGTTTCAGAGAATTTGGTTTCCGCTGGAGGGAACAGGGAGCAAGGGTAGATCCGCCTATGAGAGAGAACGAGATGGTGGACTACTTCCTGCAGACACTAGAGCCGACCTATTTCGGACATCTGGTGACGTCAGTCGGTAAATCATTCACTGAGGTGATAAAGATGGGGGCTATGATCGAGGAAGGCTTGAAAGCCAACAAGATCATGAGCTATTCAGCTTTGAAAGCCACCACTCAAGCTATCCAAAGTGGTACCGGAGGAGTGCTTGGGAAAAAGGGGAAATAAAAAGTCACGGCGGTCGAGTCTGGAACATGGTTTAGAAATAGAGGCCCCGCACCCCAGTATAACCCGCCACAGCCTCACCACCAAAATTACCTCCACAATCCATATAACCACCCGCAACACTACTATTCAGCACCTGATCCCCATTTTACTGTCCATCACGCTCAGTCATATGCCATACCTCCCGTCCATGCACCATGGCGTGCACCGAACCCGCAAAATAATTATCCAACCCCAAGATCATATAAAAACCCCACGGGCGCGGGTTTTTGTCTGAACCAAGCATTCAAGAGCGACAGGGCGCCAAGGCCAAAGACTTTCACTCCCTTGGGGGAGTCTTACACCAGTTTGTTCCACCGTTTGAAGCAAGTAGGGCTGCTAAATCCGGTCGAGGCTAAGCTACCAAACCCTCTTCCAAAGAATCTGGACCATTCAATAAATTGTGCATACTGCTCAGGATGTCCCGGGGCACGACACGGAAAAGTGTTGGAGGTTGAAAATAGCTATCCAGGAACTCATCGACACTCGCCGAATTGAGGTCCAGACTCCAGCGGAGCCCAACATCAACCAGAATCCACTTCCAACTCATCATGAGGCCAACATGATCGAGTTGGTATAGGTGGAAGAGGGAAAGGAGAAAACCTCTCAGACTGTAATGATGATCAAGTCTAGTGGGGTAGGAATGGAAAAGGGGCCAAGCCTTGATGAGTCACTCATCTGCAAGAAAGACGTACAAGAGAGGTGGGAATAAGAAAAGGGAAGTGTGAATAAAGTGCCTATGAGGTCAGAGAGAGTAAAAATAGTTGTACCAGGGGCAGCGACCAGGCCCGTTTTAACTGTAGCAGGTGTTCGAGTGGATCCTTTCATCATCAAGCCAGCAATACAGTTGCCAATAGCTGATAGCAGAGCTATTCCATGGAATTATGATCGGGTCACGACAACCTACAAAGGAAAAGAAGTCAAAGAGGAAGTCTGCGAAGCGCAAGGGTTGACCCGCTCAGGGAGATGTTTTGCCCCAGCGGAATTGAGGAAGACCACTCCAGCAACGCTGAAAAAGCCGGTAACTGACGAAGAGGCAGAGGAATTCCTGAAAAGATGAAGATGCATGATTATTCTGTCCTAGAACAGCTGAAGAAGACTCCTGCACAAATCTCATTGCTGTCCTTGCTAATACATTCTGAAGAACATCGGCAAACTTTGATAAAAGTTCTGAATGAGGCCCACGTACTCGATAAAATCTCGGTGAGTCATTTGGAGAAGATCACCAATAGGATCTTCGAAGCGAATCAGATCACTTTCACCGATGACGAGTTGCCTGAGGAAGGCACCGAGCACAACAGGGCTTTATATCTTACGGTGAAGTGTGAGGAGTCGGTGGTCAGCAAAGTCCTAGTCGACAATGGGTCCAGTGCGAACATCTGCCCTCTCTCTACACTAAACAAGTTGAAAGTGGATATCGGCAGGATACGCAAAAAGAGCATATGTGTCCGAGGGTTTGATGGAGGAGGCAAGGCATCGGTCGGGGACATAGTGTTAATATTGACAATCGGACCAGTGGAGTTCACCATGGAATTCCAGGTGCTGGACATGGTAGTTTCATATAACCTTCCTGATAGGGCGACCGTGGATCCATGCCGCAAAAGCAGTTCCATCCAACCTACACCAACTAGTCAAGTTTGAGTGGGACCAACAGGAGATCGTAGTCCATGGAGAGAATGATCTACAACCAGGCACCATCGTCCCCTTTATTGAGACAGAAGAGGATGTTGGGCCATGGGTATACCAGATCTGCGATGTGGTATCCGCCAACCGAGTTCCGGAAGGGGAATGCATTCCCAATGACAGAATAATTACCGCAGACGTCATGGTGGCTCATGCAATGCTGAGAAACGGTTTCGTACCCGGCAAAGGTTTAGGTGCATCTCTGCAAGGAATCATACAACCGGTATCCGTGGTCGAAAATGTGGGAACCTTCGGCTTGGGATTCAAGCCAACATGAGAGGACATCCAGCGAGCCAAGAGGAATAAGCAGAAGACATGGGTGCTCCCGAAGCCTGTTCCGCGCCTTTCCCAATCTTTTGTCAAGTCTGGAGTAAAAGGGCATCCGACGACAAAGATTCCCAGTCCTATGGTTAGGCCAGATGAAGAGTTCTTAAGAAAATTCGAGGACCTATTCGCAGATGTATGCATGCTAGAGGATGGTGAAGGATCCAGCCATGCCGAGATACAGTTTATGGGATCGAAAGCAAAATTGAATAATTGGAAGGCTACTCCTCTCCCTGTCCGGAAGGAGTCTTGGTAGTTTGTTTTGGATTGTTTTCTTTCGAAATTTTGTGTTGGGGTTGTCCCCGAAGTAAAATCCGTTTGTTTTAGTTCATTTTGATTTGAGTTTGCAAGCTTGTTTTTCCTTGTACTGTTCCCATTAATGAAATTTTGTTCCCTTCGTGTCTAATTTTGTTTATTTTCCTTCTTTTTATTTTTCTAAGCAGCTTTCTTTCAACTGATCTTAATGATATGGCGTGCTTAAAGATTAATTAACCCAGTCTAGAAAGTCAATCTGGTTTGGAAATAATAACGCATGAAATAAGAGGTGATGAGAGTGAATCGGAATACGGCGATGATGAAGCCGTAGAAGAAATCGGTGAAGAATTAAGTCACTTCGAAGAAAAACCCGAACCAAATTTAAATGATACTGAGGCTGTTAATCTGGGGGACACAGATGACGTCAAAGAAACCAGAATAAGTGTCCATATTGAACCCAACCTGAGAGAAGAGTTGATCAAAACACTCATGGAGTTTAAAGACATTTTCGCATGGTCGTACGACGACATGCCAGGACTCAGCACTGATCTAGTGGTTCACAAATTACCCACTGAACCGGCATGTCCTCCCGTCAAGCAAAAACTGCGGAAATTCAAGACGGAGATGAGTGTAAAGATCAAGGAGGAAGTAACCAAGCAGTTGCAGGCGAAAGTCATTCGTGTCACTCGATACCCTGAATGGTTGGCTAACGTAGTACCGGTGCCAAAGAAAGACGGGAAGATCAGAGTATGCGTGGACTACCGCAATCTCAACAAGGCGAGCCCTAAGGATAATTTCCCACTTCCCAATATCCATATCCTGATTGATAATTGCGCCGGACGTGAAATCGGATCCTTTGTGGACTGCTACGCGGGATATCATCAGATCTTGATGGATGAAGAGGACGCAGAAAAGACGGCTTTTATCACACCGTGGGGGACTTATTGCTACCGGGTGATGCCGTTCGGTTTGAAGAACGCAGGGGCAACATACATGAGGGCGATGACTACGGTATTCCATGACATGATACACAAGGAAATTGAAGTGTACGTGGATGATGTGATCATAAAATCTAGACGTCAAGAAGACCACGTTGCCGACCTCGGGAAGTTCTTTCAAAGACTTCGAAGATATGATATCAAGCTCAATCCGGCCAAATGCGCATTCGGAGTTCCATCAGGAAAGTTGCTAGGATTCATCGTCAGCCGACGGGGCATTGAGTTGGACCCATCCAATATCAAGTCCATTCAGGAGTTACCCCCGCCAAAGAATAAAACAGGGGTAATGAGTTTGTTGTGAAGGTTAAATTACATCAGTAGGTTTGTTGCTCAGCTTACAGCAACCTGTGAGCCCATATTCCGTCTGTTGAAGAAAGACGCTGCGATAGAATGGACGACAGAATGTCAGGAAGCGTTTGACCAAATCAAAGGGTATCTGTCAAACCCACCCGTACTGGTTCCGCCTGAACCGGGTAGACCCCTGATTATTTATCTAACGGTTTTGGAGAATTCGTTCGGCTACGTGCTGGGGCAGCACGATCTTACTGGCAGAAAGGAACGGGCCATTTACTACCTCGGTAAGAAATTCACGGTCCACGAGGTTAAGTACACTTATTTGGAAAAGACATGTTGTGCTTTGACTTGGGTAGCCCAAAAGCTAAAACATTATTTGTCTTCTTACACCACTTACCTCATCTCGCGTTTGGATCCGTTGAAGTATATTTTCCAGAAGCCTATGCCTACAGGGAGGTTAGCAAAATGGCAAATATTACTTACAGAGTTCGACATCATATATGTGACAAGGACGGCTATGAAAGCTCAAGCCCTGGCCGATCACTTAGCTGAGAATCCTGTTGATGACGGATACGAACCTTTGAGGACGTATTTTCCGGACGAAGAAGTATTGCAAATTGATGGGTTGGAATTAACCGAGGATCCAGGGTGGAAGCTTTTCTTCGACGGAGCGGCGAACGCAAAAGGAGTCGGAGTAGGGGCGTGCTTATCTCTGAAACAGGACATCATTATCCTGTTACTGCTCAACTGCGTTTTCATTGTACCAATAATATGGCTGAGTACGAGGCATGTATCTTGGGGTTGCGATTAGCGGTGGACATGGATGTACGGGACGTCTTGGTCTTGGGGGACTCGGACCTTCTGGTACATCAGATTCAGGGAGAATGGGAAACCAGAGATTTAAAGCTTATCCCGTATCGTCAGTGTTTGCATGATCTGACCAAGCGCTTTCGATAAGTAGAATTCAGGCACATCCCAAGGATGCATAATGAGGTTGCCGGTGCTCTAGCTACTTTAGCGTCAATGCTACATCACCCGGACAAGGTTCGTGTCGATCCGTTACATATTCAGGTTCGAAATCAACATGCTTATTGTAATGTGATAGAAGAAGAGATGGACGGTGAGCCATGGTTTCATGATGTCAAGGAGTACCTCAGGTTAGGAGTATACCCAGAACAGGCAACTAGAGATCAAAAGAGAGCTATTGGGCGATTGGCGAATGGATTTTTCCTTAGTGGAGGGGTGCTGTACAAAAGAACCCCTGATCTGGGATTGTTGAGATGTATAGATGCGAGTCAGGCCACAACAGTGATGACAGATATACACTCAGAAGTTTGTGGGCCACACATGAGCGGATATGTACTGGAAAAGAAGATTCTTCGAGCAGGATATTACTGGCTCACTATGGAGCGTGACTGCATATGTTTCGTGCGAAGATGCCATCAGTGTCAGATACACGGAGATTTGATTCATTCTCCACTGACCGAATTGCATACAATGTCAGCGCCATGGCCATTTGTCGCGTGGGGTATGGATGTTATCGGACCTATAGAACCCGCGGCTTCCAATGGGCATAGGTTCATTCTGGTAACGATCGATTATTTTACCAAGTGGGTGGAGGCCAAAACCTTCAAATCAGTGACCAAGAAGGCGGTGGTAGACTTCGTACATTCCCACATCATCTGCAGGTTTGGAATTCCAAAGATAATCATCACAAATAACGGTGCCAATCTTAACAGCGGATTGATGAAAGAGGTATGTCAACAGTTCAAAATTACACACTGAAATTCCACACCATATCGTCCCAAAGCGAATGGTGCGGGTGAGGCGGCAAACAAGAATATAAAGAAGATATTGAGGAAGATGGTAGAAGGGTCTAGGCAATGGCACGAAAAGTTACCGTTCACGCTGTTAGGTTATCGCACTACCGTCCGGACTTCGGTAGGTGCAACTCCTTACTTGTTGGTGTACGGGACTGGAAGCAGTAATACCAGCAGAAGTTGAAATCCCATCCCTCCGAATTGTCGCTGAAGCTGAGATTGATGACGACGAGTGGGTCAAAACCCGATTAGAGCAATTGAGCTTGATCGATGAAAAGAGATTGACAACAGTATGTCACGGCCAATTGTATCAAAAGAGAATGGCGAGAGCATACAACAAGAAGGTACGTCCCAGGAAATTTGAAGTGGGACAACATGTGCGGAAGAGAATTCTACCACATCAGGCCGAAGCGAAAGGCAAGTTCGCTCCAAATTGGCGGGGACCATTTGTTGTGACTAGGGTATTATCCAACGGCGCGCTATGTCTAACTGATATTGAGGGAAGATGCACTGATATGGCTATCAATTCTGATGCAGTCAAGAGATATTATGTGTAATTCTCTACTGCATTTGTCAACATTTGGTTTCGTTTGTTTGTAGTTGGCATTTTTCGGAGAATGAAATGACAGAGGCAATTTTTCTACCACCCAAACACTTTAACCCTTGTTTTCCCCTTTGAGCCTTAATCATTCTTTCATATACCCTCCTTCGAAATCATCAAGGAAGATGTGTAACAAAATAGAAAAAAAAAACAAAGAAAAGACACAAGAAAAAGTGAACTACGTTCGACCTGATTCCTCAAGAAGGATACGTAGGTGCCACACGGCTCGGTCATAATAAAATAAAAATCAAAGATTCCCCAAGCAACAAAACTGGGGCGGAAGTCATTGTTTTGTTTGAAAAGATAGTGTGGATTCCGAAAGTTGTAATGAGCTAACCGTTGAGGTTAAACCCCTTTTCTTTAGCCTCATGCGCAGAAACCACATTAAGAACCAAAAAGACCTCTCGATCGGTATTTGAGAAATGCCAAGTCATGCGAGTGAAACTACGAATGACACTTCAATCCTCGACTGAATCTAGGACTTACAAGCTGAAAAGGGATAGCCCCTTTAGAGGAAATTCCATGGATAATACCCCAGCCCACCGCATGGAAAGAAAGCGAAATGAGAGAGCCTTAACGGTGAAAACCCTCGCGGGCACCTTAAGGCGAAGAAAGTTAAGAGAAATAAAATGAGAGAGTCTTACGGTGAAAACCTTTATAGGCACCCTAAGGCGACGGGAGGTCGAGAGAAATGAGAGAATCTCATTAGTGAAAACCCTTTGAAGGGCACTATGAGGTGACAAGGCGAGATAGTTACAAGGTGTCCGTATGAGACAAGGTTGGGACATTCGTTTGCTTCTAGCAAAACGCGGCCATCAGAAAGTGATTGACATAAATAGACTGGGTAGATTAATCTCAAAGGCGCGGCATAACCATTGGATCGGTTACATATTCAGATAAGTTTTTCCCAGTTTTGAGTTCAGAAAAGTTTTCCCTTTCTTTTGTCATTCGCGGTCAGCATTCTTTATCTATCATTTTTTCTTTTCTTTTGGTTTCGAAAATTGACCTTTCAAAGCTTACTACCAAGTCTCCCAAAGCGGTACAATGAAGATGAATAGGCGTGGAACGAGGCAATAAGGCAAAAGTCGTTCCGATATTAAGATTGGAACGACAGGTTGATTGGAAGGTTCACAGGAATTATGGAGTTCGATGGACACATATTACACATCCGGAAGATGATTTCTCACAACGGATCATCGGCTAAAAGGGTCGGATCAAACTGAAGGTTGGAATAAAAGGGAGAGACGAGAGACCATCTGTGGAAAGAGCACCATCCCCAGCAAGTGTCAACGTCGTCCCCAAAAGTTCGAGGGAGGCCAAGCAGGTGAAAGAGAAAAGGAAAATTGCCCCAACAAGAGTGGCACGACCACTCACTGCGTTTTGAAACTAACAATTTTTCTTTGATTTAAAGCAGGAAAAGAGGGTTCGTCGGCGGAAAGGCATGCCGCGTAGAAGGTCATCAAACTGGGGCAGAAAGTTTTCTCCCATTGCGAAAATTTTCTTGAAAGCAAATACCCAGTGGATAAGGATAACGAGATTTCGGAAATACCGGTTCCGAGCAGAATAGTTTTGAGAAAGGCCAGACAATACGAGGGGTTGATTTTTGAGCCTAGCATCATCCCCAGCAGTTGTGGGGAAAATGAAACACTAACTTCGAGATTCCCCAGCAGCATTATATCCCATAAGTTCTTCAAGGAAGCAGAAAGCGTGAGTCCCGGAGGAGGTCCGGGAAGAAGGAAAAGGAAAAGGGGTCCCCCGCCAGCTAATCCTCAATTAATGACATTTCAATCCCCAGCGAGCCCGAAAGAGAATGAAGGGCGAAGAAAAAGAGGAAATAAAGAATACTTCCCCAACAGCATCATCTCCAGCAGGCGAGTAAACAGTTCCGAAGATATCTCCAGCAGCCAAAGTAAAAGTAACACGACCCCGGGGGGAAAGCAATTCCAAGACAAGGTAATTCAGAAGAAAGGGGTGGCCCAAGAGACGATGCAGGAAGAAGAAAATGGTACAGGAAACAAAGGAAGGCGATAAGGATGGGTTGAAATTAGTGAAGTTGTAGTTGAAGTCAGGGAGCCCGCCTGAAGAATGGAGTGGCGATTTATTTTGAAGTTGTAGTTGAAGTCAGGGAGCCCGCCTGAAGAATGGAGTGGCGATTTTATTTTGAAGTTGTAGTTGAAGTTAGTGAGCCCGCCCGAAGAATGGAGTGGCGATTTATTTTTGAAGTTGTAGTTGAAGTCAGGGAGCCCGCCTGAAGAATGGAGTGGCGATTTATTTTTGAAGTTGTAGTTGAAGTCAGGGAGCCCGCCTGAAGAATGGAGTGGCGATTTATTTGGAAGTCGTAGTTGAAGTCGGGGAGCCCGCCTGAAGAATGGAGTGGCGATTTATTTTTGAAGTTGTAGTTGAAGTCAGGGAGCCCGCCTGAAGAATGGAGTGGCGATTTATTTTGAAGTTGTAGTTGAAGTCAGGGAGCCCGCCTGAAGAATGGAGTGGCGATTTATTTTTGAAGTTGTAGTTGAAGTCAGGGAGCCCGCCTGAAGAATGGAGTGGCGATTTATTTTTGAAGTTGTAGTTGAAGTCAGGGAGCTCGCCTGAAGAATGGAGTGGCGATTTATTTTGAAGTTGTAGTTGAAGTCAGGGAGCCCGCCTGAAGAATGGAGTGGCGATTTATTTTGAAGTTGTAGTTGAAGTGAGGGAGCCCGCCTGAAGAATGGAGTGGCGATTTATTTTGAAGTTGTAGTTGAAGTCAGGGAGCCCGCCTGAAGAATGGAGTGGCGATTTATTTTGAAGTTGTAGTTGAAGTCAGGGGGCCCGCCTGAAGAATGGAGTGGCGATTTATTTTAATGTAGTTTAGGAAAGCGGTAGAGTGTAACGGAATTCCCCAGCATGAATCCAATCAAGAGGAAGGCAACAAGGATCAGAAAGACAGGTTCAGACTTCGAAGGAGAGTAGTCCGAAGATCACAAAGAAGGGACCAATGGTCGGAGTCCGGCAATCAAGATAAGCCGAAATAACGATTGTCAGAAGAGAAGAAGCATGTGAAGAAAACATCAGAGCCAGTAGGATGGCAGGGAACACGACAAGATCAAGTTGAAAAGATAGATAAGAATCTGCAATACTGTAACTTAGTATAGCTTCTTATTTTTGGTTTAGCACGGTGTAATAAGGAGATCAGTAAGCAGTGGCAACAGCAGCAGCAGCAGTAACAGCAAGATCACAGCAGTCATGGTAGTCCCAGCTACCAAAACTTCCCGAACTACATTGACCCGATTCCCTTTTAGCCAGGGATATGTAGGAGACCTTTTGAAGCAAGGTTCGGTCAAACTTTTCCAAAAAAATGCTTCATACGGAGTGCTTGAACGGGCAAAAAATCGCTCGTATCCGCTCACTTATCTTTGCACGAAAACTCTTCATGTTTCCGCGCAAAGAGGGGCCGCTGTGAGCACGTGATTTTTGCCCTATACGAGAATTACTCCCAAAATGTCAAAAATAAAAGAGTTTTTGCGTTTGTTTGCAATATTTGTGGATTACATGTTCTTTTTCTTATTGTTTGCATTTGTGTGCCCATGTCTATTTGTTTAAATTAATAAAAAAAATATATATACCAAATATGTTGCATTTATATTTGTAGGATTAGTTCCGTACTTAGAAATAGTTAAGTTTATTTTTACGAAAATGAAAAATCATAAAAATGTATTTTTCGCATTTCTTGTCATTTTAATGTACAATTGTAGGATTTGGTATTTAATTATGTTAATTGTTAGTGAAAAATTAATTATATGTGTTACAAGTTAATCTGATTATATATATATATATATATATATATATATATATATAAAATACAATATAGAGTCTAGTTTTAGGAAATAAAGAGATAAGGAAATTAGATTTGGGCCAAAACCTAGTCCGAAACCAGGCCCAATCGAGTTATCCCTGGTCCAGTCCAATTCATCCTCAATCGTGGCCGTTCATTTCGAATTGATCCTATGGCCACGATCTCCCCTATCACCCGTTCAGGAGGCATCGATCTGGGCCGTTTGATTCAGTTGATCTAACGGCCAATACCATATCATCACGACCCGAGTTTTAGCCCGACCCAGTCTGCCCAAAGACCAACCCGGCGTCAACTTAACCAAACGGCATCGTTTGAATAAGTGGGATGATCCAGACCATCGATCTCTTTAGATCGAACGGCCAGGATTCAATCCCAGCCCCCCCCCTAGTCAGACCCCTACCCTTCATCGTCTCTCTCAGAGACAAGCTAAGTCCCACCGCCTCCGCCGCACTCCGCCCGCCGGAAATCGCCTCACGGCGGTTCCGGTAGGCCAAACCACCCCAAATTTACACCATAGAATCTCCCAAACCCCTTCTACATGGATCCGGTAGTCGTTAGTCTCGAATGTTGCTCGAACGTTTCGAATATTAATTTGAAGTTCGTCGGAAATTGAACGTTCATCCCAAACCACCTCAAATTCACACCAATCACTCCTCACACCTCCTCCACACCCCTACTGACCTTGGTTTAGTTCGAATCTTACCCGAAATGTTAAAGCCCTAAATTCGTGCCCCAAGAACCCTAGTTTTGAAGAAGCCCAATTCGAGCCGGATTAGTCGTCAATTGAAGTCCAAGGGACTTTAGTCTAGGTGTTCTCAATCGAGAACATCTCGATTAAAGCCCATTTGGCTTCAATAGTTCCAAACCAAGTTCGAACTTGGGTCGGCAGATTCTTTTGAGGTAATTCATTTCCCTTACGATTTCTGTTTGCATTCCGTATTTGTATTTGTGTTTTAGTTTTAGAAATTGTTTTAGCATTCTTCTACTCTTCTCCACAGAACTTTTATTCGGTCGATTCCCATTTTTTACCTGTTCTTGTGTAAATTTAATGTTGTAATTGCTTTGTATGTCTAGTTTGTTTAACGTCGTCAACAAATTAATTTGCTTGTATATTTGTTCAGTCCTTGGTCTGCCCGTATGCAATTCATTAGTCTGTGATTTGTTATTTGTTTGATTCTAGATTAGGGGTTAATTGGACATAATTGACAGGGCTTAATTAGTATTAATTCTTTAATCTCCTGCCCATAAGAGGGACTAGTGGAACCTGCTGTACAGCAGGGTATCCCACTAGTCTCATGCTATCAAGTGTTTTTAATGTTAAAACCCATACGAGGACACTTAGTAGTGGGAGGTTCAGAGAATATAATGGGCTGGGGTTTAGTTTAAGGTATGGCACCATTAGGAGCTGGATTTCAAAAAATATATATAGATAGAGGGACGGGCAGTGAGAGGGGGATATACATACAGAGAAAAAAAGGAGAGAATTTAAAAGAAAGAAAGGAGAAAACATTCTGGTTCTGCTCTGTCTCATTGTTTCAATCCAGTTTACTGTTCTATTGGATTGGTAGAACAGTCTTGGTTGTTGGTCGATTCATTCATACTCCCTTTCGATTCATTATTCAACCATTGGAACTTCAGAGGAATATTAAACTGGTTTCAAGTAGTTTTGGGTCAAATTAAGCTAGCTTTTGGTACCAATATCAGTCTGTTGATGTTTTCAAGTGGCTGTGGTTTATTTTGAAGTGAAAAGTTGGTCTGTTTCAAGCTGTTTGGTTTCATTGTTTGGGTCACTTGGTGTTGTTGGGGATATCAGTTAGTTTGGTTTAGCTTTGGACCATTCCTGGGTCGATTTAAATACTGGGTTTGTTGCTGTGGTGTTCCTGGGGTTTTCACTTTGTCAAGTTGGTGCTGTGTTGGTTTTCTTAGCTGTCCCATTGCTACTGTGTTACTGCTGCTGATTGCTCCTTTCCTTCTTCTTTTGTCATCATCCAGGTACTTCTTCTGTCCATTCTGAACTAGAGAGACAATGTAAACACTGCTCTGAAATCAAATGATGAAACTGCAGTTTGGAGAGTTATACGAATTCCTGTTATTGCTATGTAACTTGAATTATTGATAGTTGTATTCATTTGAAATTGTTGCAGTATGCTTAATTGAAAAGCTAAAGTCAAATTAATTGAACATTCTAGTTTCAACCTTCTTATAGCCTAGGATTTTAATCTCTGTTATTGGTTTAGTTCTGCCATGTTTAGCTAGATTAACATTAGTTTGTAGTAAAAGCACATATTATGTCAACAGTTTCATAATAAGCCCGTGTTCCAGGTGCAACATAAAAGAACACTACAATTGAAACTAAACAAGACGTAGCTATAAAACAAAAATACATTGTTATGAGCAAAGAACAGAACTGGCGACTTAGATCAAATAATTAGAGTAATCACTCTAGGCATGGATTGTTAAAAGAGTAAAGTTAATAGATAGTTTTAGTTAGTTCATTTGCAGCTTTGACCATTGTTAAGCAATACATTAGTGTAACTATAAACAGAGCCTTAGTAACTTGCATATAAAGTTAGATTATATAGTTAAAGTTTCATGCAATTACTTTATATTGAATTCGAATTTTAAACTTGTACTCGTGAATTAATCAATCATTAGAGACAAATAAATAGAAAATTTAGTTACTTAGGTATGACCTTTAATAAAAGTGAGATGAGCCTTGCCGCACTAAATACACAATTGCAGGGCCCTCAACAATTGTTATGAAAATCTTAGATTTGGAAGGACCGTTTAGCAAATTTCACGGTCTTTCCCAAAGTTAACAACACGATAGACTCTTTAGGCACGACTTTAATAAAATTACTTTCCTAAATACGGGTGCATATTTATGTGACCCAAATTTTAATCTCGGCGAAACTGAAACGCATTAAAGTCACAGGCGTACTGGCTGCGGTGTGACTCGAAATGTGTTTTAGTGACGTCGCAATTCATTAAAAATGATAAAGCGGAATATCAAAGCACATAATTGAAACATACAAAGAAATCGGATAGAAAGCAAATATGGCAGTTGAGTGACCGTGCTAAAACCATGGAATCCGGGAGTGCCTAACCCCTTCTCCCGGGTTAACAGAATTCCTTATCCAGGTTTCTAGTTTCGCAGACTGTAATACAGAGTCATAAATTTCCTCGGTTCGGGATTAAAACCGGTGACTTGGGACACCATTATTTTCCCAAGTGGCGACTCTGAATAATTAAAACGGATCCCGTTCCGACCGTCCTTAAATTGGAAAAACTCCTTCATCAATTATTATATTCCTTCTCGGGGTGTAGTAATAAACAGTAGCACATTTACCTTATGTGTAAAAAGGAGGTGTGACATTCGTCACCATCCCTATATGACGTACTCACAGTTACCACATAGCAAATATGACTCAACTCCTAATCCTCAAGCTAAGGTTAGACCAAACACTTACCTCGATACCATGAATACAATTCACTCTCAATTATCACTTTACCCCTTGATTCCACCACGAATCTGATCGTATTTAGTCACAAGTTACTTAATTACATCAATAAACGCTAAATGAATCAATTCTAATGCATGAAAATGAGATTCCTAAAGTTTTACCCAAAAAGTCAAAAATTGCCCTTGGCCCCAATGTTCAAAACCCGAGGTTCGAACCAAAACCCGACTACCCATTCCCCCACGAACCCAAATATATAATTTATTTTGAAATCAGACCTCAGATCGAGGTCGAAGTCCCCAATTTTTAAAAATCTAGGTTCTGCTCAAAACACCCAATTTCCCATTGAAAATTATTGATTTGGAGTTGAAATCATATTAAAAGATGTTAATGATTGAAGGAAATGTGTTAAAATTGACTTACAATCGATTTGGAAGAAGATTTGTTCTTGAAAAATTGCCCTTGGGAGTTTGTGTTTTGAAAGGATGTGAAAAATGGTTAATTTTCGGCGAAGTATAAAAATTTGCGGGTTGCAGTTATGGGAAATGCGAACTGGGGTTCGCAATTGCGAACCCTGACTTCAGTTACGTTGGGAATTGCGAAAGAAGTGTCGCATTTGCAAAGTTACATCTGCAACTTAGCTTTGGCATTTGCGAGTAAGGAGGGTCTAGGAGGGTGTCGCATTTGCGACAAACACTTTGCATTTGCGAAGAAGACTGCCCAGGCCACCTCTCGCATTTTCGATACATGGCTCGCATTTGCAAGCTGGCATTTGTGAGACAGGCATCGCAAATGCGAGCCTGCAGGTTTGAAGCATACCAACAATTCCGTAAGTTAAAATTTCACTCCGTGTCCGGCCTATCCAAAACTCACCCGACTCCTCGGGCTCCAATCAAACATGCACTCCAACTTAAATACCTCATACAGACTCGCTCTTACATTCAAATCACTAAAATAACTTCATCAACTTTGAATTTAGCATCAAAATCGTGAAATTTCCTTAAGAACTTTAAATTTCAAATTTTTCTCAAAAAACGATCTGATTCACATCGTTCAAGTCCTTTTCTTACCAAATTTCACAGACTTATCTTAAATCACATATAAGATCTGTACCGGAAGCGAGAACAAAAATACGGGCCCGATAACATCAAATTCTAATCACAATTCATTTCCAAATATCATAAATAATTTGAGAAAATAATTTTCTTTAAAAAAAATTTTCGGGCTTGGGACCTCAGAATTCGATTTCGGGCATACGCCCAAGTCCATATTTTCCTACGAACTCTCCTGGACCGTCAAATTAAGGGTTCGGTCCGTTTACCCAAAATGTTGACCTAAGACAACTTAATTCATTTTAAAGCCAAATTTTATCATTTTTCATTGATTTTCACATATAGACTTTCCAGCGACGCGCCCAGACTGCGCACCCAAATTAAAATGATGCTGAAAGAGATTTGTAAGGCCTCGAAACGCAGAATTTATTTTGAAAATAAGTGATGACGTTTAGGATCATCACATAGTTATCAAGGTGGCAGAAACTAACTATCATATATATTCTCTGAACACTTGGTTAAATGTATACGCAAACACAACCAAACAATAGAAGACTTTTGGTCATTTGGTTTTAATTTATACACATTTTATGTATTTGTTCATACATAGTACGTACGTACATATATTTTATATTTACATAATTACAAACACACACTTATGTATGGTCCTGTGTGATCTTAGAAGCCCAAAAAAAGGAAAGAAGAAAAAGTCAAAGTAATAGTATATTGAATTCTAAAACTTTCAAAGGTGAAGAAGACGCCTTCTGTTGGTTTAATATCTTTTTCGTTTTTCTTTTGCATTATGTAGGATATGAACTGCATGCTCTAATTAGGATATTTGTGTTCTAGATAATAGAAAGAAACTACTTTATATTAATGAGCCCAAAGTATATCATTATTAGTCATTTTTACTTAATGCGCTCTATGATTAGCTTGTTAGCAGACAGTAACAGTGTAAAAATAAGAACTACCAGGTTGTTGTTGTTGAGTTGAATGAATTGTCATTTCGCGAAACCAACTTAGTCATCAGTTTAATAAATCAGTATCGTTGATATGATAATTTTCGAACTTTACAACGAAAAGAATAATTAGAAGTTTTAGTAATTTTGATGTCAATGTAGATTTAGACTAAAATCTAAATCATATATTTCAGATTATTTTATATTCTTTTTATCTTGGGAAGTAGCTATCATATCTAAATTCTAAACCAAATCTTCATTCCCCCCACCCCGATCCTCCTCATTTTCATGACTATTTCAAATGGATAACTGATGTAAGTCCCAGGTTAATAAGATTTAGTCTTTGTATAGTTGTTCAAGGAAACTTCAATTTAATATTCAAGTGTTTAAAAAAGTTTACGCATTGATGACTTGTTTAGAGGAAATTGAAGACCAATTCAAACAAATATTCATCTATAAATACGAAACGTTTTCTTGTTATGTTTATCAAAAACAAAGATCATTTGAATTATTTCATAAGATATATAGTTAATTTATATAGTAGCAATGGCTCTCAATTCATTTGCATTAACCATTACTATAATGGCTGTGCTATCTTCAATAAGTCATGCATTTGATCCTAGTCCTTTGCAGGATATTTGTGTTGCTGTTGATGACTCCAAAGCTGCTGGTAAAAATAATCAAATTACTTTTGATTTCAAATTACAATTATGATCTTCACAGTTTTTATTTAGTTTTTCTAGCCTATCCCTTTTTGGTAGTAATGATCAAGTAGCCATTCTAAATGACCATTATTTAGAGATTAGCCAATGTGTCTTGAATATCAATTTTTCAGTTTAATTTTTTAGAACATAAAGTATTTTTACTTCAAATTTTCAGGACAAAATAAGTACGGTCAAACTACTAACTAGCAGCCCTAAAAATGGCTATTTGTATTTCCCCCCCCCCCCCCCTCCTCCCTCCCCTTCCCTTTGTTACCTTTTTAAATATTGATTAAAGCTTCTTTTTGCAGTTTTTGTGAATGGAAAAATTTGCAAGGATCCAAACAAGGTTGTGGCAAATGATTTCTTCATATCAGGTCTTAACATACCTAGAAATACTTCAAATCAACTTGGATCAGTAGTAACTAATGTGAACGTCAACAATTTACCTGGACTCAACACTCTGGGCATTTCATTAGCTCGTATCGATTATGCACCACATGGTCTCAACCCACCTCATATACATCCCCGAGGAACTGAGCTTATTACTTGTCTTGAGGGCAAACTCTACGTTGGCTTTGTACTTTCAAACCCTGGTCCAAATATGAAGAACAGGTTGTTTACCAAGATTCTTAAACCTGGAGATGTGTTTGTTTTCCCAATAGGTATGATTCATTTTCAATTGAACGTGGGAAAGACTAAAGCTGTTGCAATATCTAGACTCAGTAGTCAGGATGCAGGAGTCATCACTATAGCAAATGCAGTTTTTGGCTCAGATCCACCAATCAATCCTTTTGTTCTCACCAAAGCATTCCAAGTTGAAAAGAAAGTCATAGATTATCTTCAATCACAATTCTGGTGGGATAACAATTAAAATATTATATCAAAGATATATTGATCTAATAATAATTATGGTTATCTGAACTGCTTGTATCACATAAATAAGTAGTCGACGACATGTTTTCCTCTCCATTTGAGTGTGATGTATTGGATGAGGATATGTTATGGCTTATTATGAAATAAAAAAATAAGTTTATTGTTTGTGATATTTCATCCCTCTTTTTGGGACAAGCCTTGTAGAATATTACCATCTATTTTAATTCAATGCATAAAGAAAGCTACTTTACTTCTCAAAATCCGTATAGGTTTATAGCTAAAGTTGTACGTATATATTGATATTGCAATTTTTTTTACGCATGTTCTTTTTTCTTTTTCTGAATGGCTTAGCGCTCTCGGATAGGTTCGTAAATAGCCTGCTATTAAATGGGTAGAACGGTTATTTGGGGTGAAATTAAAAAATAGCAAGATTTATAAGTGGTACTGTAGCTTTGGGTAGTGATAGTCAGGCTACTCTATGCATTGCCAAGAATCCAATCTTCCACGAGCGAAGATACTTAATTATTATTTTTAAGTAAATTTTTTTTCTTATTCAGTGGTATTGATACTTAAGTGTTTGCGAACTTTTAAGGCTTAGAATTAAACTTTGAAGTTTAAAGTTTTAAATGTGAAATTTGAATTTTAAAGTTGAAATTTGAAAGTAAGTGGCTACAAAAAATTATTTAATAAGACCAATAGGCAATATGTAAGGATCAAGCTCCGAAGACTTTCATTTTATATTTTTATTGACCAATATATAATACTTCAAATTAATTTGCACGTTCTATTTTGATTTTTCTTATTTTTGAACTTGCAAATTTAAAGTTTACAACAATTATAAAAAGTAAGAAAGTGTACATCACATGGTTTGCATCATTTTTTTAAGTTCATCCATATCAACATGAGGTTCTTGGTTTTCGGCATTAGTTGAATCAGAACCATAAACTATTATATCTTTAATTTTTTTGTCCTCTGCTTCATCTACATCGTCACACCATTGATTTTGGCGTTCTCATCTTCTCCAATCTCTGAAGCACACTAGAATTTTCAAAGCGTTATTGTACAATGAATGACAGGTATCTCCTAGTTGCCGCCTTGCTTGGCTAAATGTGCTTGCGACTATTAAAATCGACACATTTAGCATGTCTCTTACCATGGCTGAAAGAATAGGAAATTTATTTGAGTTTCTCATCCACCAACCCCACGGTAGAAATGTCTTAGTGCGGGGCTTTGGTAACTTTTGCAACCCAACGGTAAAAATGCCTTAGTGCGGGGCTCTGGTAACTTTTGCAAGTAGAATTGGAGTACATCAATATTCTTGCTACTGGCTTGTTGATGCTCTCCTAGTTTAGACCAAATCAAATAATCTTTAACACTCTCACTATCATCCAAAGCACTGGTCCGAGATGTTGAAACTGAACTTGAAGGAATATTTGCACAACAGAAGAGGCATCGACAATGTTAGCATATTAATTATATAAAATTTGTAAATATTTGTGCAGATCATATATACAAGTTTTAATATTAGGAGTTTCAGTTGGTCCAGTATAGATATAAGCATATAAAGCAGTGATTGATTGGCGACAAGTGACCATTTTGATAGAAGAGTTTAATATAGCACCAATTAGATAAATAAGGAGAATTGGGTAGAAATGTTTTTCAAATTTATCAAGCATATATTCAACAACATAAGTATGTCTTTCTTTCTTATTAAGTTGGAATAAAAGAGAAATTTCAGCAATATGAGCTAAACCATTTGCAATAGTAGGATAATAAGCTCCAGAAAACTTAAGTGTAGCCACACAAAAAATTTATAAAACATTTACAACATCTTCAATACCATCCCAAGTTCAAGATGTTAACAAATGGTTAGAATCGATACAATGAGAATTAGAAACTTCAGTTATAGGCATTTTATATTTATAACAACATCTTAAGAACAAATAAGTATAATTGTCACGACCCCAAATCGGATCCGATCGTGATGGCGCCTATCGTGAAAACAAGGTCAGCCGACACAATCCCCAAATCCATTTTAATAATTTTAATAGATAAAGTTATGCCTTTTCAATTAATTAGATATTGCATGATGTAAATTTAAATGAACAATGCGAAAATAGATACAACCCAACATCGGAGTGTCACAAGTCACGAGCATCTACTAAAGTCTAAAATACAACGAAACTCTGGAAATATACTAAATATAGTCTAATGACATAAAGAGGGAGTAAAGTAGTATTGCGGACGTCGGACAGCTACATCGCTAAACTCCAATGACTCTGCCGTGGGATCGAGATTTTGATGGTACTGTTATGGATCAAGATGAACAACAAATAACAATTCAGTTGAAACATGTGGAAGCAGCTGATCCTTTTTTGATCACTGTGGTTTATGCTAAGTGCAAGATTCTTCTCAGAAGACCACTATGGGATACTCTTCGACAGAAGTCCTTGTCGTGTGATATACCTTGGTGCATCATCTGGTGATTTCAATGTGATCACATCCATTGAAGAGAAAATAGGGGGATTACCATATCAGATTAACAAAAGTATGGATTTCTTAAGTATGATTGAAGACTGTGGATTGGTGGACTTAGGCTTCTATGGCCCCAAGTACACTTGGTCCAATGGAAGAGGACCAGGCTCTATAGTTTGGAAGAGATTGGACAGGGCATTGGCAAATGATAACTGACTGATCTATTTCCCAACCACAACCATTTCTCACTTATCCTCAACAGGTTCTGATCATAATCCAATTCAAATGGACTTGAATATCAGACAGGATACTACCAAGAGGTATTTCAAATTTCTCAATTGCTGGGTGCAAAATGAAAATTTCCTCCCTCTAGTCCAAGAGACTTGGGCACAGGAATTTTCCGGGAATGCTATGTGGATCTTTCATCAGAAGCTTAGAGCAGTCTCTACTACTCTCAGCAAATGGTCTAAACAAGAATTTGGAGACATCTTTCAAAAGGTTAAGGAATTTGAAGAAAAAGTGAAACAAGCTGAAGTTAACTGGGCTCATACCAATGATACAACTGACAGAATGGTGTATCAAGAAGCCAATGCTCAATATGTAAGATACATGAAGCTAGAAGAGTCCATTTTAAAGCAAAAAACACAACTTCATTGGTTCAAGGAAGGAGATGCTAATTCAAAATACTTTCATAGTCTTATGAGGGGAAGAAGGAGAAAACTCTTTATTCACAAAATCAAGGACATGGATGGTAATTGGATTCAAGGAGATACAGCCATAGGAGAAACAGCCTGTGATTATTTCAAAGAGCACTTCACAGAAACTGGAGGAACAATCAGACAAGATCTCTTATATTACATCCCATCTCTCATCACACAGGAGGATAACCAATGCCTCACCAAAGATCCAACAATGAAAGAACTTAAGTCTGTTGTCTTCTCTATGGATCCCAATAGTGCTGCTGGTCCAGATGGCATGAATGGAAGATTTTTCCAATCATGTTGGGATATTATCAAAACAGACCTCCTGAATGTTGTTCTGGCTTTCTTTGGAGGAGCTGAAATGCCAAAGTATATGACTAGTGCTTGTCTAGTTCTCTTGCCAAAGGTTGAATTTCCTAACTCTTTCAATGAGTATAGACCTATCAGCCTCAGTAATTTTACAAACAAGGTTATCTCCAAAATCATATGTTCCAGGCTTGCCCCAATCTTGCCTAAGGTCATTTCCAACAACCAATCTGGTTTTGTACAAGGTAGGAGCATCTCAGAGAATATTATGCTTGCTCAGGAGATAGTCCAAGGAATTAAAAAGCCAAACAGGGGATCCAATGTAGTCATCAAACTTGATATGGCCAAAGCATATGACAGAGTTTCTTGGAATTTCACATGTCAAATGCTGAGAAGAATGGGATTCAATGAGATGATTATAGATATGATCTGGAGGACTATGTCAAACAACTGGTACTCAGTTATCATTAATGGAACAAGACATGGATTTTTTCACTCTACTAGGGGTCTAAAGCAGGGAGACCCATTGGCTCCAGCTCTTTTCATTCTGGGAGCAGAACTACTTTCATCAATGCTTAATAGGTTGACTCACGACCAATTCTTCAATGGTTTCTATATGGAGAAGAGGGTCCTCAAGTCAACCATTTAAGCTTTGCAGATGACATCATTATATTCACATCTGGAGGAAGAACTTCTCTAAAGAAGGTCATGGAGATCCTTAAATGCTATGAGAACATATCTGGCCAGCAAATCAACAAGCAGAAGAGCCACTTTATGCTCTCTCCTTGTGCCCTCCCTGCAGTAAGCAGAAGAGTCCAACACATCACTGGCTTCACCAAGAAAGAAGCCCCCATCACTTACCTGGGATGCCCCTTATATACAGGAAGAATGAGAATTGTCTACTTCAATAACCTAGTTGCCAAGGTTACTAACAGAATCAAGGGTTGGCAAAGTAGAATTCTCTCATATGGAGGTAGGGCTACACTGATTAAGTATGTTCTACAGTCTATGCCCGCACACTTGTTATCTGCTCTTTCACCCCCCAAGACAGTCTTAAGACAAGTAGAGAAGCTAGCTGCCAACTTTTTTTGGGGCATGGAGAAAGACAAAAGCAAGTATCATTGGGCTTCTTGGCAAAAACTAACTCTCCCAACCTCTGAAGGAGGAGTTGGTTTCAGATCCATGGAAGAAATTTGTCAAACAATGGAATACAAGAAATGGTGGCTTTTCAGGACTAAAGACTCCCTTTGGAGCCAATTCCTTCGAGCCAAGTATTGTCAAAGGTCAAATCCAATTTCCAAAAAATGGAACTCTGGACAATCCCAAACATGGAAAAAAATGATGACAATAAAAAAGGAAGCTGAAAATCACATTCTCTGGAGACTGAACTCTGGCAATTGTAGTTTCTGGTGGGATAATTGGCTAGGAACAGGTGCCTTACCTCATCAAAGGTCTGAAGGTGGAAGACCTGGTAACATTTCAGTGGCATATTTCCTGGATCATGGCCATTGGAACATGCAGAGGTTAAATGAATATGCTCCAGTTCATACAATTCAAGTTATCTCCCAGATTCAAATCCATAACCTCAACTCCCAAGATCAAGCCATATGGATTCCCAATGTTAAAGGCAAATTCATCTGTTCCTCGGCATGGGAGACCCTCAGGAAGAAGAAGCAGAGAAGCTTCACCAATAAAATGATCTGGCATAACAAAATACCATTTAAATGGTCCTTCTGCATCTGGAGAGCACTTAGGAACAAGCTTCCTACTGATGACAGGGTATTACCTTTCTGTAATCCAACTGTTACCAGGTGTGTATGTTGTCGCAGGCCTGGAGCAGAAAGTGTGGAGCATATATTTTGTCAAGGCCAATTTG
Source organism: Nicotiana noctiflora (assembly GCA_032618575.1). Taxonomy (NCBI): domain Eukaryota; kingdom Viridiplantae; phylum Streptophyta; class Magnoliopsida; order Solanales; family Solanaceae; genus Nicotiana; species Nicotiana noctiflora. The sequence continues at coordinate 80,272 of JASVEL010005714.1, forward strand.
CAGCATCAATTTGGAAAAAATTTGGAGGTCCAGTTGGTCTTAATACCTCTGATCTCCCCCTTCAGCCTCTCCTTATGAAATGGTGGCTTCTAGACAGAAAAAATGGAGTGCAAAAACTTCTCCTAGACACAATGCCAATAATCATATGTTGGAATCTCTGGAAGAATAGATGCAGCTCAAAATATGGTTCCAAATCTTCCTCTATATCCAGAGTGATGTACTCCATTCACTCAGATATTCATATGTTGTTGCAAGCAACATATCCCCAGATATCTTGGCCTTTAAAATGGCCAGACTTGTATTTGACTACTGAAACGATCACCCATTACACTGAAACTAAGCAGGTTACATGGTTGAAACCTTCTCAAGGATTTGTAAAGGTTAACACTGATGGCAGTGCTCTTACCAACCCGGGTAGTATTGGAGCAGGAGCAATCATAAGAGATAACAATGGAGCTTTCATTCATGCTCTGGCTGCCCCATTGGGTGAGGGCACAAACAATCTGGCAGAAATAGAAGCAACACACTTGGGAGTTAAATGGTGCATTGACAACTCATACAAAAGAATTCATTTAGAAGCAGATTCAGCTCTTTTGATACTATGGTTAACTACCAGCACTGATCCACCCTGGAGTCTCCAACCACAGATAGATAAACTGAAGAACATGTGTGACAATTGTGAAGAAATACAAGTCACACATGTTTACAGAGAAGCCAACAATCCAGCGGACTCATTATCCAAGCTTAGCCACAGTCTGACAGCCTTGACACACTACCACTCTACTCTTTTACTCCCAAGCCACATCAGAGGTCAAATACATCAAGATCTTATTGGCACTCCTGCCTTCAGACACAAAAAAACCAACAGAATCACCCTCTCATCTCATACCCTTTCTCCTTCTCCCACCAACTCTTCCCATGGATATGGCTGACAGTATTTCAGAAGCGACAGCTACCCTTAGTATCCAAAATACCAGGACCAGTAGTCACCACACCCTAGCCAGCAACCAAAGTAAAGGCCCTCGTAACGAGAGCAGGATGAGAACTTTTCTTCTAACATATGTTATCTTTTTTGCAGGTACTTTGAACAAATCCACTACCTTGGAGGTCATCATAACTGTTGTATTGGCATCCAGTATGTTTTTTCAGCAATGCACACCCCAATACTGCTGGAAAAACACAAATGCTAGCCAAATCCACCACACAAAGAACCAAAAACCCTCCTCTCACACCAACTCAACTAAAAATTCTCCACAAATGCAATCTCACCTAAGCATTGCAACTGTAGAGCTGATGGTACTTGGACCCCTTGAGGAAAAAAATGCATATCTATCCAGTGGTATTAGTACTTCAAGTACTCATTCTGGTAGAAATGCCTTTCTTTTCCCAAGGATTCCAAACACAAAGGAGCACTAATTGATTCAACTTACACCAAAGGCAACAACAAGGGAGTTCAAGCACCTCCAGTACCAAATACCAGTACATGAATGTGGACTTTAAATACCTTTGAAGCAAGAGCAACACAAGAGCAACACTTTGCTCTTTTTTCACATATCTAGGCTATTGTTTTGTACATGTGACCTAGACTCTATCTATAGAATTTTGTAATGTCTAATGCCTATCAATACTGGATAGACAATAGACCACTCTCTATAGGTTTATCTCTCCAAAGCAGTAAATGTTATTTGATTGTCACTTGGACAACCAAATGCATTTTCATCATTGTGGAGGTAAGGTATTATGTCCCCCTCCAATTTTTTGTATTTGAACTTAATCTATAAAATCCAACCCTAGGCTCAGTGTCTAGTAGCTTATTTTAAAAAAAAAAAAAATAACTTTTAAAAGTAATGAAAATTTAGACACTTTTCATGTAAAGATAAATCTGAACGAAACTGATGTTCAAAATATGGAAAATATTCTAGCATAATATACTCGAGTACGAATTTTGTACATGTGAACTTCAAGCATAATATACTGGAAGTTCATACACAGGTGCTTCAATCTCCAGTATATTATGATGGAACTTTTAATGTGTTGGTGTTCCAGCATAATATGTTGGAAGTACATCTAGAGGTGCACCAATCTCCAGTATATTATGCTGGAACATTTCGTATTGCAGCAAAATAGTAATTATTTTTTAATGACTTTGCAAACGATAGCTACTTTTCAAGTACCAGTACGAAAACGGGTTAGCCCGTACTATTTTCATGTTTATTTGCTCATGAAGAATGAGTTTGGGCCATTGATTGGGCGTATTTGGGGAGAAATTCAAAATAGTCAGATTTACCACTGGTCGTTGAAAAATAGCCAAGTTTCAAAAGTCATCGAAATTTAGCCACTTTAAATCTGAGCGTAAAATACTGTTCAAAACCAAAAAAATAAATTCACATATTATATGGGAATTCCAGCATAAGTATGCTTGAACTCTCACATATTAATACTTAAAATTTAATTATTTTACGCGTATATCCTCTCGGAACTCTTTATCATTTAAATTTATAAATTTTATGGGAGTTCCAGCATAAGTTTGCTTGAACTCCCGCAAATTTTACGGGAGTTTCAGCAAGTATAATTGTCCATTATAATATACTAGAGTTTGGAGCACTGGTGCTCCGGTCTCCCGCAAATTTTACAGGAGTTAACAAAGTATACCGGTCTAGCATAATATGCTGGAGTTCGTACACAAATGCACCAGAACTCCCGTATATTATACTGGACCGGTCCCTATTGCAGCAAAATAATGGCTATTTTTTATTGACTTGGTAACATTGGCTATTTTTCATTGACCAGTGTGAAAACTGGCTATACCATGATATTTCCCCGTATTTGTCATATCTCCTAACGGGCCAAATTATTGGGTTTCCATTTGGGCCACCTCTTGTTTTTACAATTTTTACACAAATAACCGGTTAGATTCACTATCTATATTTTTAACTGATATACGTAGATTAATATACACATATAATTAAAAATAAAAATATAAAAGTAATATTATAAACTATAAGGAGAATTTACGTTATAAAATCAAACCTGAAGAGAAGTCTATAAAATTATCCCGATTAAATAAGATGATGTTGTTTATCACTTTGCCTATAATATACATTATTCTTTACCAAAAGAGGAAAGCCTCATCTTTAGAGAATCGTAGTTTATGATCTCGACCTATGTTAGGATAAAGCTCAGATGAGCTATGGGAGGATGAATGAACGAGAAAACCCTAGAAAGGTCGAGAAGAAGAAAAGAGACACAGAGAAATGTAAAGAGAAATAATCATCTATTTTTCTTTATTCCAATAATGAGTAGATATATTTACAGCCATAAAATGTATAATGGGCAAAATAAAATGTGTAATTAGGCATGGGTCATATATATTTGTCTATTAGGCATGTTATGCAGAAGGACTACCATTTGGGCTACAGCACCTCTCCCCCCACCCCCACCCCTCGTTCCCTCAAGCTTGAGGGTGAAGAAATACCAAGCTTGCCAAGAATATCATAATGAAGCTGAGTAGAATACCTGAGGTCATTATATCAGCCAAGTGATCAACACTGGGGACAAAGTGCAAAGAAATAAGTCCAGCAAACAGACAATTACGCACATAATGACAATTAATCTCAATATGTTTTGTTCGCTCGTGGAAGATTGGATTCTTGGCAATGCATAGAGTAGCCTGACTATCACAATACATGGGAACATGATCAGAGATAGGGAAGCCAAGGTCACCCAGCAGTCTGATCAGCCAAGCTATTTCACTAGCAGTTTTCCTCAGATCTCTATATTAAGCCTATGCTGAAGACAAAGATATAGTAGGTTGTTTCTTGCTTTTCTAAGAAACAAGACTGTCACCATGAGTGGTATAATAACCATTAACAAGCTTTCGAGAGATAATGCAAGAACCCCAATCAGAACCAGAGAACCCCATCAGAGACGTGGTAGCAGAATTGGAAACTAAGATACCATGTGCAGATCATTCATAAGATACATCAAACATGAAGTGTAGTTAACATGTGTGGAACCTAAGGATGTTAAAGAAATTGGCTGAGATGTTGAACAGAGAAAGAGATGTTAGGCCTAGTATGTTGCGAAAAATTCAACTTCCCGATCAGTCTTCTATATAGACTAGGATTAAAAATATGTTCCCGTATATTCACTGAAGTTTTATAGAAGGATCCGGAGGTATGGACATAGGAGGAAAATGCTGGTAGTTGAACCCAGCTAGGAAGTTAGTGGTGTACTTGGACTGAGTCATAAGATAACTCTAAAGAGTAAAGGAGATTTCCAATCCAAGGAAGTAATGAACTGTGCCCCAAGTCCTTGATTTTAAACTGGTTGTCCAGAAATAACTTCAAGAAATCCAACTCGGCAACATCATCCCCAGCTAGCAATATGTCATCAACACAGCCAACCATTACAACAAGAGAACCAGAAGATGACTTGGTGAACAAAGAACAGTCATTGCAACTAAAAATGTAGCCCCTAGAGTGCAGTGCATGACAATTTAGAAAACCAATGTCCGGAAGTCTTCCTTAGGCCATATAGAGATTTTTTGAGTCTACAAGCCAAACGAAGAGAGGCAGAAGTATGGGTGTTTAACGGGCGGGATAGGACGGGCTGAATACACAAAAAAATAGGTTGTCCGTTTATCTTTCTGGGCTACTTAGCGGGCAAGATTAGCGGGTTGTGATTTTTTGGGTTGTTTTGGGGCCGTCTGGGTTCGGGCTTGATGGGTCCAGATCGGGCTGACCTAATTATTATTTTTAAGTAAATTTTTTTTCTTATTCAGTGGTATTGATACTTAAGTGTTTGCGAACTTTTAAGGCTTAGAATTAAACTTTGAAGTTTAAAGTTTTAAATGTGAAATTTGAATTTTAAAGTTGAAATTTGAAAGTAAGTGGCTACAAAAAATTATTTAATAAGACCAATAGGCAATATGTAAGGATCAAGCTCCGAAGACTTTCATTTTATATTTTTATTGACCAATATATAATACTTCAAATTAATTTGCACGTTCTATTTTGATTTTTCTTATTTTTGAACTTGCAAATTTAAAGTTTACAACAATTATAAAAAGTAAGAAAGTGTACATCACATGGTTTGCATCATTTTTTTAAGTTCATCCATATCAACATGAGGTTCTTGGTTTTCGGCATTAGTTGAATCAGAACCATAAACTATTATATCTTTAATTTTTTTGTCCTCTGCTTCATCTACATCGTCACACCATTGATTTTGGCGTTCTCATCTTCTCCAATCTCTGAAGCACACTAGAATTTTCAAAGCGTTATTGTACAATGAATGACAGGTATCTCCTAGTTGCCGCCTTGCTTGGCTAAATGTGCTTGCGACTATTAAAATCGACACATTTAGCATGTCTCTTACCATGGCTGAAAGAATAGGAAATTTATTTGAGTTTCTCATCCACCAACCCCACGGTAGAAATGTCTTAGTGCGGGGCTTTGGTAACTTTTGCAACCCAACGGTAAAAATGCCTTAGTGCGGGGCTCTGGTAACTTTTGCAAGTAGAATTGGAGTACATCAATATTCTTGCTACTGGCTTGTTGATGCTCTCCTAGTTTAGACCAAATCAAATAATCTTTAACACTCTCACTATCATCCAAAGCACTGGTCCGAGATGTTGAAACTGAACTTGAAGGAATATTTGCACAACAGAAGAGGCATCGACAATGTTAGCATATTAATTACTCCCTCCGTTTCAATTTATGTGAACCTATTTCCTTTTTAGTCCGTGCCAAAAAGAATGACCTCTTTCCTTATTTGGAAACAATTTACCTTTATGCAATGATTTATAGCCACACAAAATATATGTGCTTCATTTTACACCACAAGTTCAAAAGTCTTCTCTCTTTTCTTAAACTCCGTGTCCAGTCAAATAGGTTCACATAAATTGAAACGGAGGGAGTATATAAAATTTGTAAATATTTGTGCAGATCATATATACAAGTTTTAATATTAGGAGTTTCAGTTGGTCCAGTATAGATATAAGCATATAAAGCAGTGATTGATTGGCGACAAGTGACCATTTTGATAGAAGAGTTTAATATAGCACCAATTAGATAAATAAGGAGAATTGGGTAGAAATGTTTTTCAAATTTATCAAGCATATATTCAACAACATAAGTATGTCTTTCTTTCTTATTAAGTTGGAATAAAAGAGAAATTTCAGCAATATGAGCTAAACCATTTGCAATAGTAGGATAATAAGCTCCAGAAAACTTAAGTGTAGCCACACAAAAAATTTATAAAACATTTACAACATCTTCAATACCATCCCAAGTTCAAGATGTTAACAAATGGTTAGAATCGATACAATGAGAATTAGAAACTTCAGTTATAGGCATTTTATATTTATAACAACATCTTAAGAACAAATAAGTATAATTGTCACGACCCCAAATCGGATCCGATCGTGATGGCGCCTATCGTGAAAACAAGGTCAGCCGACACAATCCCCAAATCCATTTTAATAATTTTAATAGATAAAGTTATGCCTTTTCAATTAATTAGATATTGCATGATGTAAATTTAAATGAACAATGCGAAAATAGATACAACCCAACATCGGAGTGTCACAAGTCACGAGCATCTACTAAAGTCTAAAATACAACGAAACTCTGGAAATATACTAAATATAGTCTAATGACATAAAGAGGGAGTAAAGTAGTATTGCGGACGTCGGACAGCTACATCGCTAAACTCCAATGACTCTGCCTCCGGTCAACCAATACGTGCTACCGGGTGCAAAAATACCCGAATGTGCACACAAGGTGCATGGAATAAAGTGAGTACTCCAACTCAGTGAGTAATAATCATAAATAAAGATTGAGCGATAGGAAATCACAAAAAGTACATCAACATGTTGTATAGAAGCAGTACAAAACCAGTAGGAAAAAGCAATCAAGCTGTGAAATTTCTTAAAGCATCTTTCCTCGGTTTAAATTCTTAAAAACATACCCTTCTACGACTTCTGCCAGCCTCTTCCTTAACCGCTTCTACGACCCTTTCTCGCTTCTGCAAACTCGCACCTGCGGTGCCCACTCACAGGTGCAGTTACACTAGCAGCAGCAAAACTTCAGCTTCTCTTTAAATTAAATCCAAGTCCATTCAACCACTGAAAACCAAACGAGGCCCCCTGGGACCTCAACTAAGTATACCTACCAGCCTCATATCCCAATATGAACTTAGTTGAAACTTCAAATAATCTCAAACAATATCAAAAATACGGATTACACACGGATTCAAGACTAAACGTTCCAAATTACACAAACGACAACGAAACCTATCAAATCACGCCCGATTGCCCTCCAATTTTGCACACAAGTCATAATGACACCACTAACCTACTCCAGCTTTCGAAAATCCAATCTGACACCGACATCAAAAAGTCCACTCCCAGTCAAAATTTTCAAAATTCTAACTTTCGCCAATTAAAACTTAGTTCTACTATGGACCTCCAAATCACAATCCGAACGCGCACCTAAGTCCAAAATCACCTAAGGAGCTAACGGGGCCATAAAAATTTAAATCTGAATCGTTTACACATAAGCAACATCCAGTCAACTTTTCGTTGAGCTTTCAAATAAGAGATTAAGTATCTCATTTCACTCTAAAATCTCACCGGACCCGAACCAACTAACCCGGTAAATCATAATACAGATGTAGAACACAAAAGAAGCAAAAAATGGGTGAATGGGGCTACAACTCACGAAACGACCGCCCGACTCCGTCTATATTGGTTTAATATCTTTTTATTTTTCTTTTGCATTATGCAGGACATGAACTGCATGCTCTAACTAGAATATTTGTGCTGTGGATCATAGAAAGAAACTACTTTATATCACTGAGGCCAAAGTATATCATAATTTGTCATTTTTACTTCAGTGCGCTCTATTACTCCTTTTATTATTTACAACGATTAGCTTGTTAGCAGGCAGTGTTAGTGTAAAAATAAGAACTTCCAGGTTATTGTTGTTGTTGAGATGAATGAATTGTCCTCTCGCGTTCACGGACCCACGTGGAAAGGAGAGGGTCACGGGCACCCGGTAACTTCGGAAGAAAATATCGATATTTATGTGTATATACTTTCAAATTATGATATATATCTCTCTATGACCCTTTAAACTCAAAAGCACTTTGGGTGCACTGGTAGATGCTGTTGCTCTCATGCTGTATTTGATTTAGTTTTTTGTAATGGACCCACCCTTTTTACTTTTAGTTAAATCCCTAGATCAAAAGCTTCTTCTCCAATTATCTATCTCCACACATAAAACTTCTTCCTTAGTTTTTAAAGGTTACATGCAACCATCAGTTATTAGTCCGCCTAAAGCCATTGAGTAATTGTTTCCGTCGTGACATACTGCCTACAAGTTAGTGTTACAGTGCACCCGCTACATTTAAATCCTGGGTCCGCCTATGCTCGCGTAACCAACTTAGTCGTCAGTTTAATTAATTTTAAATTTGATATGTTTAATAAATCAGTGCGGTCGTTGATATTATAATTTTCAAACTTAACGACGAACGAAGTTTTAGTTATTCTGATGTCAATGAAGATTTAGACTAAAATTTAAATCATATATTTTCAGATTATTTTATATGCTTTTTATCTTGGGAAGTAGCTATCATATCTAATTTCTTAACCTAATCTTCATTCCCCCCACCCCGATCCTCCTCATTTTCATGACTATTTCAAATGGATAGCTGATATAAGTCCCAGGTTAATAAGGTTAAGATTTAGTCTTTGTATAGTTGTTCAAGGAAACTTCAATTTTTTTATTCAAGTGTTTAAAAATTTTACGCATTGATGACTTGTTTAGAGGAAATTGAAGACCAATTCAAACAAATATCCATCTATAAATACATAGCTCTTTCTTGTTATGTTTGTCAAAAACAAAGATCATTTAAATTGTTTCATAAGATATAGTTAATTTGTAGTAGCAATGGCTCTCAATTCATTTGTATTAACCATTACCATAATGGCTGTGTTATCTTCAATGAGCCATGCATTTGATCCTAGTCCTTTGCAGGATATTTGTGTTGCTGTTGATGACTCCAAAGCTGCTGGTAAAAAATAAAATTACTTTGAAAGCAAAATTACAATCATGATCTTCACAGCTTTTAATTAAGTTTTTTGTATTTTAGCCTATCCCCTTTTGGTATAATGACACCGGATAGCCATTCTAAAGGGTTGTTATTTAGAAATTAGCTTGTGTATCTTGAATTTCAATTTTTCATCTCTATTTTGCAGGATATAAAGTCCTGAAATTAAGATTTTTAGTTTAAATTTTCAGTACAAAATTATTACTGGCTAATCTCTCCCCCCTGTTGTTATCTTTTTTTTAATTTCTTTTTGCAGTTTTTGTGAATGGAAAAATTTGCAAGGATCCAAAGAAGGTTGTGGCAAATGATTTCTTTATATCAGGGATTAACATACCTAGAAATACTTCAAATCAACTTGGATCAGTAGTAACTAATGTGAACGTCAACAATTTACCTGGACTCAACACTCTGGGCATTTCCTTAGCTCGTATCGATTATGCACCACATGGTCTCAACCCACCTCATATACATCCCCGAGGAACTGAGCTTATTACTTGTCTTAAGGGCAAACTCTACGTTGGCTTTGTACTTTCAAACCCTGGTCCAAATATGAAGAACAGGTTGTTTACCAAGATTCTTAAACCTGGAGATGTGTTTGTTTTCCCCATAGGTATGATTCATTTTCAGTTGAACGTGGGAAAGACAAAAGCTGTTGCAATGTCTGGACTCAGTAGTCAAAATCCAGGAGTCATCACTATCGCGAATGCAGTATTTGGTTCAGATCCACCAATCAATCCTGATGTTCTCACTAAAGCATTCCAAGTTGATAAGAAAGTCATAGATTATCTTCAATCACAATTCTGGTGGGATAACAACTAAAATATTATATCAAAGATATATTGATCTAATACTCCAATAATTATGCTTATCTGAACTGCTTGTATCACATAAATAAGTAATCCTGCGTTTTCCTGTCCATTTTAATGTGATGTACTGGACGAGGATATGTTATGGGTTATTATGGAATAAAAATAAGTTTATTGTTTGTGATATTTCATCCCTCTTCTTGGAACGAACCTTGGAGAATTGGTGCACTCCACCAATCACCATGCATCATTATTATAATATCCACTTTAATTCTATGCTTAAAGAAAAGCTACTTTATTTCTAGAAATTCGTATAGGTTTATAAATTAAGTTGTACGTATTGATATTGTAAAATTCTTACACAATATCAGATCATTTATAAGATAATTACATTCAGATCTCTATGATAAACATTAGCTTGTAACTTAGTAAAAGATGGAAATTAACTATAACATGTTAGATGATATCATACTGATAAAATAAAAATAAAAACATAAATTTAAAATCAAGGTCAGTTATTGAAATTTAAGGATTGTCCCCCACGCCATCTGATGAAATTACAGCTATCAGTCTATTTTATAATTTATTAATGAACGACGTCATTGATTTGATAAAACTTAAGTTACTATAGTTTTCTGATGTTAAGAAGCTTCTACATGACCGATTTTAATTAAACGAGAGTAAGCTAGAAGGTGTAAGTTGGTAAAATTGTAATTACTTTGCATCAGTAGTTTAAACCAATTGTTACAAACAAAAAAATATATATGTATATATAATAACGTACGGAAACAAGACTAATATTGCAAACTACAAATGGTATTAGTGTCAAACGTCTCTATAACAGCATTCATTTATAACAATATTTCAATATAAAAGCTAAGCTTTTTCGGAACTAAATTTCATATTATGTTAGTATAATATATGTACTATATAACAACATTTTATTATATTATATAAAAATATTCGGAACAAACGAAACTGTTATAGAAAAAAAGAGTTAAATAATTTCAACCTTACGCTAAAACTTAAAAGCAAAGTCAGCATTAAGAGGAGAACATTAACTTACAACCTTAAAAAGAGCATCAGCATATATACTTGCTTCAAATGATTCCACCTCTACTTTTAAGTTATCGGTTCTGGTCCACTTATTAATTAGTACCCGAAATTCTTAAAATATATTCGCCAGTGGATTAGCGATTTCATTTCAGCCAGCTATAAACCTTGAATAGTACAAGTAGTTTAAGAAATGTATGAATCCATAAATCACACCCTAATATTTCATAATTCCCAAAAGACTAATGATTAACGTAACCCTCAAGATTATCCTTTTTATAGTTTAATAATCAAATCAGGTTTAAAGAATGCTTCAATCAATCTTTATATTCTAGTTAAATATGATCACCACTTTATCTTTTGAGATCAATAAGCAGCTAAGCGGGGGAAATTCTCCCTTGGTATGGTAAACAACCCTAGACTAGTTTTTCGAATGTATATATACTCATAATTAATGTTTCCGATCTATTATTCATAGAAGTATATATCAAATATAGAAAATAGTAGATAGACGGAAGTTAGCTGGTTTTGCGGTGCTAGGTACTATTTAGGTGTATCAATTTTATTTATCTACGGTAAATTTTTACCAAAAGTATGATAAAAGTGATGTATGGCTATAATTTCATAGTTTCGTACATTATTTGCCTTGTATTATATATGTTTCAGTGATAAGTCATTTACACACCTTAACTTTACGAGTGTCCTAACACCCCACGATAGTTTAAAGTAATGTATTTATTTACTTCCTCTCACAACCTGGCCCAAGTATAATAACTTAAGTGGTTTACACGCGCTTCTATTATGAAACCACGTAATTAAAACCTCATATAAATACATAAAAATACTTAAAACTCAATATAACCTCTCTTGTTTAACCCGTCAGTCAAAAATTCCCAAAATCAACGAACCCTAACCTTTAACCGCTCAGTCAAAATTCCCCAAATCAAAGAACCCTGACCAAAATCGAAGAGAAAAGTATGTAAAATCCATACTATTTCTTTGTTCTTTCTTCTTTACTTTTGTTCGTATTTGTTTCCGTTGACAATTTGGTTGAAGATCCGTTCGAACTTGAAGGTATCCGAAGAATCAAGTGCAAACGTTCTCTTTGTTTTAGTTTGGAGGTAAACACATAAACCCTAACCCTTTCTATCATCAAACCTAAATGTTATCTCTGTTTTTGTTTGTTTAATATCATCCGTATCTAGGGTTTTGAACTTGCTTCCAGTTTCTTCACTGTAATCTTGTCAGTGTAAAATCGTGAACAGAAATACAATTTTGAAGGTGTAATAATAACCAATTTTGAATTTTTTCTTGTTGCATGTATTTGGCTTCTTCTGTAGGGGTCCAATAGTAAATATTAATCCTTCATTATCTCTATTTTCTACTATATTCAGGTATTGCAATGTCATTTGTACTTGTTACTCTAAGGTTTTTCCATGGTGGAAAAATCTCCATGGATAAGTTGGATTCGTTTGCAATGGAGGATTATATTGGTGGGGTGATGATTGATTGTTTTGATGTAGATGTCGATAGGTTCTCTTATTTTGAGTTTTTAGGTTATGTCAAAGAATTTGGTTACAATGCTTCTTCTACTGTTATTTATGTTAGACCACCTAATTGTCCTGCTTTGGTAGTAATTAAAGTTGATAGGGACCTTATGGGTATTTGTGATTACTTAAAAAATGGGGATATTTTGGAGGTTTATGTAGAGCACATGGTTGAAGAACCTATAGTGGACCCCCCCCATTAGAATATGTCAGCCAAGTTGTGGATGATAGTAATGTTACTTTTGAAAAGGAATCTGGTCAAGATGTGGGGGGCTGTGAGGGTTTGGGAACTAGTGAAAAGGCATCCAATGCTGCTGATAATATGTGCCCACATCTGTTACTACAGATGATAGCTCAAACTCATCTTCTGAATCAAACTGTAGTAGCATTGATAATAGCTTAGATTCAGAGCTTGATGAATTGTCTGAAGAAGGAGAAGCTGATTATGGCAGTGATATACATGAGGAATACAGGGCTTTTAGGGCAGAAAGTAGGACTGTAGAGAGGAGGAAGAGGAAAGAAAGTGCTCCTGAACAAGAATATGTAAAACTAGGTAAGAGGGGGCCAGATGTGGGGTTTGATGAATATGCATCTAGGAAGAAGAAGACTTTAAAAGGTAAGATAGGTGGTGATGAGCCTTATTATCCCTCAGATGAAGCTGCTAGTTTTGAGACATTTCCAGATGATGCTGATGATGAAAAAGAAGGGGAGGTGCAACAGAAAGTTAAAGCTAGAATAAGAAAGACTACAAGAAGAGTAATATTTGACAAGACTTGCAAGAAGATAGTTTGGGAAACAGGACTTGCATTTGCAAGTGTGGAAGAATTCAGAGAAGCTGTAACTAAATATGTTGTTCAAAAAAGGTTTCTATAGAAAAGTATGTAAATGAACCTACAAGGGTGAGGGTTAAGTGCAAGAAGGCATCCTGTCCTTGGCTTCTATGTGCTAGTTATGATTCAAGGACTAAGGATTTTGTAGTCAAGAACTACAATCCAATTCACAAATGTGACCCTACTAACAGAAACAAGTTATGTAATTCAAAGTTCTTGGCTAAAAGGTTCAATGAGAGGATAAAAGAACAACCTAACATTAGAATAAATGAGTTTCAAGAGCTGATTAGAAAGAAATTAGGATTATATGTCGGGAGGACAGTTTGTAGGAGGGCAAAAAATCTTATGTTGAAAGAGATAATGGGTGATCATAAATTGGAGTATGGGAGGATTTTAGATTATAGGGATGAGTTGCTTAGATCTAATCCTGGTAGTACTTGTGTAGTGAAACTTAGTGAGGAAACTTTTGAAGGTGGGAAGAAAATGTTTGTTGGGTTGTACATTTGTTTTGATGCAATTAAGAAGTCATACCTAGCTGGTTGTAGGCCATGCATTGGACTGGATGGGTGTTTTTTAAAAGGGGTTTGTAGAGGCCAACTACTTGTAGCAGTTTGCAAAGATGGAAATAATCAAATGCTTCCACTTGCTTGGGTTGTTGTTGAGATTGAAAATATGCACACTTGAAGGTGGTTTGTTAGCATTTTGAAGAGTGATCTTCAGCTTGGAGATGGTACAAATCTGACCATAATAACAGACATGCAAAAGGTAATCCTACTGTTTTTCTCCTACTGTTTCTACTAATACTGTCAATCTTTCTCTTACTGTTTCTGTTTTTCTGCCATTTTTAATTTTGCAGGGGCTTGAAATTGCTATAGCAGACCTACTTCCAAATTCTGAGCATAGGATGTGTGCAAGGCACATCCTAGCTAACTGGTCTAAGAAATGGAGGGGCATAGAGAGAAGGAACTGCTTCTGGAGGTGTGCAAGATCTACCTATGAGTGGGAATTGAAAAAAAATCTAGATGACATGAAGAAATTGGGGACTAACATAGTTGATGAACTGTTGTACTACAACATTGAAAGATGGAGTAAGGTGTATTTCAACACTTTCTGCAAGTCTGATAGTGTGGACAACAATATGGCAGAAAGTTTCAATGCTTGGATTTTGGCAGCAAGGCAGAAGACAATAGTGACAATGCTGGAAGAAATCAGGGTGAAGATGATGAATAGAATAGGTCAGCTAAGACAGTTTGGAAACACTTGGATTAGTAATTTTTCACCAATGGCAATGAAAGTCTTGGAAGATAACACTGAAAGGTCAATGAAATGTAACATTTTATGGAATGGTGAGTATGGTTTTGAAGTGAAGCAAGGAGTAGGTACTAGTGAAGTGAAGCATTTGGTGGACATCAAAAGGCAAACTTGCACCTGCAGAGCTTGGATGTTAAAAGGCATACCATGTGCTCATGCAATTGCTGCCTTGCATTTTAAAAATCTGGAGCCTATGAACTATATTTCTCATTGGTACAGTAATGAAACTTACATGAAAACATATAGCTACTATCTTCAGCCTGTCTTGGGTATGAATATGTGGCCAGAGTCACAAAACCCACCTGTTATACCACCTACTGTCAAGAAGATGCCTGGAAAGCCAAAGAAGGTTAGAAGAAAAGAGCCTGGTGAAAATAAGACAAGGAAATTGTCCAAAGGTGGAGTGGAAATGACATGTAGCAATTGTCATACAAGGGTCATAACAAGAGGGGATGTGCAAAGGCTGCTGGAAGTAATACTGCTTCTCCATCAAGTTCCGTTCCTTCAAGTGTTGGTAGTTCAAAGCTACCAAAGCAAAGCACTGGAAGAGGAAGGGGAAGGCCAAAAGGTGCTAAAGAAAAGGCGAAGTTCTTCCCTTTAATGTCTTGTTTGTCTTTTTTAAAGTAATATCAGATTTTTAATTTTCTTTGTTTCATGTAGGATGTTTGTACTACAACTGATGTAAGAACACATTTTAAGAAATCAAGAATGGTTGGGATGGGTGTTTTACACACTCAAAGTGGCTTCAAAATTCAAAATGTAAGTCCAATACAAGCTATCATATTTAGGTTATTTCAGTTGTCTGATTTTCAGTTGGTTTATGGCAGCCTGGAATGTCATCTACAAAGTTTAGAGATGTGAGGTCCTCGGCAGAAGTAACTGGAGATCTAGGCCATCGACCAACAAGAGGTGTTAAGTGGAAGGGTAAAGAAGTTATGACAACTAGGCAGCTCCACCAATTGAGAGGCAAGAAGATCATTGAAACAAGGTGTAGGGCTGCTAAGTTGAGCCAGGAAAGCACCACTGCAAATCAACCCAGCTGATGAAGATTTGATTTAGTTTGAAAACTGAATTGCAATCGATTGAAGTAGCTATAGAATGCAATTCTGTATGTTGACTAGTTAATGTAGGTATTAATGTAGGTAGCGATAGACTACAATTCTGTTTTGGAATACTGTTTTGCTGCTAGTTAATCGATGGAATTTTTTTTGCTGCTGAAACTGTTTTGTAACAAACTACAATTCAGTTCTGGAATACTACATTTTGCAGTTCATACAGTTATGTTTTGCTGCTGATACAGTTTTGTTACTAGAATACAATTAAATTCGGCTAGAATACAATTAAGTTGCTGGAATTGTGTTTGTGGTTCATAGAGTTAGCTTAAATAGTTTTGGACTCGTTTGGTGTATTGAAACAACAATTGATAATCAAAAACTACAAATACATATTGAGAGTTCCATTGATAAGCAAGAACTACAAAAGTGAGAGTTCCATTGTAAACATACAAATTAAAAGATGAACCAACAACTACTTTCATAATGAGATAACTAAACTAGCTTCACAATGGCAACATATTTGCATCTTCTTTCAATGAGATTCCTGGATACCCACAAGCAACAAGAATAATACACATCCCCAATATAATGAACCACGGTACATTTTCCCTACTCTTTGACTTAGCTAATTGACTCTTCCACTTCTTTTCCTTCTCTTTCATTTTCTCCATATCATCTTGCAATTTCACCAACTGAACCTCAATCATCTTCATCTTGTCATCTTCTATGCTATTTTCAACCTTTAAAGTAGTCCTCGACTTGGCAAGATTTTCAAAGCCTTCTAATGCATTCTCAAGTTCACCCAATTTTTCAAGCAACTTTGGAATAACAAATTTGGATCTAGGATCAATTTCAGAATCCTTCCAAAGCCAAAAGTCACAAGAACGAGGACCCTAAGATGATTAACAAAAGAAAATTAATGAATAATAATTTATCACTGTCACACCTCCTTTTTCCGCTACCCGCGAGGGCGCGATGGAGTTTTTCCAATTAAAGGACAAACGAAACGGGATTTATTTAATTAATTCAGAGTCGCAACTTGGGAGATTTATGGTGTCCCAAGTCACCGGTTGAATCCCGAATCGAGGAAAAGAATGACTCTGTTTAACAGTCCGCGAACTAGAAATCCGGATAAGGAATTCTGTTAACCCGGGAGAAGGTGTTAGGCATTCCCGAATTCCGTGGTTCTAGCACGGTCGCTTAACTGTCATATTCGGCTTATTTATCTGATTTTAACAGTTATGTACTTAATGCAAATTAATATCCCTTTACCGCTTTTATTATTATTATTATTTACGAAAGAGAATGTTGCCTAAAAATATGTTTCGAATCACGTCACATGAAATGCACCCGGATCTTCGACACATTTTTATTCAACATTTTGGGCTTTGGATTTGGGCCGCATGAAATGCACACCCGTATTTAAGAAGGTAAAATTATTAAAATACACGCCTAACGATGCTAACGTATTATTATTTTTGAGAAAAAGCCGCGAAATTCGCTAATGGCATGTCCCGTAATCTAAGTAATATTTATTAAACAAGTATGAGAATCCCACAATTTATAACTATTTTTGGCGAGGCACGCCTTATTTATTTCAAAAGGGCAATGCTAAAGTGACTACATTTTTCTATTAAGCTCGTCTCTAATAATAAACAAAAAAAAAAACTAGTTAATTAATCATCATTTAAGTACTACTACACAAATTCAAACTAACAAATACAAGATATTGTAAATGTGCCTAAATCACAACTTATGGACGACCGTAATGGCATAATACAAAACCAAGAGAATTGCTAAGTCCAACAGAGAAATACATAATTATGCACTGCCATTGTATTGTAAGCATATTTCATTGAACCAAAATGGGAACTACATGACCAAGAAGGGAAACAATACCTTAACCGAAATGGAATGAACTACTGTTGATCGGCCCCAAAATCTGCGACAGGAAACGACACCGAGAACCTCGACCGACTGAAACTCCTTGGACGACAACCTCCTATGACCTCGAAGCTCGATGACTGGAAACCTCTCATGTTCTGTCACTGTTTCTACCCAGTCATGGTAGCAGCAGATGTGAGAGAGTGGAACGGCAGCTCTGTGTATGAGCTCGCCGGTTTCAATGGCAGGTCGTTGAAGTTACGAGATGAGGACGAAGCAGCGACTAGTTTGAGTCGTTTGGCGATCAGCGACGGAGGGGACAGCGATGGCGCTGGTCGACTGGTTGCCGCCGTGATGTTGGTTGCTGGACGGAGCTGGTTGGAGGCTCGAGCGACGTGCTGGACGTGACCTGCTGGACCGTAGGGCAAAGGCAGTAGGTTTTGGTTGTTCTACCGAAGAAGATGACTCCCCAGTCTCTTACCTTTTTTCCTCCGTTTATTATCTCTCAGTTTTTGTATCTATATGTTACCTATATTTTTTTTTCCATGAAGAAGATGAGGCCACAATGTATATCCCCCCATGTGTATTGTCTCATTTTCTTTTTAAATGAGGAATCAGAACCTCCTTTTGCTTTCTCATTTTTTATTCCCTTTTCAAATTCTTTTAGCCACCCTCGTCATATGCCTCCCTCCTTTCTTGTTTTTTTTTTGTTTTTCTAATTCCACTCCCTTCTGACCGTGAACTCCCCTCTCCCCTTTAACCTTTTTTTTGCTTTTTTTTATTAAGTAGTAGTATTGTTTTATGTTAAAATCCAGCCCCCCACCAAAGAGTGTCCCCTTTTTTAAATTGTATATTTTGTATGCCTTTCTCCTTTAGCCGAAAGATGAACGCATAGTGTTGTCCCCCTCTTTGTCTTGTTCTTTTTCTTTTTAAAATGAACAACAAAAATTCTTTGCCCATCCTCTGCCCGTTGGAATTCTGAAGATTCCCACGTGAGAGACCAAGAATCATGGGTCTCCACGTGGGTTTCAAGGATTATGGGCTTCGTCTCGTGCTCCGTCCGTGTCCCCCACGTGTGGTGGGCTCGGATTATTATGGGCTAAGTCCGAAAATTATAAAACCGGGTAGTTTGAACCCGAGTATTATTCTTTGCCCGGAACCGAGAATGAGAACACAGTGTTATTAATTAATCCTACGTAAGCAAAATAACTATAAGACTAATAATTAAAACGAAGTTATTTTTTTATATTTTTCTTTCAAAATTAAAGTAACTACAAAATGTTAATGCAACCATTTTTATTATTTTCGTTTTTTATAAAAAGATAAAAATATAAAATACTATTTTTGTATTTTTCAAGTTTAAAAATGACTACGAAATATTAATAAAACTATATTTTTGTTATTTTTCATTTTAAGGTAAAAGTAAAGTAAAAGAGTCAAAATTAGCTAAGATATCTATATTAGGCCTAAGCTAAATATTTTACGCTAAAAATATAAAAAATCTCGGGGAGGGTCAAAAATCACGCGTTTACAGCTGCCCCTCTTTGACTGAAAACACAAAGAGTTTTCGGACAAAGAACGACTAGACAAGTGTTTTTGACCTGACCCTTATTGGGAGGGACTAAACTAAAAGAAGAGGAATGTGACCGAGCCCTTGTATCTGAGCTGCCTACATATCCTTGGCTATAAAGGAATGAGGCCACGTGTAGTTCGAAAGTGAGTGAGGAAGGGGTATACCGAGGTGGAGAGCCAGTCGAGGTGTCGTTCCGTCGAGGTTCTGTTCCATCGAAGTTCCGGTCCGTGGTCCTGCTATTACATCAAAAATCAAAACATGAGAAAGACTAACTAAGCCTATCGGCTACTAGTTACAAGATTCCTATCTATAAGTCTTCTAAAGCTTGATCTTGAGTATTGGTTGGTGCTTCGTGCGGACTCTAAATTTGAACCTTGATACTTGCTAGTTGTAGGGTGCTAGTTCAATCTTCTTCGGTTTTCTGGATCTGGACCAGGCTTGCAGCTCTTGTGACATAGGTCATGCCTTGAGCAGATCGCATCTTTCCTCCACAACTGCACTTTGGATTCGCCCTTTTTTTCTTTATTGTGACTAACTTCTTTCGATCATCTCAGACTGTTGGCTCGCATTCTTGAGGCGAGCTTCTGCTACTTCTAACTTGGATTGAATGCTGGGGATTTTTGTTGTAACCCTCCGCTTTTCGGGGCGGGATCCTTCAACCAAAACAAACAAAATTTCCTACCCAGCTTGCACTAGGAAGATTTGTGAATCGTTAGCAAAATTGTAAATCATTTATTCTACTGATGCAATGATGAGAGTAAACTAAAGACTAGACTAGTTTGTGCGTCTCCTACGAGTAAAACCAAGAACTTTGACTAGCAAATATGTCTGCTAAAAATAAAATATGAATGAACCAGGCTTAGGAAGTGCATCTCCTAAAGATGAATTTAAATAAACAAGACTGGGAAGTGCGTCTCCTAAGGGTGAAAACTTCAGTGATTAAAACTAGGAAGTGTGTCTCCTATAAGAATGACTTGAAAGATCTTGATTAGGAAGTGTATCTCCTATGGTTGAACTGGAATTAACCTAACTAGGAAGTGCATCTCCTGAGGGTGAATTTAAATTTAGGAGGTGTGTCTCCTATGACTGAAATATTGATTCAGGAAGCGCATATCCTATGCATGAAAATAAACTTAGGAAGTGCGTCAAAATAAATCGCCACTCTATTCTTCAGGCGGGCTCCCGACTTCAACTACAACTTCAAAATAAATCGCAACTCCATTCTCCAAGCGGGCTTCCCGACTTCAACTACAACTTCAAAACTAAATCGCCACTCCATTCTCCAGGCGGGCTCCCTGACTTCAACTATAACTTCAAAAATAAAATCGCCACTCCATTCTCCAGGCGGGCTCCCTGACTTCAACTATAACTCACTAATTTCATCCTATCCTGATCACCTTCCTTTGCCTTTTGTACCATTTTCTTCTGAATTATCTTGTCTTGGAATTGCTTTCCCCCCTGGGTCGTATTACTTTTCTTTTGGCTGTTGGGGATATCTTTGGAACTTGTTACTCACTTGTGGGGATGATGCTGCTGAGGAAGTATTCTTTGTTTCCTTCACCCCTCATTCTCTCTCGGACTCGCTGGAGGTTGAAATGTTATGGACTGGGGATTATTCTGGCGGGGGACCCCTTTTCCTCTTCCTTCTTCCCATTCTTCCTCTGGGACTCAGGTGCTTGAATTTGCGCCGGGAACTCTTGTTGTAACCCTCTGCTTTTTTGGTGGGCTACTGGTTTCAAGACCTGCAATGTAAAGACTAAAGACTTGCCTTTTGTTATACAGGTAGGCGCCTGCTTTTAGTAGCAACTTTTTAATTAAAAATGCATGCTGGCAATAATTTACAAAATATGCATAGGACAATATAAGATAAAACATATGTAAAATATCCTATTCGAGGGCGGATGGTCCCGTCGTATCCTATTTGAGGGCGGATACTCCCATCGTATTCTATTCGAGGGCGAATACTCCCATTGTACCCTATTCGAGGGCGAATACTCCCATTGTATCCTATTCGAGGGCGAATACTCCCATTGTATCCTATTCGAGGGCGAATACTCCCATTGTATCCTATTCGAGGGCGAATACTCCCATTGTATCCTATTCGAGGGCGAATACTCCCATTGTATCATATTCGAGGGCGAATACTCCCATTGTATCCTATTCGAGGGCGAATACTCCCATTGTATCCTATTCGAGGGCGAATACTCCCATTGTATCCTATTCGAGGGCGAATACTCCCATTGTATCCTATTCGAGGGCGAATACTCCCATTGTATCCTATTCGAGGGCGAATACTCCCATTGTATCAATGTATGAAAGTGAACAAACCCTGAGACGTCCTGTTCGAAGGTGGACAAACCTGAAACATCCTATTTGAAGGTGGACAAACCCGACATGTCATCTTGAATTGCCTTCCTCGTTTCTCCGAGAAAATTTTCAACAACGGCAGAAAATTTTCTGCCCCAGTATTGGTGTTCTTCCTTGTGGCATGACTTCTGCTATCAATAGCACTTTCTTTCCCTGTTTCAAATCATAGAAAAATTGTTAGTTCAAAACATTGCGAGTGGTTGTGCCGCTCCTGTGGGGCGGTTTTTCCTTTTCCCATTTTCCTCGCTCGGGATTCCCAAAACTTGTTGGGGAATGATTTCATTTGTTGGAGATGCTATTCCTGCTGGGGATGGGTTTTTCCATTTATCCCTTCCCCGTTCTGTGTTTCTCAACTTGCTGGGGGTTATTTTATTGAAGATGAGATTTCCTTTCTTCCTTTACCACTCTGTGTTGTCCGACCACCTCGGACTTGCTGAAGATAACACTGTCGGTGGATTTTCATTTCCTCAAAATTGGTGTTTCACTCTTCTTGAAGGTTGTTGAGGATGACATTGGTTCGAAGACCATTTCCCTTAAGACTTTCCTTCTTCCCCAAGTGGGTATTGACTTCCAGAAAATTTTCAAACTGAAAAGAAAATTTTCTGCCCCAGTTTAATAATCTTCTTCGCACCCTACTTCTCTGCCGTCAATGGCATTTCCTTGCTTTGCATAATAATTGGAAAGTTGGTGGCAAGTTTTGAAGTCATTTCTCACTTGTTCGGACTAGACAGACTTTGATGGGGAATTTTTTTTGATAAAAAAAATGAGAAAGATAAAAAGAAACAAAATAGAAGACAGAGGAAAAAAGAAAACGACTCTCTAGCAAGAAATATCTATAAAAACTTATCAAACGCGAATACCAACTCTACTGGTCATGACATGCACACATGGCCTATCCTTCGTCGTTAATTGCCCTTCACGATTTCTGTCTCGTGATTTCCATCTGATTATCACCTTTATTCGACTTGTATTGCCCGAAGGGTTTTCACTTTCAAGCCTCTCTCATTTTGATTTTCTCTCAGCTTTCGTCGTCTTATGGTGCCTGTGAAGGTTTTCACCGGTAAGACTCTCTCATTTGTATCACTTTTAGTTGGGGATTGGGGTGTCACTGCCAAGACTCTCTCGTATTTCCTTTCTGCTGAGAATCAGCGTCTTTTCTGCTGAGAATCGGCGTGTTATATTATGATAGGACTCTATCCCTCGCCTGACGCGGCATCTTTTAAAGACTGATCAGAAGGTCTTTCTTAACCGTAATGTGGGATTTTGGACAGGGTTAGCAAGAAAGGGTATTGAAGGCTCAAAACAAAATCAATTTTTGGGTTCAAAATTTACAACCTTCGGACCTAAATTTATTTACAATAAACACAATTTTTCTTTGCCCCAGTTTTTTTTACTTGGGGATTTTTATTTCTTTATTTACACTATGACCGAGCTGTGAAGCGCCTACGTATCCTCTTTAAGGAATCAGGTCAAACGTAGTTCCCAATTCCTTCTTTTCATTTTTTTTTCATCATTTTTTCATTTTTTTTCTTTTCTTTTTCGTTCCTTTTTGGTGGTTTTTGTTTTTTTCTCTTTCTCTTTCTTTATCTTCCCCATTTGTGTTTCTAATTTTGGTACCGATTCCGAAGGAGGGGTATGAAAGAAATCAAAATAAGGCTCGAAGGGTTAACGAAGGATAAAGTGTTTGGGTAGCAGAACAAAATGCCTTCGTCATTCCAATCTTCAAAACATGCCAAGTACAAACAACATATTCACGACATCTTCCGGTTGTGCTAGGAGTGATAACCATATCGTCCATTCGCCTTTTTCATCCGTCATTTTAAAGTATTGCTGGACGACACTTCCATTTCAGTATCACGAGCGAACCCCATGTCAACATGGCCATTTTGCCCTTAAGGCTTTCTTTGTATTTTACCCGTCCCAAATTTCACGTGACTCGGGTTCCAAATAATCTCAAATCATTATTTCTTTTAAAATTCCATGATTATCTTCCAATTCCTTCATGATTAACTTTTAAGATCAGACCACAATTATGCGTGCATGTCATGTCACTAGTGTTGACAGAAAAATGACTATAAAGAAGAAAGACTTAAATCAAAGAAAAATGACTCGAAATAATGGCAAACAAGAGAGTTGCATTAGACGAACTAGAAATGAATCAATACAACAAAACAAACACAATAAACTGGGGTACACCCTTGGAACAAACCTACACAATACTAAATGAGGTATTACGACCAATAGAAAACTGGACAAAATAGAACGACAAAAGGGTTTGAGTTACATGACAATATCCTGATTACAAACCCGAAATAATCTGGACGACGGAAATGACAACAAAATAAGCCACCAAAAACTCCATTCTGGTTGACCAAGAAATGGAGAGTCTTCCCGATTACCAAGCACGATATTTTGGCCACTGAGCTTCGCATCAATATTACCAAGGCCACTTATTTGCTTCGACATTTTCAGCTTTAGTCAATACATCCCCACAAAGCGTCCATCATGGCGTGCAGGTAAAGGACTATATGCGATATTCTTGGTGTCACTATCTTGGATCATCATCAGGTTTTCCTGGATCTTCTGTTTCCGGTTCACCACAAACTAACCACCTCCACTCTCAACAATTCAAAATAAAATATGGTAGAAATGGAATCAGTCAGTCCTTATCCATATTTTTTGCTTACTTCTTTTCTTTTTCTTTTTTTTTTCTTTTTTTTTCTCTTTTTTTTCATTTTTTTTTCATTTTTTTTCATTTTTTTTTCATATATATACATATACAGTTGTGGTCGAATCTTATGGAGATTGCCTACGTATCATGACCCCGCATGAATCGGACCGAGCGTAGTTCTTGCAAATTAATGCAAGAAATAAAGAGATGTTTATTTGATTTTTTTTTGATTTTTTTTTTCTTTGAAGGAAAATTATAGAAGCCGGCTCCAACTACAAACTTGTGTAGGAGATTTCTACAAGAAAAAGAATATTTTTTAGTGTCAATTATGACTATTTCTACAAAATTGGCCACATAATGGCTTATTTGACAAAATGACTATTTTTGCAAAGTTTACTTAAGAAAGATAAACTTGAGATATTTTTTTTTTTAATCTTGTGGCTCATGGGGCATCGTTCGGCATCACCATAAACCAACACAAGACTATTTTTCATAAATTGGCCATGTAATGGCTTATTTAGACAAAGTGGCTCTTTTTGCAAAATTTTATTTAAGAAGATGCAAATTCAAATTTTTTTATCCTGGGGCCTATGGGGCATCGTTCAGCACCGAACACAGGCCAACACAAGACTGAGGAAGTTAAAATGCAAAAATGTGGCTATTTCAGCAAAACTCCGACCATGTAATGGCTTATTTGATAAAGTGGTTATTTTTGTAAAGTTGAGTGATGACTCAAACTTGATTTTTTGCGGATACATCCTTTCGCATTTCCGCGAGGGAATATTTCCAGGCTGTGTCCAAAATTATTTACAAATGACTCAAAGTGGCTATTTTTGCAAAAACGGCCTTCTGACGTCCTTTTAAGGGACATTCGGCTTATTTTAAGAAAGAATAGCATTACCCGACTTATTTATAACAAAAATAAAAATTTTGACATTTTTGGTTATTTTTGCAAAAAGGGTGTGAACCTGGACTTGATTTTGCGGCTATGGCCTTGCAACATTTCCACAAGGAATATTTCAAGGTCGTGCCCGCAAATTATTAAAAATGATTCAAAGTGGCTATTTTTGCAAAAAACAGCCTTCCGGTGTCCTTTCGGAACATTCGGCTATTTTCAAAAACAGCGTCACTTCGATTTATTGACAAAATTAAACACACACATTTTTTTGATTTTTTAAAGGGGTGGTTGGACCCGATGAGGGTTTCCTACGTATCCCACCTAATGGCGAGAATCAAACCTGCGTAGTTCGGTCAGATTATTTTATGACCAATTATTTCAACAAAATTGCTCTTCCTATTTTTCAAATTTTCAAATTTTCGACAGCATTTCGTCAATATTTTTTATTTCTATTCCAAAATTCTATTTATTTTGAAATCACATATTTTTTATTTTACAACAAACGTTTTTCCTTTTTAAGTAAAAAAAACAAACTATTTTGAAACTATTTTTTTTTATTTTGATCAAACATTTTTTATTTTACAACAAACGTTTTTTTTTCTTTTTAAGTAAGTAAAAAAACAAACTATTTTGAGACTATTTTTTTTCATTTTCCTCAATATAAAAAAAACGGTTAGCTTGCAAGTCTGAAGCAAATATATGCATAAAACAAACAGGATGCAGCGGGATGGTCTTTTCATTTCAGGTCACCTGTCCTAGACGGACCCAACCCCTGTGTTGAGTCCCTAAGTCAAATGCAACATGATGCAAATAAACGTTCCTACTAGGGATCCGGCATGAAGCTTTGTTATTCTAGGTTTTAAAAACCTGGGTTTATTGTTCTAGACCCGGCTTACCCGAGCGGACAACTCGAGCCGAGGAGGAGGCAGCAACCCGGGAATACCAGAAGCTTCACCGGTTTTGCAACTTATCCAAACCTCGTTCTAAGGTGGGAATTAGACACTATATAGAAAAGAAGTCACACGAAGTGCACCCTTCTTCATGATTTAGAAGACTCAGAGAGGAGATTGGTTTCGGCACAATTTATATGTACAGTTCAAAAAAAAAAAAAAAATCAAAGCGATAAAAATATCATTTTGCACATTAATACAAACATATAATAAAATCAGATAATAAATAAGCCAAATACAACAATTATTCCAAGCTCGAATTATTAAACCTTGAACCAGTGGTTCTGGGTTTATTCTCCCCAGCAGAGTCGCCAGAGCTGTCACACCTCCTTTTTCCGCTACCCGCGAGGGCGCGATGGAGTTTTTCCAATTAAAGGACAAACGAAACGGGATTTATTTAATTAATTCAGAGTCGCCACTTGGGAGATTTATGGTGTCCCAAGTCACCGGTTGAATCCCGAATCGAGGAAAAGAATGACTCTGTTTAACAGTCCGCGAACCAGAAATCCGGATAAGGAATTCTGTTAACCCGGGAGAAGGTGTTAGGTATTCCCGAATTCCGTGGTTCTAGCACGGTCGCTTAACTGTCATATTCGGCTTATTTATCTGATTTTAACAGTTATGTATTTAATGCAAATTAATATCCCTTTACCGCTTTTATTATTATTATTATTTACGAAAGAGAATGTTGCCTAAAAATATGTTTCGAATCACGTCACATGAAATGCACCCGGATCTTCGACACATTTTTATTCAACATTTTGGGATTTGGATTTGGGCCGCATGAAATTGTCACGACCCCAAATCCGGTCGTGATGGCGCCCAACACATTGCTAAGCCAGCCTGACCATTCAATATAAACAACGGAGCTAGAAGCTCTCTTTTAGCCCATTTAAGCATAATAAATCACGAAGCAATAGCGATACAAATAACGAAAACAGGGAACCAAGTCCCATAATATATCAACTCCCATAGACCAAGGGTCAAGAGTCATGAGCCTCTACTGAACATGAGTGTATAAAGGTTTACAAGATACCAAGTGCGGAAAGAAATGTCAATACAAAATCAAAAGACAGTAGGAAGGAATATCGGGTCCTGCGGACTCTGCAGCTACCTCGAATATCCACAAACGTCGCCTCGCACAGCCACTGGATCACTGCTGAGAGGTACCTGGATCTGCACACAAGGTGCAGGGAGTAAAATGAGTACTGCCAGACTCAGTGGTAATAAACAAGGGTAAAACAGCGCAGATAAGAAATCCGCAATAAAGCACTATGTAAAGCTATAATCAGCTACCCTGTCATAGAATCAATCTTCACTGTACCTGTACCAACAAATACCAATAAAGAGCATAACAGCTAGCAGATGTAGCTAAATGCAATGCATGATATGACCGCTACGGCGTGTAGCTCGACTCCAATTTTGGGTACCCGTGCTCACTGTGGGGGTTCAGACTCCGGAGGGGCTCCTACAGCCCAAGCACATCTCATAGAGATATTCCTGCGGCGTGCAGTCCGATCCAACATATATCTCGCCGCGGCGTGCAGCCCGATCCACTACTAGTCAGCTAATATGCAGATACAGCCTCACAGGCTCAAAAGTAGTTTTTGAAAACTCTTTTATCATTTTTCAGTTGGAAAACAGTAATATCAAGTTCCAGAGATTGGAATTAGCATAATAACAAAAATAACTGCGGACTAGTAGTAAACTAGCATGTCTATGTGATAAGACAATGATAACGATCCTCGCGGGATCCAATAACCGGCTCACGGCCCACATGTATACTCAACCGCCCAAGAAGGGGGTTCCTCGGCTCAAGAGTGGCCATTATCACAATATATATATATATGCAACCATCCGAGAAGGAGGTTCGACGGCTCTAGAATAGCCAATAATACAGTATCAACAGGTCGGACTAATATATAGTCTCCAGTTCATGATCGACCCCGCACTCTCAAGAGTGTGCGTGTCTCGCCGCTATACAACGTCACAAAGTGGTATACCGGGGTTTCGAACCCGCTGGTCATCACCCACATCTATTACTCACCTCAATACGGCGCGACGACTACTCCGCAATGCCCTTGCCACGAGAATCAAGCTCCGCACGCTTAGAATCTGATCAAATACAGTAAAAATACAACAATTTAGGCCAATGGGACGACACCCAATCAATACAACTCAATTTACATCAAAATTCCCAAAGTTGTCAAAACCCGAGCCCCGGGCCCACATTCCGAAAATTTACGAAATTCACATTTCCGGAACCCTCGTCTTGCCACGAGTCCATACATATAAAATTTACCAAAATCGGACTCCGTTTGCCCACTCAAATCGGTGTTTTTCTTCAATTTAGGCTTAGGGCTCAAACCCACATTTAATCTCCCATTTACAGAGAATTAACCAAGGATTTCATGTTAAAATGATGTAATTAAGCCACAAAACTTACCTCCAACGAATCCCCGATGAATTACCAGCAATTCCCGTGAGTTTCTCTCTCTAGAACTCAAAAATGGCGTCTTGGGTATATGAACCCGCGACTGGTTCTGTTCTGGTTTTAATTTCACTGCCAGACCATTCCTTCTATGCGATCGCAATGACCCTATGCGATCGCATAGAGTTAAATCCTCCTGCCAATTTCCCCTTCTATGCGATCGCAATGTACTCCCGCGATCGCATAGCACAACCTTCCGGGCCTCATCTTTTCTTCTCTGCGATCGCAACACTGGCTATGCGATCGCAATTCACAGTCTGACAAACCTATGCGATCGCACCCTTTGCTATGCGATCGCATAGCACATTTTGCTCACCCCTCCAATCTCTTCTATGCGATCGCACAAGTGACCCTGCGATCGCAGAGCGCCAGATTCCATACCTATGCGATCGCATCCCCTCTTACGCGATCGCATAGAACAACTCTGGGGCTCACTTCCATCCTTCTATGCGATCGCATCTACCCTATGCGATCGCATAGAGCATCCGTCTGCAACAAAACCAGCAGCCAACAGCAGTTCAAAAATAGAAGAAATGGTCCGTTTGGACCCCCGAAATCAACCCGAGGCCCCGGGACCCCAACGAAAACCACCAACATACTCCAAAACACGATACGAACTTGTTCCAATCATGAAAACACCATCCTAAACATCAAAATCACCAATTACTCACGGATTCAAGCCTAAATTTCTTAAAACTTTCCGAATTACACATTCGATGAAAAACCCGACCAAACGACGTCCGAATGACCTGAAATTTTACAGGCACATCCAAAATCACCTAACGGAGCTACTGCAACTGTCCGGAATTCCATTCCGACTCCCGGATCAAAATCTCACCTACCGTTCGGATTTTGCCAAAATTCAACCTTAGCCAATTCAAGCCTATTTCTACACCGGGCCTCCAAATTCAATTCCGATCGCTCCCCTAAGTCACAAATCACCTCCCGGAACTAACCGAATCATCGGAATCCGATTCCGAGCCCTCTAACCAAATAGTCAACTCCGGGTTGACTTTCCTTATTCAAGTTTCCTTCACAAAGGCTATATGCCTCATTTTCAATCCAATTCACTCCTAACTCACCCGATAGACTTTAACACCGATATAAAAGCATAAAACATACAATTTCAACATAACGGGGTGGTAATTCCCGTGACGACGGGCCGGGTCGTCACATTCTCCCCCTCTTAAGCAAACGCTCGTCCTCGAGCGGGTCAAGAAACATACCCGAAGTCTCAAACAAGTGAGGATATCTGCTCCGCATCTCCCGCTCGATCTCCCAAGTGGCCTCCTCCACGGGTCGACCTCTCCACTGAACCTTAACTGATGCAATCTCCTTAGACCTCAATTTTCTCACCTGACGTCCCAAAATGGCAATAGGCTCCACATCATAGGATAGATCACCATCAAGCTGAATGGTACTAAAGTCTAATACATGAGACGAATCTCCAATGTACTTTCGGAGCATAGACACGTGGAATACTGGATGAACGCTGGATAAGTCGGGCGGCAAGGCCAACTCATATGCCACCTCTCCAACTCTCTTAAGTATCTCAAAAGGACCAATGTACCTGGGACTCAACTTTCCTTTCTTCCCAAACCTCATAACACCCTTCATAGGTGAAATCTTCAACAATACTCCGTCACCAACCATGAAAGACAACTCTCGAACTCTACGGTCCGCATAACTCTTCTGACGAGACTGTGCTGTACGAAGTCTCTCCTGGATCAACTTTGCTCTATCTAGAGCATCCTGGACTAACTCAGTCCCTATCAATCTAACCTCACCAGGCTCAAACCATCCCACGGGGGATCTACACCGCCTGCCATACAATGCCTCATACGGGGCCATCTGAATACTCGACTGATAACTGTTGTTGTAGGCAAACTCGGCAAGTGGTAGGAACTCATCCCACGAACCACCAAAATCAATCACACAAGCTCGCAACATATCCTCTAAGATCTGAATAGTACGCTCAGACTGTCCGTCTGTCTGGGGGTGAAATGTTGTACTCAACTCAACCCGCGTACCCATCTCTCGCTGAAATGCTCTCCAAAACTGAGAAGTGAACTGAGTACCCCTGTCGGATATGATAGACACTGGGACTCCATGCAATCGAACAATCTCTCGAATAAAGATCGCTGCCAACCGCTCCGATGAGTAGGTAGTACTAACCGGAATGAAGTGAGCTGACTTGGTCAGTCTATCCACAATCACCCATACAGAATCAAACTTCCTCGCCGTCCGAGGGAGTCCAGTAACAAAGTCCATAGTGACTCTCTCCCATTTCCACTCAGGAATAACAATGCGCTGAAATACACCACCGGGCCTCTGGTGCTCGTACTTAACCTGCTGACAGTTGAGGCACCGTGCTACATGTCTGACAATGTCCATTTTCATCTTTCTCCACCAATAGTGTTGTTTCAAATCTTGATACATCTTCGCGGCTCCTGGATGGATAGAATACCGCGAGCTATGGGCCTCCTCCGGAATCAACTCACGAAGGCCATCAACATTGGGCACACATATCCGGCCCCTGCATCCTCAATACGCCGTCACTATCAATGGTGACATATCTAGCATCATCATGCTGAACTCTGTCCCTCAGGACAGCCAAATGTGGATCATCATACTGGCGCTCACGAATACGATCGTATAGAGATGACCGAGATACAACACAAGCCAATACCCTGCTGGGCTCCGAAATATCTAACCTCACTAGCCGATTGGCTAGTACCTGAACATCATAAGCAAATGGCCTCTCCTCAGCTGGAATATATGCCAAGCTCCCCATACTGACCGCCTTCCGGCTCAAAGCATCGGCCACCACATTGGCCTTCCCCGGATGATATAATATAGTAATGTCATAATCCTTCAGCAACTCAAGCCATCTCCGCTGTCTCAAATTAAGGTCTTTCTGTTTGAACAAGTGTTGGAGACTACGATGGTCGGTATACACCTCACAAGACACACCGTACAAATAGTGCCTCCAAATCTTCAAGGCATGAACAATGGCGGCTAGCTCCAAGTCATGAACAGGGTAGTTCTTCTCATGTGGCTTCAACTGCCGAGAAGCATAAGCAATCACCTTACCTTCCTGCATCAACACACAACCTATCCCCACTCTCGAGGCATCACAGTAAACAGTATATGAACTTGAAGCTGATGGCAATACTAACACTGGAGCTTGTGGTCAAGGCTGTCTTGAGCTTCTAAAAGCTCTCCTCGCACTCATCCGACCACACGAATGGTGCACCCTTCTGAGTCAGTTTAGTCAATGAAGAAGCAATGGATGAAAATCCCTGAACAAACCGGCGATAATATCCCGCCAAGCCAAGAAAACTCCCGATCTCTGTAGCTGAGGACGGTCTAGGCCAACTCTGCACCGCCTCTATCTTTTTCTGATCAACCTGAATACCATCACGAGACACCACATGTCCCAGAAATGCTACGGACTCGAGCCAAAACTCGCACTTGGAGAATTTAGCATATAGCTTCTCTTCTCTCAATCTCTGCAACACAATACTCAAATGCTGAGCATGCTCCTCCCTGACTACGGGAGTAGACTAGAATGTCATCAATGAACACAATCACAAATAAATCCAAATAAGGCATGAACACACTGTTCATCAGATGCATAAATGCTGCTGGGGCGTTGGTCAGCCCAAACGACATCACAAGAAACTCATAATGACCATATCGGGTCCTGAATGCAGTCTTCAATATATCTGAGTCTCTGATCTTCAGCTGATGATAGCCTGAACGAAGATCGATCTTAGAAAACACCCTTGCACCCCGTAATTGGTCAAACAAATCATCTATGCGTGGCAGAGGGTACTTGTTCTTCACTGTCACTTTGTTCAATTGCCTATAATCAATACACATCCGCATGGAGCCATCTTTCTTTTTAACAAATAATACCGGTGCACCCCACGGAGACACACTAGGACGGATGAAACCCTTATCCAGAAGTTCTTGAAGCTGCTCTTTTAGTTCTTTCAACTCGGCTGGTGCCATCCGATAAGGAGGAATAGATATAGGCTGAGTGCCGGCACCAAGTCAATGCCAAAATCAATATCCCTGTCCGGCGGCATGCCCGGCAGGTCTGAGGGGAATACATCTGGGAAGTCCCTCACAACAGGTACAGAATCAATGCTAGGAGATTCAGCTCCCACATCTCTCACAAAAGCTAAGTACGATAAACACCCTTTTTCAACCATCTTCCGAGCTTTTAAGAATGAAATAACACGGCTAGGGACGAAATCAGTCGAACCCCGCCACTCAATCTGAGAAATACCAGGAATGGCCAACGTAATTGTCTTAGCATGACAGTCCAATATAGCATGATACGGAGACAACCAGTCCATACCCAATATAACATCAAAGTCCACCATTCCCAACAATAACAAATCGGCCTGGGTCTCCAGACCCCCAATAGATATAACACAGGATCTATAGACATGATCCACTACAATCGTATCACCCACGGGGGTGGATACATGAACAAGTAAATCAAGACTACCACGAGTTGCACCCAAATAATGTGCAAAATAAGAGGACACGTAAGAATATGTGGACCCTGGATCAAATAGGACAGAGGCATCTCTGTGACAGACAGAAATGAAACATCATCTCTTCTATCTGGAAGTGCATAGAAACGTGCCTGACCACCACTCGATCACTCCTCACTCCTGGGGCGACCTCTAGAAGATTGACTCCCACCCCTACTAGACTGGGATGGTGCTGAAGTAGATGGAGCTGATGAGGAGGACCGATCCCTCTGCTGAGACCTACCCCTGTGAAGTCGAGGACACTACCTCCTCATGTGGCCAAACTCGCCACACTCAAAACAACAACCGGTGCTGGAGAAGTAGGTGCTGCACTCTGGGCTGGGAGGGCACTAAGTGATGACTGACCCTGCTGAAATCCCTGTCGACCACGACCATAAGAACCTCCGCTCTGCTCTGGGCGGCCTGAATGAGAAGGTCTAGATGAGCGACCTCGGCTCTGCTGGGAATGCCCTCTAGATGGAGCACCGCTGAAACTGCCGGAACCGCGAGGCCTCTTGGCCTCCCGCTCCTCTCTTTCTCGGCGACGATCCGCCTCAATGGAGCGTGCCATATCAGCTACCTGCTCAAACGATGATGACAGAACTCGCTCGCTGGTCATAAGAATACGGATAGAGTAGTTGAGGCCATCGATGAACCTCCTGATCCTCTCCCTATCAGTGGGGATCATCCATGTGGCATGCCTAGCCAACTGAGTGAATCTAAGCTCATACTGAGTCACAGACATGTCGCCTTGAACCAACCACTCGAACTGGCGACGTAGCTCCTCGCGACGAGGCTGAGGTGCATATTTCTCTAGAAAGATAGTAGAGAACTGCTGCCATGTGAGAGGTGCTGCTCCTGCAGGCCTACACCTCTCAAACTATTCCCACCAATCAAATGCGGGACCAGTAAACTGAAAGGTGGTAAATGAAACTCCGCTAGACTCAAGAATACCAGCTGTACGTAGCATCCTCTGACACTTATCCAAGAAACCACGGGCATCCTCGCCCTCAGCGCCACCGAAATAGGGTGGCTGAAGTCTACCAAATCTCTCAAGACGGTGCTGCTCGTCGTCGGGCATAGTCTGAACCATACGCTCTGGAGCTGGTGTAGCTGGAGGAATAACTGGGGCAACCACCTGAGCGGGGACCGTCTCTGGCGTCTGAAGTCCCTGAACAACCTGCTTAGGTGTGCAAGCTGCAGGGGTCTGCTGACCACCCCCTGTCTGAGATGTCGCTGCAGTAGCGGTAGCTGATACTACTTGAGCCAAACCGGAACACACCGATAATATCTGGGCAAGAGTCTCCTGAAGACCAGGAATAGCAATAGATACAGTCTGGGCCAGAACTGGGGCTACTGGAGCATCAACCACTGGGGGCTGCTCCTGAACAGGTACAACGGGCGGGTCAGCTGACACTGCCTCGGCGCCTACCTCTAACTACTAGCACGACCGCGCCCACGGCCTCTAACAGGTGGCAATGGAGGTCGTCCACCTCGTCCTGATGCTCGCGTTCTCGCCATCTGCGAGAGAATAGAATATAGAAGTTCTGTTCTCGGAACAACAAGATCGCACGACGGAGTTCAAGAAAAGTGAAGTTTTCCTAAAGGTTCACAGCCTCCCGAGGATAAGTACAGGCGTCCCCGTACCGATCCACAAGACTCTACTAACCGGCTCAAGACTCACGAGGCCTAGTAAACCTAGGCTCTGATACCAACTTGTCACGACCCCAAATCCGGTCGTGATGGCGCCCAGCACATTGCTAAGCCAGCCTGACCATTCAATATAAACAACGGAGCTAGAAGCTCTCTTTTAGCCCATTTAAGCATAATAAATCACAAAGCAATAGCGATACAAATAACGAAAACAGGGAACCAAGTCCCATAATATACTAACTCCCATAGACCGAAGGGTCAAGAGTCATGAGCCTCTACCGAACATGAGTGTATAAAGGTTTACAAGATACCAAGTGCGGAAAGAAATGTCAATACAAAATCAAAAGACAGTAGGAAGGAATATCGGGTCCTGCGGACTCTGCAGCTACCTCGAATATCCACAAACGTCGCCTCGCACAGCTACTGGATCACTGCTGAGAGGTACCTGGATCGGCACACAAGGTGCAGGGAGTAAAATGAGTACTGCCAGACTCAGTGGTAATAAACAAGGGTAAGACAGTGCAGATAAGAAATCCGCAATAAAGCACTATGTAAAGCTATAATCAGCTACCCTGTCATAGAATCAATCTTCACTGTACCTGTACCAACAAATACCAATAAATAGCATAACAGCTAGCAGATGTAGCTAAATGCAATGCAATGCATGATATGACCGCTACGGCGTATAGCCCGACTCCAATTTTGGGTACCCGTGCTCACTGTGGGGGTTCAGACTCCGGAGGGGCTCCTACAGCCCAAGCACATCTCATAGAGATATTCCTGCGGCGTGCAGTCCGATCCAACATATATCTCGCTGCGGCGTGCAGCCCGATCCACTACTAGTCAGCTAATATGCAGATACAGCCTCGCGAGGCTCAAAAGTAGTTTTTGAAAACTCTTTTTATCATTTTTCAGTTGGAAAACGGTAATATCAAGTTCCAGAGATTGGAATTAGCATAATAACAGAAATAGCTGCGGACTAGTAGTAAACTAGCATGTCTATATGATAAGACAATGATAACGATCCTCGCGGGATCCAATAACTGGCTCACGGCCCACATATATACTCAACCGCCCAAGAAGGGGGTTCCTCGACTCAAGAGTGGCCATTATCACAATATATATATATATATGCAACCATCCGAGAAGGAGGTTCGACGGCTCTAGAATAGCCAATAATACAGTATCAACAGGTCGGACTAATATATAGTCTCCAATTCATGATCGACCCCGCACTCTCAAGAGTGTGCGTGTCTCGCCGCTATACAGCGTCACAAAGTGGTATACCGGGGTTTCGAACCCGCTGGTCATCACCCACATCTATTACTCACCTCAATACGGCGCGACGACTACTCGCAATGCCCTTGCCACGAGAATCAAGCTCCGCACGCGTAGAATCTGATCAAATACAGTAGAAACACAAAAATTTAGGCCAATGGGACGACACCCAATCAATACAACTCAATTTACATCAAAATTCCCAAAGTTGTCAAAACTCGAGCCCCGGGCCCACATTCCAAAAATTTACGAAATTCACATTTCTGGAACCCTCGTCTCGCCACGAGTCCATACATATAAAATTTACCAAAATCGGACTCCGTTTGCCCACTCAAATCGGTGTTTTTCTTCAATTTAGGCTTAGGGCTCAAACCCACAATTAATCTTCCATTTACAGAGAATTAACCAAGGATTTCATGTTAAAATGATGTAATTAAGCCACAAAACTTACCTCCAACGAATCCCCGATGAATTACCAGCAATTCCCGTGAGTTTCTCTCTCTAGAACTCAAAAATGGCGTCTTGGGTATATGAACCCGCGACTGGTTCTGTTCTGGTTTTAATTTCACTGCCAGACCATTCCTTCTATGCGATCGCAATGACCCTATGCGATCGCATAGAGTTAAATCCTCCTGCCAATTTCCCCTTCTATGCGATCGCAATGTACTCCCGCGATCGCATAGCACAACCTTCCGGGCCTCATCTTTTCTTCTCTGCGATCGCAACACTGGCTATGCGATCGCAATTCACAGTCTGACAAACCTATGCGATCGCACCCTTTGCTATGCGATCGCATAGCACATTTTGCTCACCCCTCCAATCTCTTCTATGCGATCGCACAAGTGACCCTGCGATCGCAGAGCGCCAGATTCCATACCTATGCGATCGCATCCCCTCTTACGCGATTGCATAGAACAACTCTGGGGCTCACTTCCATCCTTCTATGCGATCGCATCTACCCTATGCGATCGCATAGAGCATCCGTCTGCAACAAAACCAGCAGCCAACAGCAGTTCAAAAATAGAAGAAATGGTCCGTTTGGACCCCCGAAATCAACCCGAGGCCCCCGGGACCCCAACAAAAACCACCAACATACTCCAAAACACGATACGAACTTGTTCCAATCATGAAAACACCATCCTAAACATCAAAATCACCAATTACTCACGGATTCAAGCCTAAATTTCTTAAAACTTTCCGAATTACACATTCGATGAAAACCCCGACCAAACGACGTCCGAATGACCTGAAATTTTGCAGGCATATCCAAAATCACCTAACGGAGCTACTGCAACTGTCGGAATTCAATTCCGACTCCTGGATCAAAATCTCACCTACCGTTCGGATTTCGCCAAAATTCAACCTTAGCCAATTCAAGCCTATTTCTACACCGGGCCTCCAAATTCAATTCCGATTGTTCCCCTAAGTCACAAATCACCTCCCGAAACTAACCGAATCATCCGAATCCGATTCCGAGCCCTCTAACCAAATAGTCAACTCCGGGTTGACTTTCCTTATTCAAGTTTCCTTCACAAAGGCTATATGCCTCATTTTCAATCCAATTCACTCCTAACTCACCCGATAGACTTTAACACCGATATAAAAGCATAAAACATACAATTTCAACATAACGGGGTGGTAATTCCCGCGTGGATTTGGGCCGCATGAAATGCACACCCGTATTTAAGAAGGTAAAATTATTAAAATACGCGCCTAAAGATGCTAACGTATTATTATTTTTGAGAAAAAGCCGCGAAATTCGCTAATGGCATGTCCCGTAATCTAAGTAATATTTATTAAACAAGTATGAGAATCCCACAATTTATAACTATTTTTGGCGAGGCACGCCTTATTTATTTCAAAAGGGCAATGCTAAAGTGACTACATTTTTCTATTAAGCTCGTCTCTAATAATAAACAAAAAAAAAACTAGTTAATTAATCATCATTTAAGTACTACTACACAAATTCAAACTAACAAATACAAGATATTGTAAATGTGCCTAAATCACAACTTATGGACGACCGTAATGGCATAATACAAAACCAAGAGAATTGCTAAGTCCAACAGAGAAATACATAATTATGCACTGCCATTGTATTGTAAGCATATTTCATTGAACCAAAATGGGAACTACATGACCAAGAAGGGAAACAATACCTTAACCGAAATGGAATGAACTACTGTTGATCGGCCCCAAAATCTGCGACAGGAAACGACACCGAGAACCTCGACCGACTGAAACTCCTTGGACGACAACCTCCTATGACCTCGAAGCTCGATGACTGGAAACCTCTTATGTTCTGTCACTGTTTCTACCCAGTCATGGTAGCAGCAGATGTGAGAGAGTGGAACGGCAGCTCTGTGTATGAGCTCGCCGGTTTCAATGGCAGGTCGTTGAAGTTACGAGATGAGGACGAAGCAGCGGCTAGTTTGAGTCGTTTGGCGATCAGCGACGGAGGGGACAGCGATGGCGCTGGTCGAATGGTTGCCGCCGTGATGTTGGTTGCTGGACGGAGCTAGTTGGAGGCTCAAGCGACGTGCTGGACGTGACCTGCTGGACCGTAGGGCAAAGGCAGTAGGTTTTGGTTGTTCTACCGAAGAAGATGACTCCCCAGTCTCTTACCTTTTTTCCTCTGTTTATTATCTCTCAGTTTTTGTATCTATATGTTACCTATATTTTTTTTTCCACGAAGAAGATGAGGCCACAATGTATATCCCCCCATGTGTATTGTCTCATTTTCTTTTTAAATGAGGAATCAGAACCTCCTTTTGCTTTCTCATTTTTTATTCCCTTTTCAAATTCTTTTAGCCACCCTCGTCACATGCCTCCCTCCTTTCTTGTTTTTTTTTTTTTTTTCTAATTCCACTCCCTTCTGACCGTGAACTCCCCTCTCCCCTTTAACCTTTTTTTTGCTTTTTTTTATTAAGTAGTAGTATTGTTTTATGTTAAAATCCAGCCCCCCACCAAAGAGTGTCCCCTTTTTTAAATTGTATATTTTGTATGCCTTTCTCCTTTAGCCGAAAGATGAACGCATAGTGTTGTCCCCCTCTTTGTCTTGTTCTTTTTCTTTTTAAAATGAACAACAAAAATTCTTTGCCCATCCTCTGCCCGTTGGAATTCTGAAGATTCCCACGTGAGAGACCAAGAATCATGGGTCTCCACGTGGGTTTCAAGGATTATGGGCTTCGTCTCGTGCTCCGTCCGTGTCCCCCACGTGTGGTGGGCTCGGATTATTATGGGCTAAGTCCGAAAATTATAAAACCGGGTAGTTTGAACCCGAGTATTATTCTTTGCCCGGAACCAAGAATGAGAACACAATGTTATTAATTAATCCTACGTAAGCAAAATAACTATAAGACTAATAATTAAAACGAAGTTAATTTTTTATATTTTTCTTTCAAAATTAAAGTAACTACAGAATGTTAATGCAACTATTTTTATTATTTTCGTTTTTTAGAAAAAGATAAAAATATAAAATACTATTTTTGTATTTTTCAAGTTTAAAAATGACTACGAAACATTAATAAAACTATATTTTTGTTCTTTTTCATTTTAAGGTAAAAGTAAAGTAAAAGAGTCAAAATTAGCTAAGATATCTATATTAGGCCTAAGCTAAATATTTTACGCTAAAAATATAAAAAATCTCGGGGAGGGTCAAAAATCACGCGTTTACAATCACAACTCAATTAGAGAAACAAACTTACGAATCATTTACCCCATATTATGGACAAACCCAATATATTCTTCCTGGGTTCCGAGGGGTCCAAGCTGTTAACAAAGGCAACACATAGCCATGGTTGCATCGAATTTCTCCGCTTGACTCATTTTCTTCCTCTTCCGTGCAAAGCCTTGTCAAATTCAATCCTTTTGAAGGCATTGGAATAACTACTGTGAGCACATGATTTTTGCACTAAGCAATTAATTCCAAAATTAAAATAAATATGTTTTTGAGTGCAATTACTTGATTTGTTTGGAATTAGCTATACTTTTGAATTTGAATAAGTAGAAATTAGAAGAAAATAAAAAAATAGGCTACGAAATTAATTTGTTAGTATAATTGGTTAGATTTTAAGGAAAATGCAAAAAAAAAAATAGTTTAAATAGGGGAAAATAAGGAAAAAATAGCAGAGAAATTGCAAAAAATACTAGAAAATTAGAATAAGTAGGAAATTAGGATTTATAATTTTTCATAAAGGAAAAAGAAAAAAAAAGTATAAAAGAAAATACATAAAAATGGTTAAATACCAGAAAATACAAAAATACATAGGCTTGATTAAAACTGGGCCAATCGAAATCCAATTGTTTGGCCCAGTGAATTGGCCCAGTGAAGTGGCCCGTCGATCCGTGGAGAGATCGAATCTCAACCGTCCATCAGGACAGATCCGATGGCTCAGATAATTAGCGAAATTATTTTAATTAATTGAGTAGTAAGGATTGATTTGAGCCATCCGTTTGATTTGATCTAAGGTTTTCGATTTTTGTCTCATTGATAACGATGCGATGTCGTTTAAGCAGCATCAGTGAGAGCCGTTGATCTCTATTGAATGGACGGTCCAGATTACCTCAGACATGTAGCCTATATAAGGCTTTTGTCTGAATTTTTTGGGCATTATACATATTTTTCTAACCCTAGCCGCCTTGGCACCTTCTTCATCTTCTTCTCTCCAATCCTCGCCGGCCATGGAGGCCACCGCCTTCCATGGTGGTCTCCGGCCACTCCCGCCTACACCCCTCTCATCTCCTCCTTCTCCTTCACAAACATCAACCCAAAAACCTAAAACCAACCTTGAAAACCCCCTGTTCTTGAAACTCCGATCATCGGAGTTCACCTCCGGTGACCCAAACAATGAGGATCCACTTCAAACCAACGCCGATCGGACCACCTTGGTCTGATCTACATCCCTGTACCACTCTCCACCTTCGAATCACCTCCAATCGCCTCGAATATCCAAAAAAGGGTCGTCGGAACCCTAACTCCGGCGACCCCCAAAATCAAAACCACCAAGATTCGCCCTTTACCCTCACCCAAATACCCCTCTTCAAACCCAGAACCCAAAAAGGCTTCATCTTTTAGCCTAAAACGAAAACCAGAGAGAAAATTAAAAAAAAAAGATCTGAAAGAACAAAGAAAAAAGAAAACAAAAGAGGAGAGTAGAGTCTGATAAGAATAAGGAAAAGGATAGGAAGCTCAGGGGACAGGCCCTGCAAGCTAAGTCCCCCGACCCCTATCTTCTTTATTTTGTGCATTTTTTTTGTTTAATTTTTGTGTATTTGCACGCCTATGAATGTCTGTGTTTGTTTCTGCTTCACATGCTAGTTTTAGGGCTTAACTTGCTCGTCTTTCATCTTTTCCTGTTCGTCTGTCCATCTCCTCTTGTTTCTTATTTTTTATCTTGTATACCCTTTGCATGTTTTTTCTGTTTTTCTTCAGACTCGCTTATATTTTATATTTCTGTTTGTATTGTTGGTTTCTCTGATTCAAAAGACCTGCGTAGTATTAAGGTCCATTTTTACTGTTCTTCTTCTTCTTATTGTGGTTTTTATGATCTGCTCTGGGTCTTCAACAGCATGTCCATTTTTCTCTTTTGGTAATTCCTTGTTGAGGTTCTTGTTCTAACTTGGAGACTCGGCTTAGATATATCTCTTTGTCTTTTTGTCTCATGTTAATATTAATTCCTTCCACTTTTATGTTTAAGTCTTGACCTTTAGTCTGCATCAGTCCATCATGATTAGTTTTCAATAGGTTCGAATGGGTCTCTTGGCCTGTCTCATGCTTGGTTACAGTGTTAGGATTAACAGATTAGCCTCATATCTGATTTGGTTCTGTTTTATCTTTTCCCTTTCATCTCAACCCTGATTTGATCCTAGTTCTTTATGAGTTTCACTGTTTTCTTTTAGCATAAGTCAAAGATTAGCCATTAGACTCTTCTATTTACTTAAGGATCACTACTTCAAATAACACCTTCACATGCATGTCCTTGATCTTTCTTTTGTCACTTTTGCATGATCTTCTTTGCTTCTTCATATCTCTCTTGTTTCTCATTTTCACTTTTCACATGTATACATCAAGCTAGGGTTGATACTTGAAAGTAAAATCTGATTACCATGCTTATGTTATGTCCAGTTGAATCTGTTGACTGTTTTTGTGAGAACTTAGTGTCTATGTACCTATAACCATGAATGCTAAGTGTTTTTAGAGTTTTTCAGTATGCCATCTAACATGAAATGATTGTGACTATGTTTGATTGATGTCAATTGACATGTTGCTACATGAATTTAAATTAGGTGATTTGATTAGTTGAGATTCAACATTATCAATCCTCTTTTCTGAGTTTTAATTGATTAATGAACCATATTTGGCTTCATGTGGTTATATGTGCAATTGTATGATGAAATGGCTAGGCTTGCAATAGTTTTATGTTAAGTATGAACACTGCTAATACTTGTCATGCTTAGGTGGATTGGTTATAGCTGTTAGTGCTAGGGTTTCATGAAAATGGCTAGTTTTTAAATAGGATAAAACTGAAATTCATAAAAATAGGCTATCAGTTAAATAATTGGCTTAAGAATGGTCAACCCTGCAAAGGGTTGACCTATTCTATAAAGCCCTAACACACAGTCCACTTTTAAAGTGGCTGGTTGTACAAAAGGGGCTATGTTTGCAAATGCAGACTAGCCTAGGCTCTCTTTAGAGCCCTGAGCATAAAATGGCCAAACCTGCAAATGGTTTTGGGCCCAAATGTTCAGTGATTGGCTTTAATAGCCAAATCTAAGTCTCAACTTGAGACTGGCTAAGTTTTAAATAGTTTAAATATAACAATAAAGCAGGCTAGTCCCGCAATTAGCTTAAAAATGAAA
This sequence comes from Nicotiana noctiflora, assembly GCA_032618575.1. Taxonomy (NCBI): domain Eukaryota; kingdom Viridiplantae; phylum Streptophyta; class Magnoliopsida; order Solanales; family Solanaceae; genus Nicotiana; species Nicotiana noctiflora. Next base: position 123,164 of record JASVEL010005714.1, read on the forward strand.
TCAAAGTCTTTAATTAACAGAAAATAAAGCAAAAGTGGTTAAAATTGAAATAGTTCTTCAAGTTAAAATTGGTCAGTCCTTAAATACCAATGCAAGGACTGGCCCTTAGTTAAATAAGTTGAAAACTGCTAAAAACCTGACCTAGGTAGGTCGGGTAATCAGCTATGTCCTTAAGGGCATAAAGGGAACATAAATTGGTAAAATGGTAGATTAAATAGAGCATATAGGGACATATGAGACATTTGTGCTCTTGATTTCATGCAATTTTGCAGAGGTTTAGGGGTATAATGGTCTCCCTAAAATGGGAAATCTGTAAAAATCTTTAACTATTAGGGATACTTTGGTAAAATCTTAGGAAAAAAATCAAAAAGAACCTTCCAGCACATGCTGGAAGGGAATCTGATAACAGAAATAGGGGTGTAAGTGTAGATTTAGCAATTTTAAAGGGGAAGAAGTGGATTTAACTCCCATTTCTTTTCCCCCAAGAAATTTGCCATTTCAACCTATATATATACCCCCAAAAAGAGTGTATTGGGGGCTGGCTTTTGAACAAAAAAGTTTCAGAGTAAAAAATAGCATAGAAACAGTAGGATTTCTGGGATTTCTCGAGTTAAAATTCGCCTATTGCTTCTGATTTTGGGTTTTTCTGGCTAGATCAATTACCTTGTTTTCTGCTTGTTTGATTGTTGCTGGGTTTCAAGACCCGGGCTGGCCCATTGCGGATGTATTTAAGTGAAGAAGAAATCCAGGCCCCAACAAATAACTCGACAGGGCCTGGAATGTTAGTATTAGGAATCGAATAAGGCAAAAACAATACATAGCAAACATAGTTGAACTAAATAGGATCGGACCTTAATCAAATTAAATTGGGATGAGCCTCGCCCGAATAATAACGGGGCCCCCATTTAGTAATGAAATAACATAGTATATCCGGAGAGGCTAATAGCGAATTCCATAGCCCCTCCCAAAAGTTAAAAGCCGATAAACATCATTTAGGGCACGATTTTAATATACTTTCCCTTGAACGAGTGTGCACTTGGTGCGACTCAAATCCAAATCTCGGCAAAGCCGAAATATACCGAAGGTCATAGGCGTACTGGTTGCGGTATGACTTGAGGTGTGTTTCCGCGATGTCGCAAATTCTTAAAAATAATATTTATGTAAAAAAGCACATTATGTTGTTAAAATCCATAATTAAGTCAAACAAAAGCCAAGAATGACAATGGAGCGACCGTGCTAAAACCACAGAATCCGGGAGTGCCTAACACCTTCTCCCGGGTTAACAGAGTTCCTTATCCGGATCTCTGCTTCGCAGACATCTATAAGAGTCAAATTTCCTCGGATTCGGGATTAACCGGTGACTTGGGACACCATTATCATTCCCAAGTGGCGACTCTGATTAATCTCTAATAAAATCCCGAACCGATTGTCCTTTAAATGGAAAAACTCCTTCCCTTACGTTATTTTTTATCCGCATCGGATATTTGAGCGTCGGGGTATACCCAACAAGTGTATTTATACGCTTTTAAGTGTTGGGGTAGTAAAAAGGGAGGTGTGACAGCTCTGGCGACTCTGCTGGGGAACCAACCCTGAATTTCGATTTCAGGGTTTAAGAACTCGAGCTCCTTAGAACTGCCGTTCGCGTTTTTGTTCGACTTCATTATGTGATTTGAATGACATGCTATGTGCTTTATCGCTTTGATATTATGTGAACTGTATATAAAACTGTGCCGAAAACCCTTCTCTCTTCTCCCCCGGGGATGTGCTTACTGGTTGAGACTCCCCTTTCCGTTAAAGTCACCTTAAATTAAGAAAACAGAGGCCGGATAAGTTACAAAGCCGATTGACTCCGCGGGTCACCGGTACGTAGCCCCTCCTCAATTCGAGTTGTCCGCTCGGGTACACGGTCTAGCAATCCATGAAACCATAAGATTTTGAACATAGGTCTAGGACGATTATTTGCATCATATTTGACTTAGGGGACTCAACACAGGGGTTGGGTCCGTCTAGGACAGGTGACCCGGTATTGAAAAGACCGAGCATGCTATGTGTTGCATTTTATCGTCCTTGATCGTTATGCGGACCGGCGAAAATCCCGAGATTGGAAAAATTGTTGAAAAAAAAGAGAGAGGAAAATAATGATTTATAGAAAAAAGGTACCCGGAAAAAATCGAAAATTTGAAAAAAAAATAGGAGGAACAGTTTTTGTTGAAAATAATTGGTCAATTAATCTGACCGAACTACGCAGGTTTGATTCTCGCCGTTAGGAGGGATACGTAGGCAACCCTTAAACGGGTCCAACCACACTTTTAGAAAAAGACCAAAAAGATTTTCTTTTCAAATAATCGAGGTGATTGCTATTTTTGGAAATGGCCGAATGTTCCGAAAGGACGCCGGAAGGCTGTTTTGGCAAAAATGGCCACTTCGAGAGTCATTTTCTTCTATTTTCCTCAAAAAATCAAATTGCATTGAAAAAAGATTTTCCTTTTTCTAAATAAATTCACCTTAATAAATGTGCAGGACGAGCACGATGATGAATGAACATTTTTCCCTAAATAAAATCCCTTTGGAGCTGAAATTATGGTGGCAGGACATGGGATCCGATGGTCAAGACTGGGTCAAAAAGTACTTAAAAGGCCTTACGGGGTTATTAGACATGGTTCCTCGGGGTGATGTGATTAGAGCGTTGGTCTCGTTTTGGGATTCGGCACACAACGTATTTCATTTCCCAGACTTTGAGCTTACCCCTACTTTGGAAGAGATTGCCTTCTACATCGGGAAGACTGAGGTCCCGCTAAAAGGAAAATACCCGGTATCTCCGAGGACAGTGACAGTACATCGTTTCCTCGATTCTTTGAAAATTGCCCGGAATGTGCATAATGAAGATCTGGCCAATGGATTTTGTTCTTTAAGCTTCATCTACAATAGATTTGGACATGTTGGGGGTTTCAACAACCTAACCAACAAGTTATGTTGTAAGTCCAACCGAGCGAAATGGGAGGAACACCGGAGGTTCGCATTTTTGGTGGCATTTCTCGGGGTCGTTGTATTCCCGAGGAAAGATGGACATATCAATATAAAAATCACCGGGGTAGCTACCACACTGATAGTACAAGAAAACTATACTCTGGCCCCGATGATTGTTGCGGATACCTATCGTGCTCTGACTGCGTGCAAAGCGGGGGCTAGCTTCTTCGAGGGGTGTAACTTGATCTTGCAAATCTAGCTAATCGAGCATCTATGCCACCACCCTTCATTCTCGAGCTATGGTTCGGCCGATCGGACATGTTTGGAAGAGTTCAATGCGAGGACAAAGAAAGTAAAGTTGCCAGAAGGAGTCCAAGGTTGGATTGTGTATCTTCGATCACTAACTGACGGTCAAATCGATTAGACGTATGACTGGTTACCTCTTGACGAGGTGATATACATGCCAACGGAGGGATCGCCGTTTTTGATCATGGGTTTGAAGAGTATACAACCTTATGCTCCATACAGAGCTTTGCGACAGTTGGGTCGGTGTCAGATTATTCCGAGGGATGGAGACCTCAGTGTGCAGGCCGTGGAGATTGGTCCAGACGGGCAATTCCCGGAAGCAAAAATCCGGCAAATCTAGAATGAATGCCAAAATCTGAAGATTGATACTTGTGTGCCGAATAGAGAAAAAGGGGAGATATCACCTGGATACTCCACATGGTACCGACGAGGGGTTGAACACAAACGTCTTTCAAAGAGACCTCACTTGCAAGACTTGATAGAGCAATCCGAGGAGAATCAGAAATGGATGGCTAAGGAAAAAGAATACAAGGCCAAAATCAGTCTGTTGGAGGATAAATTGAGAAATCTTCATTTCGAAAGCGGTTTACAAGCGGCATCCGATGAAGTGGAGAAGAAACAGTTGAAGAAAGAAAATGAGATGTTGAAAGCTCAAATGGCTCAAATGAAAATTGCATCCGAGACCCCAGTTCGCTCGGCCCGGGATGAAAAGTTAATTGAGATTCTCCGGCGAAAGGTAAATGACTATAGCTTCGATTTGGATAGAGCTGAGAAAGAGTTAGTCATGGCTCGGAAGCAAATGGACAGAGATACTGAGAAAAGAGCCAAGTTGGTTCAACAACTACAAGACAAGCATGATTTTGAAGTAGCCCAGCTTAGAAAGAAAATAATTTCAACCACGGCCAAGAGCAACAAGATTGTCAAAGATCTTGAGGAAGAAAGAGAACATTGCTACACGACTATGGCTAGATTAGAACTGGAGCTGCAACAGGTGCAAAAGGACAACCAACATGTCTTGGATGCTCGCACTCAACAAATAAGCCGGTTATTGCAAGAAAAGGGGGTCATCAGAGAAAAGATTGTTCGCATCGCCCAATACATCACCCGGAAGACTCAGCTTTGTGAAGATATGTCTCGAAGGACTTTTGTATCTGCAGTGAAGTTCTTCGTACAACAAGTCATGGCCGACCTAGATAAGCTTCAAAGGGGATTAGCATATAGGCCCGCGGCAAGGCCGAACGATGCCTCGTAGGCACTAGGTGCATTAATGTACTCTTAGAGCATGCATCATCTTTTATTTTTCTTCTTAAAACATCATCTTGTAATCAATGTTTTGAATTATCAATGAAAAAAAAAACAAGTGTTGTTATCAATTCTTCTGCTTTATGTCATTTCTTTTAAAAAATCCGCTAGGCAAATAAATAGGAACGTAATTATGAAAATGACAATGAAAAAGAGAGAAAGAAAAAGCAACAGAAGAAAAAGAGAAAAAGAAAAGAAAAGAAGAGAAAAAGAGCGGAAAAAGAGAAAAGAGGGTGGTCCAAATGAGCAGCAGTCGGGATGATGCATAACGATTCGAGTAAATGTGTTTGTTTTTAAAGTCGTTGCACTTTATCCATGCGCTAACAACTAACGGGTGTTGATGTTTGTGAGTTCAGATTCGATAGGCAACTGGCATTCTGGCTACCCACCCATACAACACCAGATACAAAAAGATGACGAAAGCTGTATCCCAGGAAATTGAGGCAACCATTGTGGACCCTGCTCACGAAGAAGAAATTGTGGATGTGGCAGGCATGAAGGAGGAAATGCACAAACTGAGGCAGCAGATGGCCGAGATGTACCAGGCCTGGTCTAGAGGTCAACCACTACCAGCTTACCCTGCCAACCCCGCATATGTCCCACCTGCCAATCCTAACCCCGAACCACCTACAATGAACTCATCCTCCACCTACCCCGATTACCCTCACTACTATGCCTCCACCTCCCAGATACCACCACCTCCAGCCAAACAGGCACCACCTCACATACCACAAGTTGCTCCTGTGTATGTAGCACCACCACCCGCTGCTATGCACAAATCCTCCAGTGAACCGATGTTTCATATCCATGATCCTCACTACTACCCTCCAGAGCCAACTTTCAGACAACATGAGTCTCATGCTCCGATGATAGAAACAAGTGAAGAAAGGATTGCAAAGAGTGCTGGGCAGGAAGAGATGGCCCGAAAAGTGAAAAGTCTGGAGAATGCCTTCCGCACTATGCAAGGTCTAGGAGGGCAGGTGAGTGTAGCCTACAAGGACCTGTGTCTATTCCCCTGAGGTGCAGCTTCCCATGGGATTCAAGTTGCCAAAATTCGACATGTATAGCGGAGACGGGGATCCGGTAGCTCATCTTAGAGGATACTGTAGCAAGATGAGAGGTGCGGGAGGTAAAGATGAGTTATTGATGGCGTACTTCAGCCAGAGTCTGAGTGGTTCAGCTTTAGAGTGGTACACTCGACAAGACCACACAAGATGGTTCGTTTGGGATGACTTAGCACAAGCCTTCGCAAGTCACTTCAGTACAACTTGGAGATCATACCTGACAGGTTGTCCCTTACAAAAATGGAGAAGAAGCCAGGGGAAAGCTTTAGAGAATTCGGTTTCAGATGGAGAGAGCATGCCGCAAGAGTAGATCCACCCATGAAAGAAGGGGAGATGGTGGATTGTTTTCTACAGGCTCTGGAGCCTACATACTACGGTCATCTAGTGTCTGCGATCGGGAAGAGTTTCAACGAGGTCGTGAAAATGGGAAGCTTTGTAGAGGAAGGTTTGAAGACAAATAAAATCATGAGTTTTTCGGCCATCAAGGCCACCAATCAAGCTATACAAACTGGAAACGGGGGAGTAATGGGAAAGAAGAAGAAGGAAGAGGTGGCAACTGTAGAGAGCAGGCCATGGAGTCGTAGCCCACATTATAACCCACCAAGACCCTACCGCCAACACCCACCAAACCCGTCAACTCCATATAATCCACCACCACCATCTTACCCACCAAACCCATACAACACACCAAGCCCATATAACCCACCACCACCACCATACCCACCAACAGTCCGTCATTACCACCACCCGCAAGCCCAAGTTTACCCACCACCACCACCTCATGTGTGGAGAGCTCAAGCTCCGCACAATGTGTACCACACCCAGAACACATACCCAGCCTCTAAACCTTACAGAAACCAAACTAGACCCAGGCCGGACTCTGAGTGGAGAAATAAGGCAAGGAAAACATTCACCCCTCTCGGGGAATCATATACCAGCCTTTATCATAGGTTGAAAGAGTTGGGGATGCTAAGCCCAGTTGCACCTAAAGTTCCAAACCCACCCCCGAAAAACCTTGATCCTTCTGTTAGGTGTGAATACTGTTCGGGAACATTGGGCCATGATACCGAAAAATGTTGGCAGTTGAAGAATGCCATTCAGGATCTCATTGATGATAGGAGAATTGAAGTTCAGGCCCCAGAAGCCCCGAACATTACCCAAAATCCGTTGCCAAATCACCACGAAACACACATGATAGAATTGGTGCAAGGTGATAGCAGTCAAAAACCATCTCAGGCTGTGATGATGATAAAGTCGAGTGGCAAGGTTGAAAAGGAAGCTGTGAAAGAGAAAACGATTGTTGAGAAACCGACAGGAAAGCCAGTAGTGGTGGGAGGTTTGAAAGTGGTAGTGCCAGGCGCAAAGACGATTGTGACTGTGAAAGGCGCAAGTACAGAGCCCGTGATTATAAAGCCGGTAGTGCAAATGCCGGTGGTGAGTACAAAGACTGTACCTTGGAACTATAACAAGGTATCAGTGGTTCATAAAGGAAAAGAGATTTCTGGTGAAATTAATGAAACGCATGGACTCACCCGGTCTGGAAGATGTTTTGCTCCAGAAGAACTGAGAAAGATAAAAGCAGTGAAAGAGAATCAATTGAAGAAACCAGTGTCAGAGGAGGAAGCAGAGGAATTCCTTAAGAAGATGAAGTCACAAGAGTACTCAGTGGTTGAGCAGTTGAGGAAGACCCCTGCCCAGATCTCTTTGCTATCTTTGCTAATACATTCAGAAGAACACCGGAAGGCCCTGATGAAGATTCTAAATGAGGCTCACGTCCCGGAAAAGATCTCAGTTTGCCATTTGGAAAAGATTACCAACAAAATTTTCGAGTCTAACAGGATCACATTCTCCGATAAGGAGCTGCCGGTGGAAGGAACTGAACACAATAAGGCATTGTACCTTACGGTAAAAAGTGAAGAGTCAGTGGTGACCAGGGTATTGATTGACAACGGATCGAGCGCTAACATTTGCCCGCTGTCAACTTTAGGGAAGCTGAACATCAGCCCGGACAGAATCCGAAAGAACAGTATCAATGTGAGAGGGTTTGACGGCGGAGGTAAAAACACATTGGGATATATTATCCTGGAGGTGACCATCGGTCCTCTTGATTTTACTATGGAATTCCAGGTGCTCGACATTGCTGTGTCATATAACTTGTTGTTAGGCCGACCCTGGATCCATGCGGCCAAGGCAGTACCATCTTCTCTACACCAGATGGTCAAGTTTGAGTGGGAACAGCAAGAGATTGTAGTCCATGGGGAAGAGAATGCTTGTAATATGGTGGCACCGTTTAATGATGCTGATGGGGATAGAGGTCCTTGGGTCTACCAAATGACAGATGTTATTGTGGTGAACAGAGTTGCTGAAGGTGAGAAGTTGCCGATTCCTATGATGGCACCAACTGCTGTGATGGTGGCCAAAGAAATGCTTAGGAATGGATTTGCACCAGGGAAGGGACTGGGCAAAGCATTGCAGGGAGTTACTCAGCCGGTTCAGCTTCCAGAAAACAAAGGTACATTCAGCTTAGGGTTCAAACCCACCTTTGCCGATATCTAGAGAGCCTCAAAAGCCAAAAAGAACTAGACCTTGCCCAAACCCATACCTAAATTATCCGACACCTTCGTCAGGCCTGGTACAAAATATCAGACATCTGCTGCAACAGAGTGCATTGAGACCCAACTTGATGAAGAAATGCTGAGTTTTAAGAAGATGTTTTGGGAGGTGAATATGGTTGAAGCAGGGGAAGGCACAAGCAAAATGGATGTGCAGTTTGTGGGACCTGGAATCATGTTAAACAATTGGGAATCTACTCATTTCCCTATCAGAAAGGAGTCTTGGTAGTTAGCTCCAAAATTTCATCATTGCTTTCCCAAAAGTTGTTATAGTTTTCCCATTCCCCTCATGAAAAGAAAAATCACTATGTATCCCGAACTTTGTTCGTTCTTTTATCAATGAAATGCAGTTTTCCTTTCTCTTCACTTTTGCCTTATTTTTCTTTATTTTTCCTTTTGTACAGTTTTGCATGTGTTGATTCCAATGCCATGTCATGCGTGAAGGATTCTAGACCCAGTTCTGACAATCATGTTACTATACAAGAAATCGAGGAAGATAGTGAAATAGAATGTGAAGATGAGGAAGCCCTGGAGGAAATAAGCAAGGACATGAAACAATACGAAGAAAAACCCAAACCGAATCTGAGTGATACAGAGTCTGTAAATTTGGGGAGCGAAGATGATGTCCGAGAAACAAAGATTAGTGTACATTTGGAGGCACCTCTCCGGGATGAATTGATAAGGTTGTTACATGAATTTAAGGACATTTTTGCCTGGTCCTATAATGACATGCCCGGACTCAGTACTGATTTGGTGGTGCACAAGTTGCCTATATACTCTGAATGCCGGCCGGTGAAGCAGAAGTTGAGGAAATTCAAAACGGACATTAGTGTAAAGATAAAAGAAGAGGTGAACAAGTAGTTTGAGGCAAAGGTCATAAGAGTTACCAAGTACCCCACCTGGTTGGCAAATGTTGTGCCGGTTCCGAAGAAAGATGGCAAAACCAGAATGTGTGTAGACTACCGAGACCTCAACAAAGCCAGTCCAAAGGATGACTTCCCATTGCCGAACATCCACATATTAATCGACAATTGCGCCAAGCATGAAATCGGTTCGTTTGTGGATTGTTATGCTGGTTATCACCAGATCCTTATGGACGAAGAAGATGCTGAGAAAACTGCCTTCATTACACCTTGGGGAACGTACTGTTACAGAGTAATGCCGTTTGGATTGAAGAATGCCGGGGCAACGTACATGAAGGCAATGACTACAATGTTCCACGATATGATGCACCAAGAAATTGAAGTATATGTGGACGATGTCATCATAAAGTCCAGAAAACAACCTGATCATGTGAGAGATTTAAGAAAGTTCTTCCAGAGACTTCGGAGGTACAATCTAAAGCTCAATCCGGCGAAATGTGCCTTTGGAGTACCTTCAGGGAAATTACTGGGATTTATTGTGAGTCGGCGAGGTATTGAACTGGATCCATCAAAGATCAGGGCTATTCAAAGTCTACCTCCGCCGAAAAACAAGAAGGAGGTCATGAGTTTGCTAGGAAGGTTGAATTACATTAGTCGGTTCATCGCTCAATTGACATCAACATGTGAGCCGATCTTCAAATTGTTGAAGAAAGATGCAGCAGTGAAATGGACCGACGAGTGTTAGGAAGCCTTTGACAAGATCAAGGAATATTTGGCCAATCCTCCAGTGTTAGTTCCTCCAGAACCAGGGCGACCTTTGATCTTGTATCTGACAGTGCTGGATAACTCCTTCGGTTGTGTACTGGGTCAACATGACGAGACAAGCAAGAAAGAACAAGCCATATATTACCTCAGCAAGAAGTTTACATCCTATGAGGTGAAATACACTCAACTTGAAAGGACTTGTTGTGCGTTGATTTGGGTAGCTCAGAAGTTAAAACATTATTTGTCAGCATATACCACGTACTTGATATCTCGACTGGATCCTCTAAAGTACATATTTCAGAAGCCCATGCCTACGGGAAGATTGGCCAAATGGCAGATTCTGCTCACAGAATTTGACATTGTCTATGAGACTCGTACGGCAATGAATGCACAAGCCATTGCAGACCACTTAGCTGAGAATCCGGTAGATGATGAGTATGAACCATTAAAAACGTATTTTCCGGATGAAGAGGCAATGATTGTCGAGGAGATGGAGCAAGATGAGAAACCAGGATGGAAAATGTACTTTGACGGAGCCGTCAATAGCAAGGGCGTTGGTATCGGAGCGGTACTCATTTCAAGTACGGGACAACACTATCCCGTCATCGCTCAGCTCCGATTTTTCTGTACCAACAACATGGCCGAATATGAGGCATGCATCTTGGGGTTAAGGGTGGCAATCGACATGGGTATTCAAGAGATTTTGGTCATGGGTGACTCGGATCTCTTGGTACACCAAATCCAAGGGGAATGGGAGACACGAGATTTGAAATTGATACCTTATCGATATTGTTTGCACGAGTTGTCTCAAAGATTCCAGTCTATAGAGTTCAAGCACATCCCAAGAATGCACAATGAGATTGCAGATGCTTTGGCCACATTGTCCTCTATGTTGCATCATCCGGACAAGACATATATAGATCCGCTCCGGATCCAAGTCCGAGATCAGAATGCTTATTGCTTCGCTGTGGAAGAAGAGTCGGATGGAGAGCCGTGGTATCATGATATTAGAGAATACTTGAAAGCTGGAAAATACCCCGAGCAAGCCACTGGAGACCAGAAGAGAGCCATCAGACGTCTAGCCAATGGATTTTTCCTCAGTGGAGGAGTGGTATACAAAAGAACACCAGATCTGGGTTTATTGCGGTGTGTGGATGCACAACAAGCAGATGAAATCATGATTGAAGTACATGCCGGAGTGTGTGGACCCCACATGAGTGGATATGTTTTAGCAAAGAAGATTTTGAGAGCCGGGTATTACTGGCTCACTATGGAACGTGATTGTATCAGGTATGTAAAGAAATGCCATCAATGCCAGGTACATGGGGATCTGATTCATTCCCCACCTTATGAGTTGCATACAATGTCAGCACCTTGGCCCTTTGTTGCTTGGGGCATGGATGTCATCGGCCCAATAGATCCAGCCGCTTCAAATGGGCACAGGTTCATTCTGGTTGCAATTGATTATTTCACCAAGTGGGTTGAAGCTAAGACATTTAAAGCAGTGACGAAGAAGGCGGTGGTGGATTTTGTGCATGAGAATATTATATGTCGATTTGGAATTCCCAAAGTGATTATCACGGACAATGGAGCCAACTTAAACAGTCATCTCATGGCGGAAGTTTGTGAAAGGTTTAAGATCACACACCGCAATTCCACACCTTACAGGCCAAAGGCGAATGGTGCAGTAGAGGCGGCGAATAAGAACATCAAGAAGATTCTCCGAAAGATGGTGGAGGGATCCAGGCAATGGCATGAAAAGCTACCCTTTGCTCTCATGGGTTACCGCACGACAGTGCGTACTTCTATCGGAACCACACCTTATACACTGGTGTATGGAACAGAGGATGTTATACCCGCAGAAGTAGAAATACCGTCATTACGGATCATAGCCGAAGCTGAGATAGATGACGATGAATGGGTAAAAGCCCGTTTGGAACAGTTGAGTTTGATTGATGAGAAAAGGTTGGCCGCGGTTTGCCATGGGCAGTTGTATCAACGAAGAATGGCCAGAGCATATAATAAGAAGGTACGACCTCGAAAGTTTGAAGTCGGACAACTTGTTTTGAGGCGTATCCTACCGCATTGGGCCGAAGCAAAGGGCAAGTTTGCGCCAAATTGGCAGGGACCGTTTGTGGTATCACGGGTGTTGTCCAATGGTGCATTGTATTTAACAGATGTTGAAGGAAAGTGCGTAGAGACTGCTATCAATTCAGATGCAGTCAAAAGATACTATGTATGATTCCTTTTCAATTATGTGTTTTGTATTCTGTTGTGATTTTGGAATTGAAATGACGAAGGCGTTTTATTCCCTATCCAAACATTTTATCCATTGATAACCCCTTTGAGCCTTAATGAATGAATTCTTTCATATCCCTCTCTCGGAATCGCTTTTAGCGCAATAAGATCGAAATCGCCAAAATGAAAAAGGAAATGATGAAGAAAAAAAAAAGAAAAGAAAAAGACAAAAAGACAAAAATCGGGAAAAAGTCAAAAGGAAATCCATCTAACTAATGAAGTTGGATGAACTACGTCCGACTTGATCCCGAAAGGGTACGTAGGCAGCCTCTCTGAGGTTCAGTCACAATAAAGAAAAAATCCAAAAATTCCCCACATATTGAAACTGGGGCAGAAGTTATGTTTAATAATTCCGAGAGTTGTAAATATTTTTGAACCCTCGTGAAATTTTGAGCCTTTATACCTTTCTTTCTTAACCCATCCAAAAGCCACGTTACAGTCCAAAGAAAGACCTTCTGATCAATTTTGAAATGATAACGAATGCAACGAAGGAGGAGCGAAATATCGGATAATACCCGTGGTACAGAAAACAAAATACAAAAAGGAAAAAAGAAAAATAAAAATGAGAGAGTCTCATCAGTGAAAACCTTAACCGGTACTGTGAGGCGATTGTGAGTCTGAGAGAAATAAAATGAGAGAGTCTCATCAGTGAAAACCTTAATCGGCACTGTGAGATGATTGCGAGGTTGAGAGAATAAATGAGAGAGTCTTATTGGTGAAAACCTTTCGAGGCACCATAGGGCGATCGTGAGGACTATCAGAGAAAAGAGAAAAGGCAATAAAAAATAGTATCGGTTTGGATCAAAGGCAGTTCAGAGTCAGAATAATGATTGGAACGAACTAGGTCAGAGTTTAAATACATGGCATGGTCAACGGAATCAGCCAGCAAATACCCAGATAAGTTCTATCATTCCCCCCAAAATACCCTTACCTTCCTTTCATTTTTCTGCATTTCATTGTTTACCTTTTGAGAGCTAACTACCAGCTCCTGATAACGAAAGTCGAAACAACACTGGATTAGAAAGAAGGAAGATTTGGGAAGAAAATAAGGAAGCCTGACAAACATGGCCAAAGAAAAAGAAAACAAAACAAAAATGGAGAAATGAGAAAATACAAAAAGAGTCTGCAAGGGACAAGAAGTTGAAAGCCATGCAACATGAGAAAGCAAAAACAAAGGAAGCAATAAGAAGTGGGGACGGCAGATGCCAGTTGCCAGCAGTTTATATCTAATAAATTTTGTTTTATGCAGGAACAAATTGTCACTAATCACTTTAAAGTGAATGTGACCAATGTGGAAAATGGAAAACACAAAAAGAGAAAGTTCGCCGAATAAGTGGAGAAATTCACAGGCAAAACAAAAATGGTAAAAGAAAATACCAAAAAGAGGAAGGTAACATTTTTTGAAATTCACTCCCTAGTCCTCAGGCTATGGGAATACTTTTCTGCATTCGCAGTGCACGTTTAAATTCCTGTTAGGTGCCCACCTTCAAATACGGGAATACTTTTCCGCATTCGCATTGCACGTTTAATTTCGTTAGGTGCCCACCTTCTAATACGGGAATATTTTCTCGCATCGCATTGCACGTTTAATTTCGTTAGGTGCCCACCTTCAAATACGGGAATATTTTTTCGCATTCGCATTGCACGTTTAAATTCGTTAGGTGCCCACCTTCTAATACGGGAATATTTTCTGCATTCGCATTGCACGTTTAATTTCCGTTAGGTGCCCACCTTCTAATACGGGAATATTTTCTCGCATCGCATCGCACGTTCAATTTCGTTAGGTGCCCACCTTCTAATACGGAATACTTTTCTCGCATTCGCATTGCACGTTTAAATTTTGTTAGGTGCCCACCTTCTAATACGGAAATACTTTTCTGCATTCGCATTGCACGTTTAATTTCCGTTAGGTGCCCACCTTCTAATACGGGAATATTTTCTCTGCATCGCATTGCACATTTAATTTCTGTTAGGTGCCCACCTTCTAATACGGGAATATTTTTCTGCATTCGCATTGCACGTTTAATTTCGTTAGGTGCCCACCTTCTAATACGGGAATATTTTCCGCATCGCATTGCACGTTTAATTTCACGTTAGGTGCCCACCTTCTAATACGGGAATATTTTTCTGCATTCGCATTGCACGTTTAAATTCTGTTAGGTGCCCACCTTCTAATACGGGAATATTTTTTGCATCGCATTGCACGTTTAATTTCTGTTAGGTGCCCACCTTCTAATACGGGAATATTTTTCGCATCGCATTGCACGTTTAATTTCTGTTAGGTGCCCACCTTCAAATACGGGAATACTTTTCTGCATTCGCATTGCACGTTTAATTTCTGTTAGGTGCCCACCTTCTAATACGGGAATATTTTCTGCATCGCATTGCACGTTTAAATTCTGTTAGGTGCCCACCTTCTAATACGGGAATACTTTTCTGCATTCGCATTGCACGTTTAAATTCTGTTAGGTGCCCACCTTCTAATACGGGAATATTTTCTGCATTTGCATTGCACGTTTAATTTCCGTTAGGTGCCCACCTTCTAATACGGGAATACTTTTCTCCATCGCATTGCACGTTTAAATTCTATTAGGTGCCCACCTTCTAATACGGGAATATTTTTCTGCATTCGCATTGCACGTTTAAATTCTGTTAGGTGCCCACCTTCGAATACGGGAATACTTTTCTGCATTTGCATTGCACGTTTAATTTCAGTTAGGCGCCCACCTTCAAATATGGGAATACTTTTCTGCACATCATGGTTTATATAGTTAAAAGCCCACACTGGGGCAGAAAAAAGAAAAAAAAGGGTAGTTTGTTGTTTTGTTTTGAGTAGGTTCAGCTCGAGATCAAGAAAAACAAGAAAACCAACAAAAAGAGAGTCAACAAGAAGAGAAAATCAACAAAAAGAGTGTCAGCATCAAAGAAAATCAACAAAAAAGGAAGATTCTGCATCACCGGAAAGGGAAGAAGAGCAAAAGCTAGATTAGGAACAATTGTAATTATAGGATCATAGCTTAGAATAGCTTCTTCATTTTACATTTTCCCCCGGTGTAATAAGGAGTAAGTTAGCAGGTCTCAACAGTGTCAATGCAACAGTGAGTCTGGTAGTTTTTAAACTGCCATACCTTCCCGAACTACACTGACCTGATTCCTGTTTAGCCCAGGATATGTAGGCAACCTCTAAAGCAGAGTGCGGTCAAAAGGTTTTCAAAAATGCTTTCACGGAATGTGCCAATGTGCAAAAATCCCTCATTACTGCTCACTTGTCTTTGCACTGAAACTCTTCGTGTTCCCGAGCAAAGAGTGTGAGCACATGATTTTTGCACTAAGCAATTAATTCCAAAATTAAAATAAATATGTTTTTGAGTGCAATTACTTGATTTGTTTGGAATTAGCTATACTTTTGAGTTTGAATAAGTAGAAATTAGAAGAAAATAAAAAAATAGGCTAGGAAATTAATTTGTTAGTTTAATTGGTTAGATTTTAAGGAAAATGCAAAAATAGTTTAAATAGGGGAAAATAAGGAGAAAATAGCAGAGAAATTGCAAAAAATACTAGAAAATTAGAATAAGTAGGAAATTAGGATTTATAATTTTTCATAAAGGAAAAAGAAAAAAAAAGTATAAAAGAAAATACATAAAAATGGTTAAATACCAGAAAATACAAAAATACATAGGCTTGATTAAAACTGGGCCAATCGAAATCCAATTGTTTGGCCCAGTGAATTGGCCCAGTGAAGTGGCCCGTCGATCTGTGGAGAGATCGAATCTCAACCGTCCATCAGGACAGATCCAATGGCTCAGATAATTAGCGAAATTATTTTAATTAATTGAGTAGTAAGGATTGATCTGAGCCATCCGTTTGATTTGATCTAAGGGTTTCGATTTTTGTCTCATTGGTAACGATGCGATGTTGTTTAAGCAGCATCAGTGAGAGCCGTTGATCTCTATTGAATGGACGGTCCAGATTACCTCAGACATGTAGCCTATATAAGGCTTTTGTCTGAATTTTTTGGGCATTATACATATTTTTCTAACCCTAGCCGCCTTGGCACCTTCTTCATCTTCTTCTCTCCAATCCTCGCCGGCCATGGAGGCCACCGCCTTCCATGGTGGTCTCCGGCCACTCCCGCCCACCCCTCTCATCTCCTCCTTCTCCTTCACAAACATCAACCCAAAAACCTAAAACCAACCTTGAAAACCCCCTGTTCTTGAAACTCCGATCATCGGAGTTCACCTCCGGTGACCCAAACAATGAGGATCCACTTCAAACCAACGCCGATCGGACCACCTTGGTCTGATCTACATCCCTGTACCACTCTCCACCTTCGAATCACCTCCAATCGCCTCGAATATCCAAAAAAGGGTCGTCGGAACCCTAACTCCGGCGACCCCCAAAATCAAAACCACCAAGATTCGCCCTTTACCCTCACCCAAATACCCCTCTTCAACCCAGAACCCAAAAAGGCTTCATCTTTTAGCCTAAAACGAAAACCAGAGAGAAAATTTAAAAAAAAAAGATCTGAAAGAACAAAGAAAAAAGAAAACAAAAGAGGAGAGTAGAGTCTGATAAGAATAAGGAAAAGGATAGGAAGCTCAGGGGACAGGCCCTGCAAGCTAAGTCCCCCGACCCCTATCTTCTTTATTTTGTGCATTCTTTTTGTTTAATTTTTGTGTATTTGCACGCCTATGAATGTCTGTGTTTGTTTCTGCTTCACATGCTAGTTTTAGGGCTTAACTTGCTCGTCTTTCATCTTTTCCTGTTCGTCTGTCCATCTCCTCTTGTTTCTTATTTTTTATCTTGTATACCCTTTGCATGTTTTTTCTGTTTTTCTTCAGACTCGCTTATATTTTATATTTCTGTTTGTATTGTTGGTTTCTCTGATTCAAAAGACCTGCGTAGTATTAAGGTCCATTTTTACTGTTCTTCTTCTTCTTATTGTGGTTTTTATGATCTGCTCTGGGTCTTCACTGGGTCTTCAACAGCATGTCCATTTTTCTCTTTTGGTAATTCCTTGTTGAGGTTCTTGTTCTAACTTGGAGACTCGGCTTAGATATATCTCTTTATCTTTTTGTCTCCTGTTAATATTAATTCCTTCCACTTTTATGTTTAAGTCTTGACCTTTAGTCTGCATCAGTCCATCATGATTAGTTTTCAATAGGTTCGAATGAGTCTCTTGGCATGTCTCATGCTTGGTTACAGTGTTAGGATTAACAGATTAGCCTCATATCTGATTTGGTTCTGTTTTATCTTTTCCCTTTCATCTCAACCCTGATTTGATCCTAGTTCTTTATGAGTTTCACTGTTTTCTTTTAGCATAAGTCAAAGATTAGCCATTAGACTCTTCTATTTACTTAAGGATCACTACTTCAAATAACACCTTCACATGCATGTCCTTGATCTTTCTTTTGTCACTTTTGCATGATCTTCTTTGCTTCTTCATATCTCTCTTGTTTCTCATTTTCACTTTTCACATGTATACATCAAGCTAGGGTTGATACTTGAAAGTAAAATCTGATTACCATGCTTATGTTATGTCCAGTTGAATATGTTGACTGTTTTTGTGAGAACTTAGTGTCTATGTACCTATAACCATGAATGCTAAGTGTTTTTAGAGTTTTTCAGTATGCCATCTAACATGAAATGATTGTGACTATGTTTGATTGATGTCAATTGACATGTTGCTACATGAATTTAAATTAGGTGATTTGATTAGTTGAGATTCAACATTATCAATCCTCTTTTCTGAGTTTTAATTGATTAATGAACCATATTTGGCTTCATGTGGTTATATGTGCAATTGTATGATGAAATGGCTAGGCTTGCAATAGTTTTATGTTAAGTATGAACACTGCTAATACTTGTCATGCTTAGGTGGATTGGTTATAGCTGTTAGTGCTAGGGTTTCATGAAAATGGCTAGTTTTTAAATAGGATAAAACTGAAATTCATAAAAATAGGCTATCAGTTAAATAATTGGCTTAAGAATGGTCAACCCTGCAAAGGGTTGACCTATTCTATAAAGCCCTAACACACAGTCCACTTTTAAAGTGGCTGGTTGTGCAAAAGGGGCTATGTTTGCAAATGCAGACTAGCCCAGGCTCTTTTCAGAGCCCTGAACACAAAATGGCCAAACCTGCAAATGGTTTTGGGCCCAAATGTTCAGTTTTTGGCTTTAATAGCCGAAGCTAAGTCTCAACTTGAGACTGGCTAAGTTTTAAATAGTTTAAACATAACAATAAAGTAGGCTAGTCCTGCAATTAGCTTAAAAATGAAATCAAAGTCTTTAATTAACAGAAAATAAAGCAAAAGTGGTTAAAATTGAAATAATTCTTCAAGTTAAAATTGGCCAGTCCTTAAATACCAATGCAAGGACTGGCCCTTAGTTAAATAAGTTGAAAAATACTGAAAACCTGACCTAGGCACGTAGGGTAATTCAGCAGTGTCCTTAAGGGCATAAAGGGAACATAAATTGGTAAAATGGTAGATTAAATAGAGCATATAGGGACATATGAGACATTTGTGCTCCTGATTTCTGCAATTTTGCAGAGATTTAGGGGTATAATGGTCTCCCTAAAATGGGAAATCTGTAAAAATCTTTAACTATTAGGGATACTTTGGTAAAATCTTAGGAAAAGAATCAAAAAGAACCTTCCAGCACATGCTGGAAGGGAATCTGATAACAGAAATAGGGGTGTAAGTGTAGATTTAGCAATTTTAAAGGGGAAGAAGTGGATTTAACTCCCATTTCTTTTCCCCCAAGAAATCTGCCATTTCAACCTATATATATACCCCCAAAAAGAGTGTATGGGGGGCTGGCTTTTGAACAAAAAAGTTTCAGAGTAAAAAATAGCATAGAAACAGTAGGATTTCTGGGATTTCTCGAGTTAAAATTCGCCTATTGCTTCTGATTTTGGGTTTTTCTGGCTCGATCAATTACCTGGTTTTCTGCTTGTTTGATTGTTGCTGGGTTTCAAGACCCGGGCTGGCCCATTGCGGATGTATTTAAGTGAAGAAGAAATCCAGGCCCCAACAAATAACTCGACAGGGCCTGGAATGTTAGTATTAGGAATCGAATAAGGCAAAAACAATACATAGCAAACATAGTTGAACTAAATAGGATCGGACCTTAATCAAATTAAATTGGGATGAGCTTCGCCCGAATAATAACGGGGCCCCCATTTAGTAATGAAATAACATAGTATATCCGGAGAGGCTAATAGCGAATTCCATAGCCCCTCCCAAAAGTTAAAAGCCGATAAACATCATTTAGGGCACGATTTTAATATACTTTCCCTTGAACGAGTGTGCACTTGGTGCGACTCAAATCCAAATCTCGGCAAAGCCGAAATATACCGAAGGTCATAGGCGTACTGGTTGCGGTATGACTCGAGGTGTGTTTCCGCGATGTCGCAAATTCTTAAAAATAATATTTATGTAAAAAAGCACATTATGTTGTTAAAATCCATAATTAAGTCAAACAAAAGCCAAGAATGACAATGGAGCGACCGTGCTAAAACCACAGAATCCGGGAGTGCCTAACACCTTCTCTCGGGTTAACAGAGTTCCTTATCCGGACCTCTGCTTCGCAGACATCTATAAGAGTCAAATTTCCTCGGATTCGGGATTAACCGGTGACTTGGGACACCATTATCATTCCCAAGTGGCGACTCTGATTAATCTCTAATAAAATCCCGAACCGATTGTCCTTTAAATGGAAAAACTCCTTCCCTTACGTTATTTTTTATCCGCATCGGATATTTGAGCGTCGGGGTATACCCAACAAGTGTATTTATACGCTTTTAAGTGTTGGGGTAGTAAAAAGGGAGGTGTGACAACTACAACACAACAAGATAACACCAAAGTCAATTAATTTACAATTGCTTTCAAAAATCGGATCAAAACAAAGGATTTAGGGCTAAGTCATAACAATTTTAGGACAAAATCATAACAGTACTAAAAGAAATGATTTAGGGTTCTTAGGAAGTAGAAACGACAATCTTTGCCTTCAAATATTGAAACTTCAAAAGGGACTTCATGAATGGATTTCGACAGAAATTAGAAGAAGAAGAAGACGAAATTAGGGTTCTTCAATGGGTTTTGGTAAATATTTGGGGAAGATGAGATTTTACCGTTGGTTGTGTTATATTAACATTAAACAATTACTTTTTTTTTCAACGATTAAAACATAAATGACGCGCTCATTTAGTTTGTCAAACACGCGCAGCTCACCAGGTTGTGAGAGGGAGTAAATAAATACATTACTTTAAACAATCGTGGGGTGTTAGGACACCCGTAAAGTTAAGGTGTGTAAATGACTTTTCAGGACAAGTTTGATGGGGTATTTATGCATTATCTCTATTGTAAAATTCTTACACAATATCAGATCATTTATAAGATAATTGCATTCAAATCTCTATGATAAACATTAGCTATGTAACTTAGTAAAAGATGGAAATTAACTATAACATGTTAGATGATATCATACTGATAAAATAAAAATAAAAACTTAAATTTAACAATTAAAATCAAGGTCAGTTATTGAAATTTAAGGATTGTCCCCCACGCCATCTGATGAAATTACAGCTATCAGTCTATTTTATAGTTTAATGAATGAACGACGTCATTGATTTGATAAAACTTAAGTTACTATAGTTTTCTGATGTTAAAAAGCTTCATACATGACCGATTAATTAAACGAAAGTAAGCTAGAAGGTGTAAATTGGTAAAATTGTAATTACTTTGCATCAGTAGTTTACACCAATTGTTACAAAAAATATATATATATATAATAACGTACGGAAACAAGACTAATATTGCAAACTACAAATGGTATTAGTGTCAGACTTCTCTATAACAGCATCCATTTATAACAGTATTTCAATATAAAAGCTAAGCTTTTTCGGAACTAAATTTCATATTATGTTAGTATAATATATGTACTATATAACAACATTTTATTATATTATATAAAAATATTCGGAACAAACGAAACTGTTATAGAAAAAAAGAGTTAAATAATTTCAACCTTACGCTAAAACTTAAAAGCAAAGTCAGCATTAAGAGGAGAACATTAACTTACAACCTTAAAAAGAGCATCAGCATATATACTTGCTTCAAATGATTCCACCTCTACTTTTAAGTTATCGGTTCTGGTCCACTTATTAATTAGTACCCGAAATTCTTAAAATATATTCGCCAGTGGATTAGCGATTTCATTTCAGCCAACTATAAACCTTGAATATAGTACAAGTAGATTAAGAAATGTATGAATCCATAAATCACACCCTAATATTTCATAATTCCCAAAAGACTAATGATTAACGTAACCCTCAAGATTATCCTTTTTATAGTTTAATGATCAAATCAGTTTTAAAGAATGCTTCAATCAATCTTTATATTCTAGTTAAATATGATCTCCACTTTATTGGTATGGTAAACAACCCTAGACTAGTTTTTCGAATGTATATATACTCATAATTAATGTTTCCGACCTATTATTCATAGAAGTATATATCAAATATAGAAAATAGTAGATAGACGGAAGTTAGCTGGTTTTGCGGTGCTAGGTACTATTTAGGTGTATCAATTTTATTTATCTACGGTAAATTTTTACCAAAAAGTATGATAAAAGTGATGTATGGCTATAATTTCATAGTTTCGTACATTATTTGTCTTGTATTATATATGTTTCAGTGATAAATTGCACTTTATTTTCTTGTAATGGAATCTATTTTATGTGCATGTGAATTGAAGATGAAAGTAGAGCAAAAGGGATACTTAAACGTTGAAAACGTGTTCGAGAATAGTGAAAAGGAAAAAGCTTGCGAAGCCAGGCCGATAGCATGCTTTCTACCTGGCGACGCCATGCTTTTTGCTGGCGATATACCCGGTGACGCCAGGCTCAAAGCTGGTGAGAGACCTGGCGAGGCAAGGTAGAAACTAGCTTAACCAGACGTTATGCAAGGCGACGCCAGGCCTGGGGCGAGGTCCACCAGGCGTTAGACCTGGAGACGCCATGTCTGGGCGTGCACATTCCGAGTATTGAAGACATATTTCGTCTGCTGGTTTGACTAGGACTTGGCCTACACGTTTAGGTCTTTTTCTACTCATATAAATAGACCTAAAAATACCACTTTTGAGAGAAAATTGGATAGATTTGAGACCGGAGATTCGACCTAAGGAGGCAAGAACACACTAGGAGCAAGGCGGAGAATTCTTCTACAAGTTTTCTACTTCCTTCTTCCTATTTTCATTATTGGTGATGAATTCTAGTATTGTAGTTATGCATACTATTATGAATAGCTAATATTTTATATAGGTTTTGATGAAACCCATTGGAGGATGATTTTCCTGTTATGTTAATATAGATTTGCAGTAGTATTTTCTCTATTTGTTCAACTACATTATTATTGTGGTTGGTTGAAGAGCTGTCGATTGATTGTGCCTATTTAGTGTGTACTACTCGGAAGATAGTGCATATTTAGATAGTTATAGGGAAAATCATAACTTTATACCTCCTTAATCTTGTCTCCAATTATTATCCTTGTTAATTGATAGTTTTACTGCTTTCTAGTAATTATTAGTTAATTATATAAAAATAAATATTATAATCTTTATAATTAGGAAAATGTTTAGACTTGTATTTCTTAGCGATATTGAACAAATGTAGCTAAGCCTTAGTTCTCTGTGGGATTCGACTCCGAACTTGTAAAACAAACTATATTTTTAATGACCGCTTAGTCATTTTTATAAGGCATAACTCGGCGTGATCAAAAAATCATTTTACCTCTTTAATAGACTTGCCCAACGTGAATTCAAATAATTAGTCGGACATGCTAATTTCAAATAACAATTTGTTAAACAAGACATGAGCCAGCTACCAATATAGCATCTGCGTACAATATACTTCCGAATAATTCTACCTCCACCTTTATTTCTTTGGTTGTTGTCCACTTGCATGGTACCTGAATTTCCTAAAATAAAAAAGTGGGATGATTTGATTCCATCCGGCCCTACCTGGTAAAATTCAAGAATATTTTTATCCATGAAAAGAAATACTCCATCCGTTTCAATTTATGCGAACATATTTCATTTTTAGTTCGTGCCAAAAAGAATGACATCTTTCCTTATTTGGAAACAATTTACCTTTATGCAATGATTTATAGCCACACAAAATAAAGGTGTCTCATTTTACACCACAAGATCAAAAGTCTTCTCTTTTTTCTTAAATTCCGTGCCCAGTCAAATGGGTTCACATAAATTGAAACGGAGGGAGTAATAGTTTATAATTTCGAAAAGAATAAAGATCACCCCTCAATCTCTAAATTAAACTAGGTCCTGGGTTCGAGTCACCGTGGAGAGGAAGTGTGGAAACACTATAGATCCTCCTAATTTGGGAGGGGTTTTAAAAAAAAAAAAAAAAAAAAAAAAAAAAAAAACTAGGTAATTATAAAGAAAATATTGAAAAAAATAAAAAGCATATCTATGCCAAAAGTGGAACAATATTTTAATCTTTAAGACCCATGTATAATATAAAAATATACAAGTCCAGAGGCCAGAATTATTGTACCATTATTCTTCCATTAATTACAATAGCTAGGGTAAAAGAGCACACATGCATGCATTTTCCATAGATGAGCTTAATTTGTTCAAATGGTCACAGAACAAGGTTATATATGAGCAATCAATTCCCAACACTTATAGGTTCATATGATGTGTTTTTGATTTTCAAAAGTGAAGATACAGGTAAAAATTTCACTGATCACCTCTCCACAGCTTTAAACCAAGCTGGGTATCGGACGTTCAAAGGTGGTGATGATGAATCCAGAAGTACTAAAGAAGAAGAAGAAGAAGAAGAAGACAGCAGTTCAGATTTTGCTAAAGCACTTCAAGAATCAAAGATTTCTATAATTGTATTCTCACAAAACTATGCGTCTTCTAGTTGGTGCCTAGATCAACTTGTCACAATTCTTGAACGTAAATTGAAGCTTGCATGTACAACATTAATACTGCCTATATTCTACCACATTGATCCTTCCAATCTCAGAAAGCACAAGGGAAGTTTTGGAGAAGCATTAAACAGACATGAAGAAAAATTCAAGTCTGAATTAAGAGATGGAAATATTGAAGAAGAGTGGGAGGACAAGTTAAAGAAATGGAAAGATGCACTTAGCCAAGCTGCAGATTTGGCAGGAATGGTCCTTGAAAATCAGTACGTATCGTTTTTTATTAGTAGTTTCAATTTTACTTGTACCCTCTATAAATACGAGGAACCGGGAAAGGGGGAAAGGGTTTATAACCAAAAGGAAATGAAGGGAGATTTAACAATTAATTATCATTTAATTGATTAAAGCGGACGCAATGTGGTCGGAGACGGCGAACTTGGTTAGGGAGGTAGCACGGGATGTGCTCGGGGCAGCCAAGGGCTATCCAGGCAGACATCAGGGTGACTGATGGTGGAACGATGTAGTCCAAGAAAAAGTGGAGGTAAAGAAGGCGGCGTTTGCTAAGTTGGCAGGGAGCACTAACGAGGATGAAAGGAGAGTGAACAAGGAGACCTACAAGGTGGCGAGGAAGGAAGCAAAGCTGGCGGTTACGGAAGCTAAAAATGCGGCATTTGGTCGCATGTACGAGGAATTAGGGGAGAGAGGCGGGGACAGGAAGTTATTCCAGTTAGCTAAAGTAAGGGAGAGGAAGGCGCGGGATCTAGACCAAGTCCGGTGCATCAAGGACGAGGATGGTAGAGTTCTGATGGGTGAGTCTCAGGTCAAGCAGAGGTGGCAGGCGTACTTTCGAGATCTACTTAACGAGGAGGGGGATCGAAACATAGAGCTTGGGGAGCTGGGGCATTCAGAGCACCATAGAGACCTTGGGTACTGCAGGCGCATTAGGGTGGAGGAGGTCATAGGGGCTTTGCGTAGGATGAGTAGGGGCCGAGCGACCGGGCCTGACGAGATCCCGGTGGAGTTTTGGAAATGCATGGGTAGGTCAGGAGTGGAGTGGCTCTCCAGGTTGTTCAATGCGATCTATAGGACTAAAAGGATGTCGGAGGAGTGGAGGTGGAGTACGGTGGTGCCCTTGTACAAAAACAAAGAGGATATCCAGTGTTGCAACAACTATAGGGGTATCAAATTAATAAGTCACACCATGAAGGTCTGGGAGCGGGTGATCGAGGCGAGGGTGAGGGAGATGACATCTATATCGGTGAACCAGTTTGGTTTCATGCCAGGTCGCTCCACTACAGAAGCTATCCACCTTATCAGGAGATTGGTGGAACAGTTCAGGGATAAGAAAAAGGACTTGCACATGGTGTTTATCGACTTGGAGAAGGCGTATGACAAGGTCCCAAGGGAGGTGCTATGGAGGTGCCTGGAGGCGAAGAGCGTGCCGGAAGCCTACATCAGAGTAATCAAGGACATGTACGATGGAGCTAAGACTAGGGTCACTACAAAAAAAACTGGAATTAGCTACGAACGTCGTCGCTAATCTGTCGCTAAAATGCTCGTTGCTAGCAGAATCTTTTGATAATTCGTTGCTAATCCGTCGCTAAATGAGATTAGCAACGGATTTTTCAGTTTAGCTACAGATTTTGTCAGTCGCTAAACCCTGGTTTTTTTAGTAGTGGGTTAGGACGGTGGGCGGTGACTCAGACCATTTCCCGGTGGATATGGGGCTCCATCAAGGATCGGCGCTTAGCCCTCTCTTGTTTGCCTTGGTGATGGATGCTATAACCCGACATATTCAGGGGGATGTGCCTTGGTGCATGCTATTTGCTGATGATATAGTATTGATAGACGAGACGAGGGTCGGTGTGAATGAGAGGCTAGAAGTATGGAGACAGACTCTCGAGTCTAAGGGTTTCAAAATAAGCAGATCTAAGACTGAATACCTGGAATGCAAGTTTAGCGCCGAGCCGAGCGAAGTAGGCAGGGACGTAATGATTGGAGCTCAGGTCATCGCTAAGAGGGACAATTTCAGATATCTTGGGTCGGTGATTCAGGGGGACGGAGAGATTGACGGGGATGTCACTCATCGTATAGGAGCGGGATGGTCGAAGTGGAGGCTTGCATCAGGAGTCCTGTGTGACAAGAAAGTGCCACTGAAACTCAAGGGAAAATTTTATAGAGTTGTGGTTAGACCTGCCATGTTGTATGGGGCGGAGTGCTGGCCGGTGAAGAACTCTCATGTTCAGAGAATGAAGGTTGCGGAGATGAGGATGCTCAGGTGGATGTGTGGACTCACCAGGTTAGATAAGATTAAGAATGAAGTTATTCAAGAGAAGGTGGGGGTGGCCCCGGTGGATGAGAAGATGCGTGAAGCGAGGCTCCGGTGGTTCGGGCATGTGCGGAGGAGAAGTCCCGATGCCCGGTGAAGAGTTGTGAGCGGTTAGCGGTGGTCGGTGTGAGGCGAGGCAGAGGGAGGCCTAAGAGATACTGGGGAGAGGTAATTAGGCAGGACATGGCCAGGATGCATATTTCCGAGGACATGGCCCTTGATAGAAAAGTCTGGAGGTCTAGCATCATGGTTGTAGGTTAGGGGCTCCTAGAATTTTTTGTACTCCTTTCCCGGGGTTAGGTGAGGCTTGTCAGGGCGACTCATAGATGGTTCGTGCATTGGATTGTATCCCCCTTATGGTAGTTATTTATGGTAGCTACTGTTTGATATTATTGCATGCCATTTTTATATAATTCTTATGTTTAGATAATTATTTATGCGATTTTCTGGCGGAATTACTAATGCTCTTTTGTTTTTGTTTTTGTTGTTGCTTTCCCTTCCCTTCTCTAAGCCGAGGGTCGATTGGAAACAACCTCTCTACCCTTTTGGGTAGGGGTAAGGCCTGTCTACATATTACCCTCCCCAGACCCCACCTTGTGGGACTATATTGGGTAGTTGTTATTGTTGTTATTGTTGTTGCGATCATCTTTATTTTGGAAAAGGTAGGTGATATGAACATGAAACGAAAAATGACACTGTATAGTCGAGGTAAAAATAATAGCCGAAAAAATATAGTATAAAATTTGTATATATATATATAGAGAGAGAGAGACACACACATTATGTATGTTATATAAAAAAATTATACAAATTTTATATACTTTTTCAGCTATTATTTTTGGCACGAACCAAAAATGATAATACCCAATAGCAAAGCTGAAAGATTAATTTGCCATACATTCTCTCATATTCTGATTGTGTAAATAAATCCTTATGCAGCTCCTTTTTCTTTCTTCTTTATGTATAAATAGGTGGTTTTGCAAATTGAACCAAGAATTTAGGTGTTTTCTTATTTTTCTTTCCTTTTTGTCCAAAAACATTACTAAAATTTTTATAAGTAATATGTTAATTAGATGTTGTGTCTATATGTCTATACACACAGACACACTTAAAAAATAAGATGAGAACTTAAGAAAAGAATGTACTTAAGCAAAATGATATGATAATTATCACTTTGTTAGCTAGTAATAAAGGGAATTGACAACAACAAGAAACAAGATTTTCAGTGATAATGTTTGTGGCAACCTCTTTAGTCACCACCAAAAGTAGGTTACAAATAAATTAGCTTTTGTGACAATGAAGCTCGCTACAAAAAGTAGACAAATGTACAAAAGCCAAAGTGTAGATTTAAGGTAGGTCGTAGAGACATATAGTGTGGTGACTCGCACTAACCTCTGGTGACGATTAAAGAGGCAAATAATATTGTCACTGAAAACCTTGTTTACTGTTGTGGAATATGTACAATCTAAGTATCTAACAACCGACTAGTGATAACATCTTAAATCCGAATCAATCGTGAAAACTTTCAAATAGCAAATCCTAGAAATGTCCAATACGACATGAACGAGCACAGAGAAATTTTATTTATGTTGTATAATGTCAAATGAATTAATTTCTTATAAAAGAATCATTTAACTATATATAGACAAAGCAATTGGATCGGGTCACTTACATAAAAAAGGATCCGCGATCATTCTACTAAGGAGGAGGCTGGTCCTGAACTAATGCCTTAGTGGGCTGCTCATTAGGCTTTTGCAATGTGTTAGGCTAAACAGCCTTAACTCCAACACCAACCCACCCACCCACCCCAAGCTGGAAGGGGAGCCCTTTCCAAGCTTGAAAATGAAACTCTACAGCTGAAGGCCTACCAAAGGCTTGGTGAAAATATTAGCCAATTGAAAATTTGTATAAATGGAATGGAGATTGGTGATACCAGTAGATAGTGCATTCCGCACAAAATGACAATCGACCTCGATGTGTTTGATGCGCTCGTGAAATACGGGGTTCTTGGCAATATGAACTACTGCTTGGTTGTCCAATGTACAGCAACAAGAGCAAGATCAGAGACACCAAGTTCACCAAGTAGTCTGGGAATCCAAGTGATTTCAGCAACCAAAAGCCTCAAAACTTTATATTCTGCCTCAGCAGAAGACAAGGCAACATTAGGCTGCTTCTTGGATTTTCAAGACACCGGGTAGCCACTAAGAAACAAGACAAATCCACTAACACACTTTCTTAAATCGGCACAGGAGACCCAACTAGAATCATAGTAGCCTTTAAGAGAGAAATCTGAAGTACGGGGGAGAAGTAAGCCCAAAGAATTGGTACCAGAAAAGTATCTTAACATATGTAGAGCAACTTCAAAATAAGGAACCCGCGGTTTGGACATAAACTGGCTTAACTGTTGAACTGTGTAGGACAAATCAGGTCGAGGATGTTGGAAATAGTTCAATTTACCTACAAGTCTTCTATAAGAAGATAGATCATGCATCAATTCACCAATATTAGCAGACAACTTCACATGAGCATCAAGAGGAGCAACCACAAATGAAACAGCAGAGTGATGGAATTCAGAGAGCAAATCCAAAATAAATTTATGTTGACGAATCAAAAATCCAGAAGAATCCCTAACATTTTCCAAACCAAGAAAATAATGGATCTCCCCAAGATCCT
Source organism: Nicotiana noctiflora (assembly GCA_032618575.1). Classification (NCBI taxonomy): domain Eukaryota; kingdom Viridiplantae; phylum Streptophyta; class Magnoliopsida; order Solanales; family Solanaceae; genus Nicotiana; species Nicotiana noctiflora. The sequence goes on from JASVEL010005714.1 coordinate 152,293, forward strand.
TGATTTTGAATTCATTCTACAGAAAGATCTTCAGAGTATGAATTTCAAACAAATTATCCCCAGCCACCAAAATATCATCAACATATACATCAATTACAGTTAACTTTCTATTAGCTAGGTTGGTAAGTAAGCAATAATCATTCAAACTAGGATTAAAAAACTTGGATTAAAGACCTGAAGATAATTTGGCATACTATTGCCTAGAGGCTTGTCTAAGCCCATAAAGTGAATTATTAAGTTGTTCAGGAGGAATTTTCATAAATACCTCCTCATCTAAATCTACATGCAAGAATGCATTATTGACGTCTAACTAAAATATAGTCCAATTCATTTTGATTGCTACAGGCAATAGACATATGATAGTTGTGAGTTTCATCACAAGAAAAAGAGTTTCAGTAAAATCCACACCTTCTTGTTGGCTATCCCCCATAATAACTAGCCTAGCTTTATGCCTTTCAATAGACCCAGCAGCTTTTTGTTTAATCTTATAGACCCATTTACAGGGGATAACTCTCTTCTTCCTGGAAGAGGAACAGTATCTCATGTGTTGGTAGCCTTTAGAGCTTAAAACTCCTTCATCCTGGTTTCCTGTCATACAGGATTAGAGACAGTCTGATGATAGAACCGAGGTTCTAGCAAACAAATGTCATCAGATATAGGAGAGGAGATAAGACCAGAAATAGAGGTACACACATAATCATTCAGATATATGGGAGTTTGGTGATGTTTAGTAGATTTTCTGAGGGGAGGATTCTGGTTAGAAGGATGTGAAAGTGAGCAGGCATAACTATTCAGGTTGGTGGGAGTTAGGACTTCTCAAAGAAGAATCTTGCATAGAAGCATGTGCGGATAAGGAAGGGTGAAGAGCATTAAAATGAACACTACTAGATGATGAGGGAATATCAAGGAAATGGAGGAAAGGATGCAATAGATGTGTAGGAGAGTGATCAGACTAAGGAAAGACATGTTCATGAAATACTACATCTCTAGGAGAAATATACTCAAGGAAGAAAGGTTTAGAAGTTTGTAAGCTTTCGTTCCAGGACTATAGCCAATAAAAACAAAGGGTATAGTTCTGGGCTTAAACTTGTCCCAATAGGGTTTAGGCACATCACCAAAGCAAAGGTAACCAAAAGTCTTCAAATGATTGACGAGTGGAGAACTGCCATGTAAAAGCTCAAATGGTGACTTGTTATGAAGTAAAGGAGAAGGAAATCTGTTTATCAAGTATGTGGCAGTTAACACAGAATCACCCCAATATTTAACTAGTAATTTGGATTGAAAAAGAATGATACACGACCATTCTAGAAAGTTCCACAAATTCTTAAAAAAGGCTCTCAAAACATTAGAGAAAGTCACCAAAGATTGAAACTTGATCACCGATTCAATCAACACCAGAGGAAAGAGAAAAATGTGATTCACGTGTTGAGGGTACCAACGGAAGAAAGCCCTCAGAGCAAATCACCGAAATCGTGGCTCTGATACCATGATAACATCTCAAATCCGAATTAATCGTGGAAACTTTCAAATAGCAAACCCTAGAAATGTCCAATACGAAACGAGTAGAGATATAATTTTTGTTAAGATTGTATAATGTCAAAATGAACTAATTTCTTACAAAAGAATCATCTAACTATATATATACAAAATAACTGGGTCAGGTTACTTAAATAAAGAAGGATCCACGACTATTCTACTAAGGAGAAGGCTGGTCCTGGACTAATACCTTAGTGGGCTGCTCATTGGGCTTTTGTAATGTGTTAGGCTGAACAGCCCCAACTCCAACAACTAGAGCTATTAAAGAATATTTTTGAATTTGTCATGAAATTCACTCTATGTCCAAGATCTTTTTACTCCAAGATCTTTTGGATTTCTATTTTATTTCACAGCGTATAAGAAGACAATCTGCAAGAATTATAAGTTGATCTTAAGTGTAAAAAATAACTATATAATCAAGTCATTGAGAAGACAATTATAGGTAACTCTACATTTATCATAAACATGCAATCGTAACGTGCTATAACAAATTAAAATTACATTGACTGTACAGAAATTCTTTACATTATCAGTATACATTATAATAACTTGATTAAATCTTTCTATGTTTGCTTTGTGTAATGGATGTTTCAGGCATGAATCCAGTTTCATCAAGAAGATTATTAATGTAATCAGTACTAGACTAAGTCGTCCAGCCTTGTATCTTGCTTCTTGCACAATTGGAATACATCGTCGTGCCAGACCCATTAATTCATGGGTTCAAGATGAATCCAATACTGACATTGGAATACTCCTGGTTTCTGGTATTGGTGGAATTGGAAAGACAACTCTTGCCAAATTTGTTTACAACTTAAACTTTGGATATTTTGAATGCAGTTGTTTTTTGGCAAATATTAGAGAAACTTCAAAACTCCCTAATGGTCTCATCACATTGCAAAAACAACTACTTTCTACCCTTCTAAAACATGAAAAAGTAAAAATATCAAGTGTTGATGAAGGAATTATTAAGATAAGGAATGCTTTATGTGATAGAAAAATTCTTCTTATTCTTGATGATGTTGATGAGCCTGATTTAGTTGAAGCAATATTTGATATTAAAGATTGGTTTGGTTTTGGAAGTAAAATAATTGTGACAACTAGACACAAGAATTTATTAAGACCTCAATTAGGTCATGAGGTACATGAAGTTGGAATTTTGTACACAACTGAAGCAACTGAGCTATTTAATTGGCATGCATTTGGGGAAAACAATACAAGTGAATGTTATTACAAAGAGTATTCAGAGGAAGTGATTGAATGGTGTAGAGGACTTCCATTAGCTATTCAAGTTATCGGTTCTTCGTTGGCTGGAAAATCGAAGGATGTGTGGAAAAGTGCAATAGAAAAGTTGAGAGATATTCCCACTAATAAAATTGTTGATAAATTGAGATTGAGTTATGAATTGTTGGATGATGATCATGATCAGAATTTGTTCCTTCATCTTTGTTGTTTCTTTGAGGGTATGAAAAAAGATTTTGTGGTTAGGATACTAGATAAATGTGACTTTTACACATTGGTGGGGATTCAGAATCTCATCGATAGAAGTTTAGTGACAATCGGATATGTAAATGAGATAACAATGCATCAATTGGTACGAGATATGGGAAGAGACATCGTTCGTCGAGAAGCACCTGTGGAGCCTGGAAAGCGTAGTAGACTCTGGCACCACACAGATTCTTACAATGTCCTAAGAGGAAAAACAGTAAGAAACTAAGCATGTTCCTATTTGTATATTTTGTCACCTTATTCCTATGTGCAAATGCTGTTTTCAGAGTCAGTTTGGTGCATCTCGACTATTCCACTAGGTACATGCTACCTCTCACTAGCGCAATTACAGGGCTATTCTGCCCCGAAGGTGGATTAGGTAGATGGTGAGAAATCACCTGCTATTTTTTGTACGTGGAACTTATTTCTTATGTTTCTTGTTTATTCTTTTGTGATTTCTATTAGGGAACAGAGGCAGTGCAAGGGATGGTACTTGACATGCGTATGATTAAGAATGAAAGGTACTCTAAACCCTTAATACCAGTGAGACAAAATGCAATTGGCTTTTTCACTTGGAGTACAAAAGGCAATTCTAGTTCAAAAAATGTTAGAACTGATGCCTTTGAGAAAATGCACAAGCTAAGATTTATCCAATTCAACAAAGTTCAAGTGGATGGAAGTTTCAAGAATTTCCCTAAGGGATTGAGATGGCTGTGTTGGAGTGGATTCCCAGAGGAGTGTATACCGAATGAGTTTCCAATGGGAAGTGTTGTGTCCATTGACATGCAATACAGCAGTTTGAAACAACTTTGGAAAGGATTCAAGGTATTGTCTATTTATAGTCCAGTGTTTCTATTCGGCCCAATCCGCCTATGTTTAGGCACGTTATATTTTCATGGGCTAAATTTGACACCTTATTGAGTCGCGATCTCTGACTGACTCGATGTCTTTTTCTTGATCTATTAGTTTCTACCATTCCTAGAGATACTGGATCTAGGCTATTCCTATGAGCTCATCACCACACCGGATTTCTCGGGCCTTCCCAATCTTGAAAGGTTGATACTTGAACATTGTACCAAGTTAATCCATGTTCATGAGACCATTGGGAGCTTGCAAAAACTCATGATTTTGAACCTTAAAGACTGCCAGAAACTAAAGAGCCTTCCTGATAGCATATGTGAGTTAAAATGTCTTGAGACACTTAATATCTCAGGCTGCTCAAATATTGAATATCTACCAACAGAACTGGATAAATTGACTTCACTAAAGGAGCTTTATGCTGATGGGATCTCTATGAATAGAGTGGCAATATCTACTGAATTGGGATCCAAAACATGGTATTCATCTTTATATTCTTGGGCCTTGAAAGGAAGAGTAATATCCCCTAAAAAAATTCAAGAAATTCATTTTCCTAGGTCCTTGCATGTGTTAAACATTGCAAAATGCAATTTATGTCCAGATGCTTTTAACAAGGTTGATTTAGGCATTCTGAGCTTGTTAGATTGGCTAGATTTGGGAGGAAATCCAATTTGCAATCTACCAGATAGCATCAAGAATCTTACAAGACTTAAAACTCTTAACATCGCGTACTGTACAAAGATCAAGTATCTTGACGGATTACCATCAAATATTAGTGACTTAAATGCTGATGGATGCATATCTTTGGAGAAAGTAACAGCTTCTTGTGCGAAAGGACATCCAGTAGAAGGTTATTTAAATTGCATCAATCTTGTTGAAGCTGAGGGTGTGTTCAAGTTAGAGCCACTGGAAAATGCAGATGCTCAAGTTCTTGCCAACATGGGAATTTCAACTTTGGAACCTATAACAAGTAGTATTAAGGTTTCTCTGGTATTTGGTCGCGCGTACAATGCTGGAAGAGTTAGAAATGAATACCCTAGTTGTGTCCAAGATGATATAGCAAGTTTATTTTCACTTGAGCCTAAGAAGTTCCCTCCACAGGTCTGTCTCCCTCACCCCTCTTTTCACATTATTATGGTAACAAGCTTGTTGTATATGAAGATAATAATCAGACCAGTGATAAACATGATAAGCATTACTTAGTCACCTGGTAAAAATGGTAACTAAATTTCAGTGTATATAACTTAAATCACTAATTTCCTGTCTCAGATATTGTACCACCGCGGCGTTTTCTCCACTTTTTTGCCTGGAGAAAGCGTACCAAATTGGTTCAGCTACAAATTCACTGATGCAGCAGATGTATATTGCACCCTAACAAATGTTGATAGCCATAGAGTAATAACTGGTTTGAGCACTTGCTTTGTGTACACATGTCCTGAAGCATACACCAATGTTGGATTGTACGACGGACCAGCCATTTGGGTAAGAAATCGGACAAAAGACTTAAACTGGGCTCTTTATCCTGCTTGGTTTGGCCTTCCAGAGGATGAAATTAGTGGGATGATGTGGTTAAGTTATTGGAAAGTTGAGACTTTGTTTCAACAAGGAGATATCATTGAGGTTATGGGGTCTCCTCAGTTTGCTGCATTTAAGGAGCTTGGCGTTAAAATCTTTTACCTCGACGAGCAAACACAGAATATTTCTGATTCTAATGTGTGTAAAAGTAGCAACCCATTTGAAGATATTCTAAGGAACCACTTTAGTGATGAAGAACGTACTTACTACATTTGCACTTGAGATTTGCGATGTCTGTATTTGATGGATCAAAGCACTTGAACAATCCTTGTATTCACAATCTAGAACCACGGTTGTCAAAGGCGCGCTTAAAGTGCACTTAAGCCCTGAAGCGAGACTCAAAACATGTGGAGCGCTTCGCCTTGCTTTGTGGAAGCTTTAGTGCCGCATTAAGGCCCTAAGACATGACTTTCCCTTGCCAACGAGTGTAGTTCTGAAAATGCGACATTAAACAATTGATTCACTTTATTGTATTTTTTTGTAATTTCTTTGTTCAATGTCAAACACCATTATAAATGTTTTGCAAGAAACAGGACAAGTATCACAATCACAAAAACATAATCTGTCAGCCATCCAGTATATAGCTTTCTTTGTCCATGTTGGAGATCCCACTGATCTTGGTGCTACATGGGGGACGACATCACTAACCTTTTCCCATCCTGTTTCTACTTCGATAACATCCAAATTATTAGATAGCAATAAGCTAAGTTTAAGTATCTTGAATTCCACAAAACTGAGCGATTTTGTATTAACATATATCCAAATGGCATAATATTCCTTGGCCACTGGATGGAAATAGAATGCCTGGATTTGACCGAATGGGAGATCAAAGGTAACTAGTTGTTCCGTGATAATGTATTGGTAAAAAACTGAATTTTTAATAAAAGTGGCGTGGTATTACACGTGTATTGGTCAAAAGGTCAACAAATCTATATCTATATTCTATATCTATCTATATATAATTAAAAGGAAGAAAGTCAAGCCTAGAATTATAACAAGTGACAGCGTAGGAGAATGTCAAGTGTTAACTTTTAGGACAAAATTTAGTTAATAAGTTAATAATTAGTTGTTAGTTATTTATTTTTAATTTAAATTAAAATATTTAAATATCTATTATTGGAAAGGGGTAGTTATTTACTCAATTTAAATGAGTAACTAATAATTAGGAAATTAGGAAATTACTATTATGAATAAAACTTCCCATAATCTTCTATATCTATCTATATATTATTAAAAGCCAAAGACAAAAGCTTCTCATGAAGCCAAGTGTCAAAGCAAGGAATTAACACGTGGCTCATTAGGACATTGTTCCTAATTTATAGGAAGTACAAAAAAGCCAATTACAAATTTATTTTAATTGGGATTAGGAGGAAGACTAAATTTTGTTTAAAAAAAAAAAAAACTTATTCCATTCCTTTCAAAACTGTCACTTTTCTTCTTAATTTTTACGAATTAAAAAATAGCAATTACATTTTGATTAGGATTATGATAGGAACTGTAATTTAATTTATTTTAAATAAAAAAACTACCAATTCCTTCAATACCATCAGTTTTCTTCCAAATTTATAGGAATATTCTTCCAAATATATAGGAAGTTAAAAAAAGGAGTTACAAATTTATTTTTATTAGGATTAGGATATGAATAATATTTTTTTTTAAAATGTAATTAAAAACAGTTAAATTTGCCTTATAACCGTCACTTTTTTCCAAATTTATATGAAGTAAAAAATAGGAGTTACAATTTTATTTTGAGTATTATTAGGATAGGAAGATTATATTTATTTTTAAAAAAATATTCATATTCTTAGATGAATATATTCGATTTATATATATTCGATTTCTTTTAATTTAGATGTAATTTATAGTAGTATTTTTCTTGGTATAATTTAAACTTTAGTGTAAATATTGAGTTTTCTTATTTACATAGTTTCTTTAAGTCTTAAAGTAAGTTGGTATATATATGTGTGTGTGTGTATTTTTTTATCTTCTTTTATTTAATAAAAAAAGGTTTTAGGAAAAGTTAAATAAATATATATAGAGTTAAAAAAAATAAAAATAAAAATTAAATAAATAAAACCACCCATCTTCCCCACTTTCCCATTTCACTCATGTCTTACCCCCACTTTCTCACACCCAACTTCCCCACATCACTCATGCATTTCCCCCACTCACATCACACATCTAACAATAACTTCTCACTCTCTCCATACATCTACACATAATAACCAACACATCCACATATTCTATAAATATAGGACACACACAGAGACGAAAGGAGGGGGGCAGTTTGATTCTCTCGGCGGTTCCGTTCTCAGAAGTTCCATTTCGACATTAGCTTCTAAGCTTTTTCTTTGTGTCACTCAATTGAGATCTGAAGTGTTTCAGATTCGGATTTGCGTATGCATGCTCGCTTTGAAGTTGAGTCATTGTGTTTTCATTGTTGACGTGTTGTTTCTATTACTAGATTTTCCACGCTATTTCAAACCTTATTTGGTCATTTTTTCTGTCGATTTTTGGTTTGAGCCTTTGAGGTACTCCATACTCATATATGACCCTTTATCGAATTCATAATTGAAATCTGAATTTATTCGTGTTATAGGTTTTTTTTGAATTTACGGAGCCATCATGTTTAGCTATTAAATTTGTTTACTGGTTTTCTCTTTGGTATTTACTACTCCATGTATGATCAAAAGGCCAATTGTTTCAATTGTTGAACTTTTGATATGGGTTTGAATTTGTTGAAACAGTGTTACTAAATGATAATTTAAGTATATCACATATTAAAAGCCAAAGACAAAAGCTTCTCATGAAGCCAAGTGTCAAAGCAAGGAATTAACACGTGGCTCATTAGGACATTGTTCCTAATTTATAGGAAGTACAAAAAAACTAATTACAAATTTATTTTAATTAGGAATAGGAGGAAGACTGAATTTTGTTTTAAAAAAAACGATTCCATTCCTTGCAAAACCGTCACTTTTCTTCTTAATTTTTACGAATTAAAAGATAACCAAATACAATTACATTTTGATTAGGATTATGATAGGAACTGTAATTTAATTTATTTTAAATAAAAAAAACTACCAATTCCTTCATAACCATTAGTTTTCTTCCAAATTTATAGGAATTTCTTCCAAATTTATAGAAAGTTAAAAAAAGGAGTTACAAATTTATTTTTATTATGATTAGGATATGAAGAATATGTTTTTTTTTTAAATGTAATTAAAAAGGTTAAATTTGCCTTATAACCGTCACTTTTTTCCAAATTTATATGAAGTAAAAAATAGGAATTATAATTTTATTTTGAGTATTATTAGGATGGGAAGATTATATTTATTTAAAAAAAACGTAAACGCTTCATTAGCCTTCATAACCGTGACCTTTGAATTACTTTTGTATTATACTAAGTTTTTTCATTTAATTATTTAATTTGTTGAAAGGTGAAATAAAATTAAAATCAAAACCCTTCCTAACTTTGACTTTTAACTACCTTTCCATCTTCCCTTAAAGTAAACCTAAATTAACGCTGAAAAAATACCATACATTCAACCCACTTTCCCTTGAATTTCATTGCATCAACTGTAATTTACATGTCTGTGTTGCAACTGTACAAACGTTGGAAATACATATATCTTCCACAACTACACAACCTTCAATCCTAATGTTCATGCTTATATAAAGATTTATACAAAACTTACGTCATATGTAAAAGACGGCTACTCACATTGACTTCATCAAAGATATAACTATTTGATGCAATGGAAGTTAAAAGTTCGTGTTATCCGTTTGTGGGAAGTACCAGATATTTTTAATCCATGCACTATTTTCTCGATTGAATTGGTTCTACAAGATGAAAATGTATTTTAATTATTTTTTTACCTTACTAATTCGAATTCATTTATTTTGCTTATCCAAATTGTTATATCATTATATCATACAAGTTATTGTTGAAAATAAGTTATCTGATATATTTTGTTTCGCTTATTATTTGCTCCTTGAATTTCCGTTTCTTTCTCTTTGATGCAAACATAGGTACTTGATTATTATTTATTACTCATTCTGAAATCTTTAATTTTACAGTTTTCTTTCCCATGAAAGGATATTAACTACAATACCTATCTGTGTTCATTACAAGAGTGTAACTTCTGATAGAATGGAAAATCAAGTGTATTTTTTTGGATGAGAACAAAAAAAAAAGTATTACTACAAAATCTACATATATTTGTTGGAGATTACCATACATCTTAAGTAGTTTCACAGGTTTTCCGACCTTTCTTCAAATGCTAATATAATACAATTCATTCTTATCTACCAACCTATATTACTCTCAACAAAATTCATCTATTAATTTTAGAATAACTCCTTCTGTATTCGATCGTTAATTCTAATTACAATAAACATAGTTTTATTATCTCTTTAAACTCTTCTTTTTCTTAAAATTAATACGCGCATCGTGCGGGTGCTATACTAGTAATGTTTAATTGAGAAGAAGAGCTCAGAATAGACACGAAGAGTAATTTAAATACGTATCACATATCTAAATGAGGCATTTAAAGACCGGGGATTCTTGAATATTCAAAAAAAATATGAAGTTAATGATATAAGATACGGGAAAATGTAAAAGTAAGTAGACACGAGTTCCGTATCAATTCAAGATATTTAGAACAAACGGAACAAAAGACGTCAAACACATGTATTTGAAGACAAAAATGAGACTAGATTCAATATTAAATGCATGATACATTGAAGAATTGGTATTTAATAGCAATAATTGTGTAACGGCTTATTTAATGTCATTTATTACTCATAATTATATCATTAAAGCTCAGGTTTCATTCTTCTACCTAGGATCAGCTATAAAAGGAACAAGTTACATCATTTATAGCGACACGATTGACTACTGAGATCATATTGAAATACAATTTTCTTTGCTGATTATTCTTATTATCGAAAGCTTACTATACTTTTTGGTCTCTTGATTATCAGTAACCCAATTTTTCTCTTATTTTCTAATTTTAATCGAAATTCCATATTTTGATTAAACAGATAAGGTTTAGGATATAATAGGAATAATCTTCTATAAAAAAGAGCAAACCATGGTAGGAAAAGCGAAGGTGAGGCACGTTATAAATTTCATCGGCCGATAGCGTTGAACTCACTCAAATTTGTTTAGTTCTTCTCTTCTCCGGGAGAAATAGGAGTTTCATCTGATAGCGATTACTCCGCGGAGTTAGTTCTTTCTGCTGGAGAATGACAGTGGAAACAACACCAAGATTCAGATACATGTCGTTGAAAAATGGGGTTGAGATTAAAGAATACCAGTGCGTGCAGACTTGTCGGCAACGGAGTAAATCTTGTGCTGGGAGTTTACTCAGAATATCAATCAGTATATCATCCGGAATATGTGTACTGTGCTCTCTTTGTTTACGAGATAACCAAAACCAGACCATTATTAGGCCCAGCGGCGAAGCCAGAAATATTTTCAAGGGTGTTCAAACTTGAAAGAACCAAAAAAAATTCCGACAAAGGGGATTAAATATATATTTTATATATCTAAAATTAATTTTTTACTTATACACACAGTATAATTTTTTGTAATATTTCGGTGAAGGGTGGTCAGTTGACCACCCTTTCTAATAGGTGGCTTCGCCCCTGATTAGGCCACAATTTCTAAGCAATATTCAGATCAGATATCATAGGAGAAGAACGAGAAGAGGCTGGAAACAAATAATAGTAGTGATCCCGGAATGATAAAAACTCATTAGCCTAATAAGTAGGAAAGGATACTACTGCTTCTATAATAATACAAATAATAGTAGAACTTCTGTTCAATTGGTCACAACCCACATATATATACGACATCTACATCTGTTTTCTTGTTTGAAACCACAGAGCACAATATGCGGGATATGGAGCTTTTACAAATAAACTTTGAATATATTATGTTGAAACTAAAACACACACAAACTTTAATTATAATATGTTAGATTTAGAACTCATGCATTTAAAATTCACACATATTATGTTGGAACTTCACATAGAAAGTTTCAGTCCATTATGCCGGAAGTTCATTTGTAAAAAAATTGGAACTTAAGCATATTATGCTGGAATATTTTTTCACTTTTTCACTTAAAAATTCGAAAAAAATTTAATTTTTCAAAATTAGTATTTGACCATAAAATTTTTAATTTTCAGATGAATATGAATTTTAAAATTTTTGGATAATTTTAAAAACTCCAAAATATTATTTTTCAAAATTCACTCAGATCACTCACAAAAAAAATCATTTTTTTTGGAATTTTACAATTCTTATGTCCAAACTCCCACTAAATCTAAAAAGTGAGTAATTTTTTGTACTTGATACATAATAAAATTGTGAAAATAGCACGGGCTAGCCAGTTTTCCGATTTATAATTAAAAATTAACCACTATTTTGTTGCAATATGGAAAGTTCTAACATAATATACTGAAGATTGATGCACTTGTGTATGAACTTTCAGCATATTATGCTGAATTTACAATACACCAAAACTTTCAGCATAATATATTGGAGATTAGAGTATTTGTGCTAGAAGTCTAGTATATTATACTATAATTCTAATATATTATATTGAAATATTTTTTAGATTTTGAATAATATTTTTATTTAAATTTATCTTTCGTGGCTAAATTTAAAATTGTGGCTATTTCTCAATTGCCACGGGGTAATTTCACTATTTTTTAATTTCACCCAATCAAATCATAGAGAAATAGATAGGATGACCAAAAATGAAGCAAACCTTTTGCTAGAACAATTGTACTTACAAAAAGATAAAATATTTTTTCATGTCAGCTCAAGGGGAAAAAAAATGACAGTCTATTAATAAAGTTGTCATTTTCCAACCACTGCTTTCACTTTTTATTCACTCAGATTGCCAAAGTTGGAACTAGATTGCTCCTTAATTAAGAAAACATTCCTGCCTGTAATTGTTTGATGTAGCTAGAGCTTTGTTGAATAGGGTATGGAGCAAGGTATACCTTCGTCGCATCCTACTTCTCAATGTTCCTATCATGTGTTCTTGAGTTTCAGAGCAAAAGACACTGGCAAAACTTTCACTGATCATCTCCACAGAAATTTGGTGCGAGCTGGGTTTCATGTATTCAAATGTGATGACGATGATTATGACGGTGAAAAAGAGGACTTGAAGCCAAAATTGCAGAAGGCAATAGAGCAATCGAAGATGTCAGTGATTGTATTGTCCCAAAACTACGCATCATCGGAAAAGTGTCTTGATGAGCTGGTCGTGATTTTGGAGCAAAAGAGGAATTTTGGGCACATAGTATTGCCTGTCTTCTTTCACGTGGATCCTTCTGATGTTAGGAAGCTAAAGGAAGGTTTTGCTCTGCCCTTTTCTGTAAATGGTGAGAGTCAAAAGTTAAGAGATTGGGGAAATGCTCTCAAACAAGTTGCAGATTTGGGAGGGATGCCCTTGCAAAATCAAGCTGATGGGTAACTATTTTCCCTCAATTTCTGTTACAAATAGTATCTTTGATTCTCCATTACATGCCTCTTGCAACTGGCCGACATTTATCTTTTAGTCAGCAATTTTATCAAAATTAACTAAGAAAAGTAGAATATACAAAGTTCATTGCTTGTTTTTTAGGTATTGAACGGGAGCCTTGTACTGGGTATGTTGTCGTTGAAGGGGACAGTAACGTTGCTGCCCCCGTTACAACCTCTTGCAGAAATGCAAGGTAAGGTTGTGTATAATACAAACCTTGTTGTTCGGCCCTCTTCGTACCGGCACATAGTAGGAGCTTAGGTATTTAGGTATTTGTTTGAACAACATCACTCCCGGAGTATAGACGAGAGTCATAACTGAGGGTTTAGAGGTTCGATTAGAGATAACGAGACCTCGGGTGCAATCTAAGTGAACTGTAGTGTGAATCTAGCTGGCATAGCTTGATAGAGTACATCTAGTAAATTATCATAATTGTTTGAGAGAGGTTTATGGTAGTTGGAAAGTTCATGATTGATAGAGGCAACTAAGTCACAGCTATAAGAAATATACAACTAAGGAAATCAACAACGGGGAAAACCATTACCTTAGACCTTTATTCCAATTGTTTACAATTCAAGCGTAGTTAGTTTTCAGCTGTTTATTTATTTTCAATCTTGTCTTCTAGGTGATATTAAACAGATACAACTAAGCCTCAGTTCTCTGTGGGATTCGACTCCAGACTTTTAGACCGAATTATATTTGCAGCGACTACTTATCATTTTTAGGACTAGAGTTGGGCGTGATCAACAGGTATGAGAACAGGTACAGGGTGGCCTAGGAAGTATTGGGGTGAGGTGATCAGGCAGGACATGGCGTGACTTCAGATTTTCGATGACATTGCTCTTGATAGGAACATGCGGAGGTCAAGAATTAGGGTGGTAGGATAGGGGGCAGTCGAGAGTTCTGCCCTCTTTGTACCGGGTAGTCTGTTAGAGTTTCATTAGGTTTGTTAGCAGTCATTATTGTATTCACATTAGTGTTTTGCATAGTTTTGTGTTATTGTCCTTTCACTTATTTGTTGTGGTTATTTTCTTTCTGGTATCTTCTATTATTAAAAGTCTATTCTCTTGTTTCTTTTCTTTTATTGTCTTTCCTGTTGAGCCGAGAGTCTCCTGAAAATAGTCTTTCTGCCCTTTTTGGGATAGGGGTAAGATCTGTGTACACTCTACTCTCCCCAGACCCCACTAGTGGGATTCTACTGGGTATGTTGTTGTTGTAGATGTATTTCTATATATATCACAAATAATTTTTTAGGTAGGTTACATTTATGACCAGCAGTGTATTTATCATCACACAAATAGCAAAGACCTTATGCCTTTCTAGCCTGCATTTCTGCACGAGAAATAGTTCTCCTGTTTCTGGGGACACTAACAATGGTTGAATGAGGTAAAGCTAGAAGTGGAGGTAATAGAACTAGGATTATGTTTGAGGGTAGGTGGCTCATAGGAAGGCTTTTTAGGTAGTACTACTCCTTGGGGCTCTAGCATTAGCAGTTGAGGTTGCTTCAGCTAATCTAGCTAGGCAATAGGTTTTGGACAAGGTCTGAGGTTCATGCATTTTAACAGGGTTCACTAATTTCTTCTTCTGTCCTTCTACAGAGCAAGAGATAGAATGCCTAATAGTTAGATCACACTGAGCTAATAGCATAGCAAAGAAAATTGGAAATCCTTCACTGAAACAGTCTACTTAAACTGCTTCAGTTCTAGCACAGGATCAGTATACTCCTCACTAAATATTTCAATCAAAGCCTCAATATACTTATCTCATGGTGGAAGGATAGGAGAATCTCTGTATTTCAAATAAGATTGATGCCAAGCTAGAGCATCTATCTTCCAAATTCATAGATACTATATGCAACATATTATCAACAGCAAAATATTGATCAATCCTATACAACCAGCTTTTCAACTTTTCACATTGAATCTAGGAAATAGCAGATTATGACCTCAATTGTTAGGAGCATGATAAGGATTAGGCCCTAAAATTGTCTGATCCGATTGTAACACATTAACTCGACTCTTGGAAGAGGAACTACTGTCTCGTGATTGTTGATGTAGTTGCATTCCATTGATTGAGTTTTTGAGCGCCTAAACCATCTGTAGCATTTCAGCATGTCGATGATCCAGGTCAGCTCGCAATTCCTCTATTTTTTGATCAAGAAATGAACGCAAATCTAACTGTTAAGCAGCTAGGTCTTCATGTTGCTCTTGCCAGTCTAGATTTGAAGGATCAAGTGGTACCATGGTCTAGCTCTGATACAAATTGATACTTAAGATTGGTATCTACTCGACAATTGACAGAGAATTGAGTAGAAAAGAGTAGGAATGAAGGCAGAAGCAAGAGAGAGAGAGGGGGGGGGGGAAGAATACATGAAAAGTTAGAATGATGGGAGGGAATTTCGAATTTTCATTGACATTCAAAAGTAACTAATGAGAGAATACAACTTGCTATTTATACAACTCAATGGTCTACTGAAAATGCAAAACCAAAACAAGAGAAATGAGCTAGGAAATGAGCTAAAACATGCTAACTACATTTCCCGCCAATAGCTAATATTCAAATTTTAACTAACAACTAACATAACTAACTTTCAAATTAGCCTACTCATCAGCTCCTGACGTGGCCTTATGAAGTTCTTCTGACTTTTGTGTATTACATATTTAGGCAGTTATTGAACAACATCACTCATAACGTATATGAGGGATCAATACAGAGGGTTTAAAGGTGGAATTAGGGATAACAAAACCTTGGTGCGATCCGAGTGAGTCGTACTTAATGTGGCTAGCATAATTGAGGAGAATATGTCTAGTAAATTGTGGTAGTTATTCGAGGGAGAATTACGACACTCAGGGTGCTCATGATCGGTAGAGAAGACTTAGGAAAATTTATAGAAAGCGCAGTGAAAGGATTCCGACAATAGAAAAATCACAACTCTAAATCTCCTTAATTTTGTCTCCAATCCTTATCCTTGTTAATTGATAGTTTTACTGCTTTCTAGTAATTGTCAGTTAATAATAAAAATAAATATTATAATTATAATTAGGGTATTGTTTGGACTTGTGTTTCGTACTGATAATGAATAATTGTAGTTAAGCTTAGTTCTCTGTGGGATTCGATTCCGGACTTGTAACCGGATTATATTTGCAACGATCACTTAGTCATTTTTATAAAACATAGTTGGGCGTGATCAAAAAGCATTTTACTTTTTTAATAGACTTGCCCAACGTGAATTCAAATAATTAGTAGGACATGCTAATTTCAAATAACAATTTGTTAAACAAGACATGAGCCAGCTATCAAGATAGCATCTGCTTATAGTTCCGAATAATTCTACCTCCACCTTTATTTCTTTGGTTGTTGTCCACTTGCATGGTACCTAAATTTCCTAAAATAAAACAGTGGGATGATTTGATTCCATCCGGCCCTACCTCCTAAAATTCAAGAATGTTTTTATCCATAAAAAGAAATAATAGTTTATAATTTCCGAAAGAATAAAGATCATCCCTCAATCTCTAAATTAAACTAGGTAATTATAAAGAAAAGATTGAAAAAAAAAAAAAGCATATCTATGTAACAAGTGGAACAATATTTTAATTCTTTAAGACCCATGTATAATATAAAAATATACAAGTCCAGAGGTCAGAATTATTGTACCATTATTCTTCCATTAATTACAATAGCTAGGGTAAAAGAGCACACATTTTCCATAGATGAGCTTAATTTGTTCAAATGGCCACAGAGCAAGGTTATGAGCAATCAATTCCCAACACTTATAGAGGTTCATATGATGTGTTTTTGAGTTTCAAAAGTGAAGATACAGGTAAAAATTTCACTGATCACCTTTCCACAACTTTAAACCAAACCGGATTTCGCACGTTCAAAGGTAGTGATAATGAATCCAGAAGTGAAGAAGCTGATCATAGCAGTTCAGATTTTGCTAAAGAAATTCAAGAATCAAAGATTTCTATAATTGTATTCTCACAAAACTATGCTTCTTCCAGTTGGTGCCTAGATCAACTTGTCACAATTCTTGAACGTAAATTGAAGTTTGCATGTACAACAATATTGCCTATATTCTACCATGTTGATCCTTCCAATCTCAGAAAGCACAAGGGAAGTTTTGGGGAAGCGTTAAACAGACATGAAGAAAAATTCAAGTCTGAATTAGGACATGGAAATATTGAAGAAGAGTGGGAGGACAAGTTAAAGAAATGGAAAGATGCACTTAGTCAAGCTGCAGATTTGGCAGGAATGGTCCTTGAAAATCAGTTAGTTCATCTTTTTTCCTTTCTTTTTACCTCTACCATCTATAAATATTCTACAAATAGGGAAAGAAAACCAAAAGGAAATGAAGTAAGATTTAACAATTAATTATCATTTGATTAATACTTAAAGTAGTTTTTTTTTTCCGTTTACGATCATTTTTATTTTGGAAAAGGTGGGTGATATGAATAGGAAGGCTGAAAGATTTGCCATATATTCTCTCATATTCTGATTGTGTAAATAAATAGTCCTTACACAACTCTCTCTTCTTTTTTTCTGTTTTTTGTGGTTTAGCAAATTAACTAGGAATTGGCGTTTTCTTATTATTTCTTTCGTTTTGTCTGAAAACATTACTATAAAATTTCATAAGTAATGTATTAATTAGATGTGTGTGTACGTGTCTATACACACATAAACACTTAACAAAAGATGAGAACTAAGATTTTCAGTGGTAATGTTTGTGGCGACCTCTTTAGTCACCACAAAAGTAACGACAAATAAATTAGCTTTTGTGACAATGAAGCTCGCTACAAAAAGTAAACAAATGCACCAAAGCCAAAGTGTAGATTTAAGGTAGGTCACAGAGTACGAGAAGTTTTATTGTGTATTTCATACAACTGACACTAGTTGTATGAGACTCCTTTTTATCTTATAAAATTATGGATCCAAATCTTACACTTATGGGTCCACAAAACTATGCGACAAAAAATTGCCTCATACAACTAGTGTTAGTTGTATGAGAAACAAAATAAAAATTTTCTATAGAGACATATAGTGTGGTGACTCGGCACTAACTTTTGGTGACGATTAAAGAGGACATAACATTGTCACTGAAAACCTTACTAGTGGAATATGTACAATCTAAGTATCTAACAACCAACTAGTAATAACATCTCTAATCCGAATTAATCGTGAAAACTTTCAAATAGCAAATCCTAGAAATGCCCAATATGACATGAATAAGTAGAGAAATTTTTTATTAATGTTCTATAATGTCAAACCGAGAGGTTGTGAGTTCGAGTCTCCCCAAGAACAAGGTGGGAAGTTCTTGGAGGGAAGGATGCCGGGGGTCTATTTGGAAACAGCCTCTCTACCTTAGGGTAGGGGTAAGGTCTGCGTACACACTACCCTCCCCAGACCCCACTAAGTGGGATTAAACTGGGTTGTTGTTGTTGTTGTTGTTGTTGTTGTTTCACATAATCACATAGGATTAATAGGAATTCATCTAACTATATATATATGGAATTTTTACCTATGTATATCATATAGCAAAATTTATTACTTTCCATGTTTAAGATTTGTGTTTATTACATTTAAGCATACCAACTTTCAATTTATGTACCATAATTCAAATTAAGGGTATAATTAATGCTTCATTTATTGTAGGAGTGATTTTAGGACCATATTTTCACTTTATTTTGTGTACCCGCCTCTCTCTCCTCCCACCCCCCATGATTTACCTACAGTTAATCCTCCCGCCCCACGATTTTCCTTTAGTTTTTCGCCCATTCTCGTACAATCTCTTCATGCACTCCTCTCACTCACGTTCTTCTTCTATTAATCACGACTCTTCAATTTTCTTCTTCAATTGATTTCACAAAATCATATTTCAAGTTCCATATTTTGTTTTAAGTCCCATATCATGAAAAAAATCAATACTCCAAAAAACAAATCTTCAAAAGCTACATTTGTTGTTATTGTATATAAATTTTGTAGTTTTTTATCATAATTTTTAGATGTTTACCTCCAAGTTCTATGTAATATTTGTATATAACTATTAGTTGAATATAAATTACACAATAAAAATAAGAAATACATACTCCAATCGTAGCAATGTATTATCCACAATTAATTTGCAACTTGTCTACAAAATTCAACAAAAACTACAAATTAACTACATTTAACCTACATTATAACTACAATCTGGAAATAATTTACACATGGAAGTTTTTCAAGTTGGAATTAGCCACAACTACATTTCTTGTTTCTAGACACACAATCTACCGCTTCACACCATCCAATACAGTATGTATATGATCTGTTGAAGCCCTCACCTACATTTTCAGAACAAACACAAAGAAAAAAAATTACAATATTAAAAATATAGCATCTATAAAATATCTACATTTTATCTATAATTTATCTACAAATTAACTACAAACTACAAGTAAACTACAATTTGCCTACAATTTATCTACAATATGGAAATACTGTATATTAAAATATTTTTTCCTGCACCAAATAAAAAATTTGTAGTCAAATTGTAGATATATGTAGTAAATTTGTAGATAATATCATAAAACTAAAATTCTAAGCATTTTCGAACTACACAAACCTGCATTCCCATCCACCACAATGGCGTCAACTTCAAAGTCTCTAAATCTGACACAGTTGTCCAAATTACCATTCGATTTCAGCATTATTGAGATTTTTGACATGATTTTGTGTAGTTGAAAAAACAAAAGACGAAGAACAGATATAGTTTCTACAATTTAAGTACTGATGTTGACGAAGAATAATTTTGTATTCTATACTTTGTATTGCGTTGTAGAATTAGTAAAAGCACTTTGATTACTGGAGCTTCAGTAGCTTGCTTGCGTTTTTTTGAGAATTATAGTTGAGTGAGAGAAGAGAGATCTTTCCGTTGAGGAAGGAGAGAATTATGCATCAATGAGATCTCCTTCCATTTTAAAATTCGTCTTTAGTGTAGACAGAATCACACCCGGATCTTGTGCCTTCATTTTAGCGCGTTATTTATGGCAAAATCTATCTATTTTTGGATTGGTATATATTTTGTAGTAAAAATATGGACTACATGGGTAAATAACAAACTATAAACATTTTTGGTAATAAGGTTTGCTATATGGTATAGATATGAAAAAATCTCTATATATATATATACAAAATAATTGGGTTGGGTCACTTAAATAAAGAAGGATCCGCAACCATTCTACTAAGTGAAAATGTAATGAGATAGCCACTTTTCAACATGATATTTGTCTTTTATCCGGTATTTTAAATGTTGAGTAAAAATAACCAATGCTTTATAAATTATATGAAAAGATGTTTTCACCCTGCCTTCATGAGAGTTGGATTGGCAAAGTAGTTTCGTTGATTTTAACTTTTACATATTACTGGTGTTTCTCTCTATTGGTTAACTAGTTAATTGATCCGCGCTTCGCGCGGTAAGATACATTATTTTGCAAATTTATTTGATATAATTAGATAAAAAATTTATAGCACAAAAACATTATAAAAAAGGTTTAATCTTAGACAAACATGCAAATAAAACAAATAAAACATATGTATAAGGAAAAATACATATGAAAAAAATAAATTAGAAAAATAAATTCAAATAAATAAAATGGCATATTCGAAGGGAAGCTAACACTTCTTAGAGAAAGATACGTAATGTATGTTTTCTCGCCCTTCCTTCCTACTTTAGTGTTATTTAGAAATATTTTTAACAATCTCATCTTTAGAAAATAACAATTTATTAATGCATATTAGTAAGTAAATAAATACATTAAATTTGATGTATACGAACATACTATGATCAAAATTTAATTAAATGGCCTAAACAATTGAGAATAGGAGAATTTATAATCAATTATGCAGTCAAATCACCATGAAGTGTTCCCCTAAAATAATCATGTAAAGGGCCGATATCTTGAATGAAGGTTATTAATGTAATTACATAATTAAATTAATAGAATATCACCCAAATGCATTGTAGCACTTTCTCAACCATCTAGAAAATTCTCAAGTTAGAAAACAACACAGATATAGAAAATCTTACAAAAGATGGCATATACAATTGATCGAATTTGAGAGAATAATATAGCAAGTAGGTATTACAATATTTCCTCTAAGCTGTAGAAAAACAAAAAGAGAATGCTCTACTTCGCTATTGCAACAGAGATAGTTACCTCATTGACAAAAACTATGACAAACCAAACCAAAATTCTACATTAATCAATTTACAAACCAAAATTTATTTATTTGGAACGCCCCAAAGAAAATAGAGCAGGAAAAGTGCACAATCTTCCTACCTTATCCATGAAAGAATTTCGAGAAAATTACTTGGCCTTCTGGCAAAATAACATCAGAACGTTAAATTAAAAGATGAATGTAAATAACCTCAACAATAATCAGAACGTTAAATTAAAAGATGAATGTAAATAAACTCAACAATAACTGGCCAAAACATCATAAAAAAAGAACAGTATTGATAAAATATTAATGGAGACATGCATAATTACAGTAAATAAACTAAAATACTAATAAAATACCTTATATTCTAGCTCCAAAATCAAAAGCAACCTTTAATAAAACTTTTTTTTTGTGGTCAAACCCTTTAATAAGACTACTAACAAACAATCATACTCTCATCAAGTATTTCTCCATAATTATATTTTATATATTCCAAAAGTAATTAGGCCAACTATCAAAGCTAATGAAATCTTCAAACTTAGTAAATTAAAGAACTAATATCAGTAATATAATTTCAACTTCATAAAGAAAATTATTAACCTCAAAGTAAAAATAATTTGTTGAAGAACCTTCCTAAAATTTTTCCTTTATAATGATTCGGTATTCACACAAATCTAGCCTAAGAAAACAAAATTATAAAACTAAAATGGAAAAGAAAGACAGAGATGAAAATACAACTTAATAACATAAGGCTGGTCACCGTGGGCGAAGAAGAAATTTTGAAAGAAAGAATTGGTCAGTAAGGATTTGAGAGGAGATGAGCAGAAAAGAAAGATGGTCCAGAGATAAATAAAAAATTGGTTTGTAGCTGCAAATTTATGCAAGGAATTTGAATAAGAAATGGGAATTAAAGGGAGTATGGAACTATAACTGAAATATTCTGTCAATATTGAAACTAAATTCAAGTTTAACGATAGGCCTATTCTAATTCTACTCAATCGTTGTAACCGAACTCTGAATTGTTGGAACGGTTACAATTAAGGAAATATTTAAAGTAGATAAATGAGAGAAAATAGCAAAAAATTGACAAAAAAGATAAATACCTTTCCAAGCCTAAGAGAGGCGCCACATAGGTATTCTTATTCCCTTCTTTATATAGATATATAGATGTTCTCAATCTCGTTAGTGGTTATGTATTACTCTAGATAAGTATTTCTCTTAGCATAATAAATGTCTTCTTCTTGGATTTGCTAATTTTCATGAGTGTAAATATTAAGGATATGGCATCCATAATATTTACGCTGCACGGATCAAGTTTAGGACGCCATGTCCTCAATATTTATGTTGTTCCTATGAAGTTAAGGATATGATATCCTAAAGTTCAACAACAAAAGGTGCAAATAGAGGACATTTTGTCCTGAATATTTACACAACCTTCATGAAGTTAAAAAACACTATGTCCTTAATATTTACCAACACTCATAAAGTTAATGGCACTATGTCTTAACATTTACGTTGCACACATGAAGTTAAGGACACCATGTCCTTAACATTTATATTGTATATATGAAGTTAAGGACATGAGACCCTAAAGTTTAACAATAGAAGGTGCAAATACAAGTTACATTTATACTGCACACATGAAATTAAGGACGACGTGTCCTTAACATTTACACTCTACATATGAAGTTAAGGTGATGTCCTAAAGTTCAATAACAGAAAGTGCTAATATAGTACATTTTCTCCTTAATATTTACATAGCATTCATAAAGCTAAGGACGGCATGTCCTTAATATTTACACAACATTTATGAAGTTAAGGATAACATATCCTTAATATTTACACAACACACATGTTTAACACAGGGGTAATTTCGACCGGACGAATAAAAGATTATTAAGC
Organism: Nicotiana noctiflora; assembly: GCA_032618575.1. Taxonomy (NCBI): domain Eukaryota; kingdom Viridiplantae; phylum Streptophyta; class Magnoliopsida; order Solanales; family Solanaceae; genus Nicotiana; species Nicotiana noctiflora. Next base: position 175,383 of record JASVEL010005714.1, read on the forward strand.
ACTGCTAAAAAATAAATACATATTAAATAGTGCCTAAAGAATAAAGACATCTTAAATAATAGCTAACCGTGCACTTCCCCCTTCTACTAAGGAGGAGGCTGGTCCTGGACTAATGCCCTACTGGGCTGCTCATTGGGCTTTTGCAATTGGTTGGGTTGAACAGCCCCAACTCCAACAACTAGAGCCATTAAAGAATATTTTTTGAATTGGGGGATTTGCATATATACCCACTTTTTGGGTCATTTTTTTAACTTGTGGCCGTTTTGCAAAAAAAAATTATAAGTGTACCCACTTTTTCGCGTAACTTCAGCATACAGGGCTGAAGTAGCAAAGACAATCACGCAAAACTTCAGCATTCTAGTAGACGGGCCTGAAGTAGCAAAGGCAACGCTGAAATTTTTTGTCCTGTATAAGATACTGAAGTTATGTAGTTCATATGTAAAAACTTCAGCACTAAAATAGCTGAAGTTTATTTTGTCCTGTATTTATTGGTTTTGTCATAAAGTTTTTTCAAAAACTTTGGTACTAAATAAGCTAAAAAAAAATTGTATTGGATAAGCTTTTTCAAAAAGTTCAACAAAAGATTGTGAAGTTATTTAGTTCCTTTATAAAATTTTCAGCACTATATAAGCTGAAGTTGAATCCATAAGACCATAAGCAAAGAAACTTGAATCCCACTATTTCCGAGTGAAGCATCAGCCAGATAAAGATGAAAAAGGAGACAATAATTACATGCTACTAAAATACAAGTTTAATACCAGTTCAATATCTTCCCATGAATCTGACAGAATTAGTTTATTCAAAACAAGAAGTAATGGGTCAGTTTCCATATAGTTCATCATAAATGTAAAACAGTATAGCGAGAGATTAAAAAAATACGGATTGTTTGTCTGCTTGCCTAGTCGAGGTAGAAAGTTATATTCTTTTATTGTTTGTTGTTTGATTTCTTTGTTCAGGTTGCACTAAAAGCGAAATTAATCATAGTGTCTTTCAGATGTTAATAGACAAAGAAGAAGAAAACTAAGAAGGAGGGGAAAGGGGCTAAAATTGGTTAAAAACTGTGTACAAGTTAAAACTTTTAAAAAAAATAGGTATAGGTTAAATTGGGGAGACCAAATAGGACGCTCCGTGCGATTTTTACTATTAAATTTGTCATAAAATTCACTCCATGTCCAAGATCTTTTCAATCCAAGATCTTTTAGATTATATTTCTATTTTATTTCACAGCGTATAAGAAGACAATCTTCAAGAATTATAAGTTGATCTTAAGTGTAGAAAATAACTATATAATGAAGCCATTGAGAAGACAATTACAGGTAACTCTATATGTATAATAAACATTCAATCGTAATTAACGTGCTATAACAAATTAAAATTACATTGACAGTATAGAAATTCTTTACATTATCAGTATACATTATAAGTAATAACTTAAATCTTTTTATGTTTGCTTTGTGTAATGGATGTTTCAGGCATGAATCCAATTTCATCAAGAAGATTATTAATGTAATCAGTACTAGACTAAGTCGTCCAGCCTTGTATCTTGCTTCTTGCACAATTGGAATACATCGCCGTGCCAGACCCATTAATTCATGGGTTCAACATGAATCAAATACGGACATTGGAATACTCCTGGTTTCTGGTATTGGTGGAATTGGAAAGACAACTCTTGCCAAATTTGTTTACAACTTAAACTTTGGATATTTTGAATGCAGTTGTTTTTTGGCAAATATTAGAGAAACTTCAAAACTCCCTAATGGTGTCATTACATTACAAAAACAACTTCTTTCTACCCTTCTAAAACATGAAAAAGTAAAAATATCAAGTGTTGATGAAGGAATTATTAAGATAAGGAATGCTTTATGTGATAGAAAAATTCTTCTTATTCTTGATGATGTTGATGAGCCTGATTTAGTTGAAGCAATATTTGATATTAAAGATTGGTTTGGTTTTGGAAGTAAAATAATTGTGACAACTAGACACAAGAATTTATTAAGACCTCAATTAGGTCATGAGGTACATGAAGTTGGAATTTTGTACACAACTGAAGCAACTGAGCTATTTAATTGGCATGCATTTGGGGAAAACAATACAAGTGAATGTTATTACAAAGAGTATTCAGAGGAAGTGATTGAATGGTGTAGAGGACTTCCATTAGCTATTCAAGTTATCGGTTCTTCATTGGCTGGAAAATCGAAGGATGTGTGGAGAAGTGCAATAGAAAAGTTGAGAGATATTCCCACTAATAAAATTGTTGATAAATTGAGATTGAGTTATGAATTGTTGGATGATGATCATGATCAGAATTTGTTCCTTCATCTTTGTTGTTTCTTTGAGGGTATGAAAAAAGATTTTGTGGTTAGGATACTAGATAAATGTGACTTTTACACATTGGTGGGGATTCAGAATCTCATCGATAGAAGTTTAGTGACAATTGGATATGTAAATGAGATAACAATGCATCAATTGGTACGAGATATGGGAAGAGACATTGTTCGTCGAGAAGCACCTGTGGAGCCTGGAAAGCGTAGTAGACTCTGGCACCACACAGATTCTTACAATGTCTTAAGAGGAAAAACAGTAAGAAACTAAGCATGTTCCTATTTGTATATTTTGTCACCTTATTCCTATGTGCAAATGCTGTTTTCAGAGTCAATTTGGTGCATCTCGACTATTTCACTAAGTACATGCTACCTCTCACTAGCGCAATTACAGGGCTATTCTGCCCCGAAGGTGGATTAGGTAGATGGTGAGAAATCACCTGCTATTTTTTGTACGTGGAACTTATTTCTTATGTTTCTTGTTTATTCTTTTGTGATTTCTATTAGGGAACAGAGGCAGTGCAAGGGATGGTACTTGACATGCGTATGATTAAGAAAGTTAAGTACTCTAGCCCAATAATACCAGTGAGACAAAATGCAATTGGCTTTTTCACTTGGAGTACAAAAGGCAATTGTAGCTCAGAAAATGTTAGAACTGATGCCTTTGAGAAAATGCACAAGCTAAGATTTCTCCAGTTTAACAAAGTTCAAGTGGATGGAAGTTTCAAGAATTTCCCTAAGGGATTGAGATGGCTGTGTTGGAGTGGATTCCCAGAGGAGTGTATACCGAATGAATTTCCAATGGGAAGTGTTGTTTCCATTGACATGCAATACAGCAGCTTGAAACAACTTTGGAAAGGATTCAAGGTATTGTCTATTCATAGTCCAGTGTTTCTATCTGGCCCAATCCGCCTATGTTTAGGCTCGTTATATTTTCATGGGCTAAATTTGACACCTTATTGAGTCGCGATCTTTGACTGACTCAATTTCTTTGTCTTGATCTATTAGTTTCTCCCATTCCTAGAGATACTGGATCTAGGCTATTCCTATGAGCTCATCACCACACCGGATTTCTCGGGCCTTTACAATCTTGAAAGGTTGATACTTGAACATTGTACCAAGTTAATCCATGTTCATGAGACCATTGGGAGCTTGCAAAAACTCATGATTTTGAACCTTAAAGACTGCCAGAAACTAAAGAGCCTTCCTGATAGCATATGTGAGTTAAAATGTCTTGAGACACTTAATATCTCAGGATGCTCAAATATTGAATATCTACCAACAGAACTGGATAAATTGACTTCACTAAAGGAGCTTTATGCTGATGGGATCTCTATGAATAGGGTGGCAATATCTACTGAATTGGGGTCCCAAACATGGTATTCACCTTTATATTCTTGGGCCTTGAAAGGAAGAGTAATATCCCCTAAAAGATTTCAAGAAATCCATTTTCCTAGGTCCTTGCATGTGTTAAACATTGCAAAATGCAATTTATGTCCTGATGCTTTTAACAAGGTTGATTTAGGCATTCTGAGCTTGTTAGATTGGCTAGATTTGGGAGGAAATCCAATTTGCAATCTACCAGATAGCATCAAGAATCTTACAAGACTTAAAACTCTTAACATCGCGTACTGTACAAAGATCAAGTATCTTGACGGATTACCATCAAATATTAGTGACTTAAATGCTGATGGATGCATATCTTTGGAGAAAGTAGCAGCTTCTTGTGCAAAAGGACATCCAGTAGAAGGTTATTTAAATTGCATCAATCTTGTTGAAGCTGAGGGTGTGTTCAAGTTAGAGCCACTGGAAAATGCAGATGCTCAAGTTCTTGCCAACATGGGAATTTCAACTTTGGAACCTATAACAAGTAGTATTAAGGTTTCTCTGGTATTTGGTCGAGCGTACAATGCTGGAAGAGTTAGAAATGAATACCCTAGTTGTGTCCAAGATGATATAGCAAGTTTATTTTCACTTGAGCCTAAGAGGTTCCCTCCACAGGTCTGTCTCCCTCACCCCTCTTTTCACATTATTATGGTAACAAGCTTGTTGTATATGAAGATAATAATCAGACCAGTGATAAACATGATAAGCATTACTTAGTCACCTGGTAAAAATGGTAACTAAATTTCAGTGTATATAACTTAAATCACTAATTTCCTGTCTCAGATATTGTACCACCGCGGCGTTTTCTCCACTTTTTTGCCTGGAGAAAGCGTACCAAATTGGTTCAGCCACAAATTCACTGATGCAGCAGATGTATATTGCACCCTAACAAATGTTGATAGCCATAGAGTAATAACTGGTTTGAGCATTTGCTTTGTGTACACATGTCCTGAAGCATACACCAATGTTGGATTGTACGACGGACCAGCCATTTGGGTAAGAAATCGGACAAAAGACTTAAACTGGGCTCTTTATCCTGCTTGGTTTGGCCTTCCAGAGGATGAAATTAGTGGGATGATGTGGTTAAGTTATTGGAAAGTTGAGACTTTGTTTCAACAAGGAGATATCATTGAGGTTATGGGGTCTCCTCAGTTTGCTGCATTTAAGGAGCTTGGCGTCAAAATCTTTTACCTCGACGAGCAAACAGAGAATATTTCTGATCATTCTAATGTGTGTAAAAGTAGCAACCCGTTTGAAGATATTCTAAGGAACCACTTTAGTGATGAAGAACGTACTTATTACATTTGCACTTGAGATTTGCAATAGTCTGTATTTGATTGATCAAAGCACTTGAACAATCCTTGTATTCACAATCTAGAACCATTATTGTCAAAGGCGCACTTAAAGTGCACTTAAGCCCTGAAGCGAGGCTCAAAACATGTTGAGCGCTTCGCCTCGCTTTGTGGGAGCTTTAGTGCCGCATCAAGGCTCTAAAACATAACTTTCCCTTGCCAACGAGTGTAATCCTGAAAATGCGACATTAAACAATTGATTCACTTTATTGTATTTTTTTGTAATTTCTTTGTTCATATATTTGTTATTCATATTTATAATTATTAGTCTTGGACTACATATACATATTTATTACTTTTCTCCAGTTGTACCTTTTTTCATTAAAGCCCACGTTTTATTTACGCTTTGCGCTTAAAGCCCCAACGGACCTTAGAGCTCTTTTGCGCTTTTCGCCTTTGATAACACCGTCTAGAACCAGGTTCGGAATGAGTGTAATACAGATCTTTTTATTCTTAACTTTCTTACATGGTGTGGTGGTGATTAACACGAAATGAGCAATTTGTGTTTCTCTGACACAACTGCAATCAATGCTCCTGGAAAATTCCTATTGCATTACCAAGAAATGATGCAATAAGATAGCAAATACCTGAAATTTCAAACGGCAATGTTCAATGGAAGAACACAAATAGAGATTGGAACTTATGTCTTCCACTTCATACTTCACCTCCTCCTGCTCCAACTGACCAACTCGCTTTGTAAACCAGTACTAGGTCTACAGATTAGTGAACATAAATATAACTCGGACATTTATATTGAACAGGGCTATGTAATTTTTATACAAATCTCACATAATGGGGTCTAGGGTGGTAATGTATACGCAGCCTTACCACTACCTTGTTGAGATAGAGAGGCCATTTCCAATAAACTCTCGGCTGAGGAAAGCATAAGCATCACATTAATGAAGAGAAAAATAAGAAGCGCAACAATGAGAAGCCGTGTAAAAGCAGCATAAATAACAACTAGATAGTAATATGACTGAAATGATAGAAACAACAGGTAGTCGTAGAAATCTAATACCAACTAACTCAACACACTTCATCCCTTGAAAATTTAATCTCCATTGGAGCACATCTTTTTCAGCTTAAATAGCAAACATCTAAGTTTGGAGTTGTGAGTGCCAGAGTTTTTGGATTTGGAGTAGTTTCCCAACGAAACAACTGTTTTTCTATGAAGGAAAACGTAGATTATGGCGAGTTCTATATCTCCCCCCTCTAGCATTCTGGTGGTTTGTGAATGGAGATTGTAGGCCAAAACTCCTGGACGGATATGACTGATGATCAAGTTCCCATTTACTATGTCAATGGGTCTTACATATGGATTCCAAGGACTATCAATGTAGGACACAGGATTAAAGTTTACCTCATCAATGCGGATTGTCCTACTTAGACTCCAGTTATAGTAGTCTTCCAGTTCCCATATATCTATTGTTGCCTTACCAAAGCTAGAAAATGCAAACTTGCAGAATATTACTTGACCTCTCATCTCAAATAGGTGCATATGAGCATGTATATATAGAGAAAGGTCGCCGCCACATTCTTCCCCTGGATGAGTTGTGATATGAAAATTTTCCTTTTCAATGTCAAACACCATTATAGATGTTTTGCAAGAAACAGGACAAGTATCACAATCACAAAAACATAATCTGTCAGCCATCCAATATATAGCTTCCTTTGTCCATTGTATGGGGCGAAATAGGATTTAACTGATAGGGGCCGAGTGCACTTCTCCCACGCCCATGTAACATCGAGGGTACGACCCTCCCTCACGTTTTTCACAGCAAGGGAGTGGTGTCGGCGTGTATACGTAGACGTCCGTCCCCTCTTCAAGGGCGTCAGCGACCTCTCGACGAATTGTAATTTTAGTGAGAAAACCTCACCTCTATATAAAGGGGGGTTTTCTTTGTTGTAAAGCATCATGTGTTATTCTCTAATAATATAACTTTTATCATTCTCTCTCTATTATCCTCTCAATTGTGATCATCGATTATATTCATAACTTCTTCGTTTTTGCTAATATTCACAATATTATAACGACATTGATCCTACTTTGGGGTTTATTATATTTGATTACGATTTATCCTTTTTCTATAATTTTGATTGTTTATAACTCATAAAGTAACCGATAACTTTTGAGTCAAACAATTTGGCACCATCTGTGGGGATTTCGAGAATCAAACCTATAGTATACACCCAAAGATCAGCCAACCATCTCATCTATATCACACAAAAACCCATAAATGGCCGAAAACAATACCAGATCCAAAGCTATAATGGGGGTCAAAACCAATCTCCCGAGTTCTCTTAATGAGGTCGGCGACGACGCTGTCACCAACACCACCCCCGATGCTGCACCAGAAATAGAAACCTCGCCTTCTCCCTCCGGGAATCTAGCGACCTTGCATGACGAGGAAACTTCCACATCCACTGCAAAAGAAGCACCCTCGGCAGTCAGGAAATTGCTGGAAGAATGGTAACAAGTACTCTGAGCGGTTTGGCAAAAAAGTCACCACAAGGCCATATCAAAACGATACCAACGATGAGTATCGCTACTACCGCGGACGAACAAGAAGAGGCGCGAACAAACAACCAATCCGTCGAAACACAAACCCATGACGACATGCTGACATCCATCCTGAGAAAGATGGAAGAAATGGAGAGTGAAAACAAGGCTCTCCTCGACCAAATGAAGGAGCACCAGGAAAGGGTCAACAAAATTCCTAGAGCCCCTAAATTACTACCAAAACGCGACGTGGGAAGGTTCATGGAGCAACCATACGAGGAAGCTGCCCCCTACTCCATCCCAAAAACTTTCAAGATGCCCCCTTACTTCAGGGTGTACGATGGAACCACCGATCCCGAGGATCATCTCATTCATTACGTTACTGCTGTAAAAGGAAACGACCTATCAAAAGAGCAGGTACCATCTGTGCTACTGAAGAAGTTCAGCGAGACGCTGACCGGAGGGGCCCTAACATGGTACTCCCAACTGCCTGCCAAAGCAATATCAACCTTCGAAGAAATGGTGGACAAGTTCGTCACCGTGCATGCTGGGGCGAAGAAGGCAGAGGCAAGGGTGAACGACATCTTCGCCGTCAGACAAGCCACCGGCAAAGGCCTCAGGGAATTCCTCGTCAGATTCAACGGGGTGAGAATGAGCCTACCAAACGTGTCGGAAGGAATGTCGGTCCATGCCTTTCAGAATGGACTCAGCAGGGATGGCTCCAGGGCGACCAAGAAGCTGCTGAACCGCCTCATGAAGTATCCCCCACAACATGGGATGAGATCCACAATGCCTACTGCGCCGAACTGCGAGCGGACGAAGACGATCTCAACGGCTGACCCAACGGTTAACAACCATACAATCGGAAACAAGAAAAGATCAACGCCATGAGGGGCACCGGGAACATCCCCCTCGTCCCAATAAGGAGCGGCTTCAGTCATATATGATATCTTCCCATCCGCCTCCTCGACATGCAGACGCATTACAGCGACACATCACCCCACTCATAAGCGAAAGAGGTATGCCCCCTTTGTTGTCATCACATAATTTTTGTGTCTCTCCTTTAGAAATAGTGTGCGCACTGGAGAAGCTTGGCACCAAGGTGCAATGGACTCGGAAAATGAAGTCGGACCCCGCCACAAGGAAGTCAAACATGATGTGCGAATTTCACCAAGAACGGGGACACGAGACCGAAGACTGCATAGGCCTACGACAGGAGGTCATCAGAATGTTAAACCAAGGATACCTAAAAGAGCTGCTCACCGAAAAGGGAAAGGCCAACTTCGCACGCGAGAGAGAACAATCCCGCGGACCACCAAAGCCGTCTTCCCCGACACGGACGGTGAACATGATCATCGGTGAAGTAACCGACTCTGCTATCAACCATGTCAAATTCGCCAATACACTCAGGCTGAAACGGACTATCTCCCACAAATGGTATGATGACTTCAAAGGGAGTATCACATTCGATAAGTCTGATGCCGACGATTTGTGTTTTCCCCATTACTATGCTTTAGTTATTACTTTACGTATTGTTGATACGGACGTCGGGAGATTCATGATCGATGATGAAAGTGGCGTCTGTATCATCCATCCGAGAGTCCTTTCACAGATGGGACTCGAGGACAGGATAATACCCCGCTGCATAACACTAACTGGTTTTAATAATGCAGTGGAACGTACGTCCGGAGAAGTGATCCTACTCGTCCTCGCGGCAGGAGTCACATGGGAAACAATTTTTCACGTAATCGATCAGGAGACGACATATAATATTATCATTGGGCGCATATGGATACACGCCATGCGAGCAGTACCCTCGAGCTTATACCAGGTGGTCAAGTTCCCTACCCCATGGGGGATATTCAGCATCAAAGGGGAGCCACGCACCGCACAAGAGTGTTACAAGATAACACAAGACTGCGCCCACAACCGACAACTAAACGGAGTGAGCGCAGAAGCATAGCAATTAGCCATGTTGGGGACTAAAACTGACTCGACGACCGACACCATCAGGGAACTAGACATTGTGGAAGCCTGCAAAGCAACGATTAAAGACCTCGATCCGATCCAAATGGATAGCCACAACCTCAAAAAGAGGGCCTACATCGGCCATGGGTTCGCCAACCCGAGTAAGTATCGTGAATTCTTAACTAACCATGAAGACTTGTTTGCCTTTTCCCATGCAGATGTGCCGGGGATTTCACCAGATATCGCTACCCACAAACTAAACGTTGACCCACTGCATGCTGGTTCAGCAAATTAGAAGAAATTTCAACACCGCAATCAATGAGGCAGTCCGCGAGGAAGTAGATAAGTTACTCGCCAACGGCTCTATCAGGGAGTCAAAATACCCTCAGTGGGTTGCCAATGTTGTAATGGTCAAAAAGAAGAACGGGAAGTGGAGAATGTGCGTGGACTTCACCGACCTGAACAAAGTGTTCCCTAAGGATTCCTTCCCCATCCCACACATCGACCAACTGATCGACGCCGCCGCCGCACATGAACTGCTAAGTTTTTTAGATGCATATTCCGGTTACAATCAAATCCTGATGGCCAAAGAAGATCAAGAGAAAACAACCTTCATTACGCACCAAGGGACCTACTGCTACAAAGTGATGCCATTTGGGCTCATAAATGCAGGGGCCACGTATAAAAGGCTGGTCACCAAGATGTTCGAAGGGCAATTTTGTAAAACCATGGAAGTTTACATCGATGACATGCTAGTAAAGTCCACAAAAAATGAGGATCACATCAACTACTTGCAAGAGGCCTTCGAAATTCTAAAAAGGTATGGGATGAAACTGAATCCCGAGAAGTGTGCCTTCGGCTAGGCGTCAGGAAAGTTTCTAGGGTTTCTCGTATCCCAAAGAGGTATTAAAGTCAACCCCGGCCAAATCAAAGCGATTGCCTCGATACCCAAGGTGCTAAACAGCAAAAAGCAGGTCCAGAAATTGACAGGCCGAATAGCTGCCCTTTCCCAATTCATCTCACGATCCTCCGTCAGATGCCATAAATTCTTCAACGTACTAAGAAAAGACAATGGATTCCAGTGGAATGAGGAATGTGTCAAAGCTTTGCAAGATCTGAAAATGTATCTGTCGTCACCACCACTACTGACCAAAGCGGAGCCGGGCAAGCCCTTACTGACATATCTAGCTGTATCAGAAGTCACAGTCAGCACGGTGTTGGTTCGTAAAATGAAAGGTACGTAATCCCCTATATATTACATTAGCAAAAACCCTGGTGGACGCCGAAACACGGTATCCACACCTTGAAAAGTTGGCCCTGGCACTGGTCACAGCTTCAAGAAAGCTCAGACCCTATTTCCAATGCCACCCCATTAAAGTAGTGATCACATTCCCCTTAAGGAGCATCCTACATAAGCCCCAACTATCAGGTCGACTCGCCAGATGGTCCATAGAGCTCATCGACCATGATATCACATATCTCCCTAGGACCGCCATTAAGTCACAAGTCCTCGCCGACTTCATGGCCGACTTCAGCGCAAAAATACTATCGGAGGCAGAAAAGGAAGCCATGCACTCCACCTCAAATATCAACCTCTGGGCCCTCTACACAGATAGAGCCGCCAATGCCTCGGGATCGGGACTGGGACTCATCCTCGAAGTCCCCACGGGCAAAATCATTCGCCAGTCCATACGATGCCCCGAGATGACTAACAACGAAGCAGAATACGAAGTCGTTATTGCAGGTATAAAGCTAGCCATCAGATACAGGGCCCACCGGCTCGTCCTGCAGTGCGACTCTTAGCTCATGGTAAATCAAGTCACTGGGACTTACCAAATCAAAGAACAAAGATTGTAGAGGTATCAGGTAGAAATCCACAGGTTGATGACACAGCTCGATGAGTGCCGCTTCGAGCATGTTCCCAGAGCGCAGAACGCCAAAGCGGACTGTCTGGCAAAACTAGCAGCGGCCACCACAAGCCTCAACAAAGAAAGCATCATCACTCTCCTCCACTCGGCAATCGATCACACAGAGGTATTCTCCTTACACTTAACCTGGGACTGGAGCAACCATTTTCTATCATATTTACAAGATGGAACCCTCCCATCCGACAAGAATGAGGCAAAAAAGCTTTGTATGCAGGCTGCCAGATATTGCATGATAAAACGACGAGCTGTACAAAAGGACCTTTGGAGGACCCGTGGCCAAATGCCTAGGCCCCAATCAAACGACGTCGGTACTAGAAGAAGTACACGAAGGCCATTGCGGTGCCCACACGGGAAATCAAGCACTCGTACGATGCCTACTACGAGCTAGATATTACTAGCCTGCTATGAAAAAAGATGTCGCAGTGTACGTCCGCCGATGTCAAAGATGTCAAAATTTCGCTCCCATGATACACCAACCAGGAGAACCCCTCCATTCGGTTACTTCCCCTTGGCCCTTAATCAAATAGGGAATGGACATAATCGGCCCGCTACCCGTCGGACGAGGAAATGTATGCTTTTTTTTTGTTTTAACCGACTATTTCTCCAAATGGGTAGAAGTGGGTGCTTACGCCCAAATACGCGAGCAAGAGGTCATCGCCTTCATATGGAAGAATATCATCTGCCGTTTCGGCATCCCCAAAGAAATCACCTGTGATAATGGGCAACAATTCATTGACCAAAAAATGACCGAATTCTTTGACAAATAGCATATCAAAAGGATACCCTCAACACCGTATCATCCTGCCGCCAATGGTCAAGAGGAGTCGTCCAACAAGACCATACTGAATATATTGAAGAAGAAACTTGAAGACGCCAAAGGGCTATGGCCCGAACATCTACCAGAGGTACTATGGGCACACAAGACCATCCCTAAATCTTCCATGGGAGAAACGCCTTACTCGCTGGTTTACGCAACTGATGTCGTCATACCAGTCGAAGTAGGCGAGCCAAGTTTAAGGTACTCACACACAAGCGGAGCAGAAAATGATTCGAACCGACTCTAAGACCTCGATGAAGATGAAGAAAGGAGAGAAATGGACCACATTAGGATGGCATCCCAAAAACAGCAAATCGAAAGATACTACAACAAGAAGGCAAAAATCTGACCGCTCATAGTAGGCGATTACGTCCTCAAAGCAAAAACTTTGGCATCCAAGGACCCTAGCGAAGCAAAATTAGGGACCAATTGGGACGGACCTTACAAAATTACTGCGAGAGAAGATAAAGGATCGTTTCGACTAGAGACCATGGAAGGGAAGACGCTCCAAAACAATTGGAACATCTCTCACCTCAAGTATTTCCATTTCTAAAGAACACCCCCCGATTCGTACTCGTTTTCCCTTATCCAAGTTTTGTCCTAATAGGGTTTTCTCGGAAAGGTTTTTAACGAGGAGACGAAGGAGATGCTCGGAAATGCTTATGAGGCAAATTTGACATACCAGTTACTCTGCTAATCAGCACAACAGGCATATCACAAGGACTGAGGCTACGACCATCTCCAATGTATGAAAGGCTACGACTATCTCCAATGTATGAAAGGTTACGACCATCTCCAATGTATGAAAGACTACGACCATCTCCAATGTATGAAAGGCTACGGCCATATCCAATGTACGAAAGGCTAAGGCCATCTATAACGCATGAAATGATAAGGTCGTCTATAGCGTACAAAGAGGTTACGGTCGTCTATAACGCGTAAAAGTCCAAGACCGTCTACAATGAATAAAAGTGTCACGACCCCAAAACCCGGTCGTGATGGCGCCCAGCAAACGGCTAGGCCAGCCCGACCAATCAACAGAAACATGGAGCTACCAGCTCACCTTTAACCCTTTTTAAGCATAAACAACGATAGAACAACCTCCCAACGGAACAGGAGTCACAAGTCATGAGCCTCTACCAGAATTTATAAACTGTGATAGTGTATACAAATGTGCACAAGTGTGGGATAGACAGAACAAAATAAAGATAAACTGGAGAGTCAGGTCCTGCGGACGCTGGCAGCTACCTCGACTGTCTAAATGCACTCCCGAGCAGCTATAGAATTAGCTCTGATGTGATGTACCTGGATCTGCACACAAGGTGCAGGGAGTCGGGTGTGAGTACTTCCAACTCAGCGGTAATAAAAGTAAATAATGCTAAAGAAAAGAAACCCACGCAAAGCACTATCTCATACTACACAATACAGAACTATCTTTAAACTTCAAAACAGTATCATTTTATTCCCTTTCAGCATATGTGAGTAGATTATTTAGAAATCTCATTTTTAGCTTTCTTTCTTTCATGATAACATACCAATACCTGGGTACAATCTCAAGCAGTGCAAGTCTGCACTCAAATCAGCCCCTTGGGCTCAGCACTCCTTAACAATTACCACCAGGGGATCTGGTCAATAAGGCAAATAAAGCAGGTATGCCAATAATGTATGAGTGTTATATGTTATGCCACGTAGTACAAAGAAACCAATGTATGTATGCCATGCAATGCATATGACGTTGTGGCGTACAGCCCGATCCATGCAAAGGCGCTCGCGCTCACTGTGGGGGTTCAGACTCCGGAGGGGCTCCTACAGCCCAAGCGCAATATCAATATCACACCTGCTGCGACGCGCAGCCCGATCCATATACCACTGAGGCGTGCAGTCCGATCCATGCATGTATATGCATATGCTCACATAAATCGTCATGCCTTAACATATATCCCTCGGCCCCAATCAGTCTAACAAATAATCAAGAAAGCCCATCGGGCAATAGTATCATATTAGCTCACAGCTAGAAATGTCATTAAGACCTAGTTCAAGTTTTTCATAACCTTATAAAAATGCTGAGTAGCAAAATACTATTTGAAACCTTAAATTGAGATAAAAATATGCACAGTGTTATCAAGATAGTGATACCAATCCCTGAAGGATTCAAATAATCGGCAGGAAGCCCAAGCATGATAATTAGTCCAATTCATGACAATTAATATCTTTTATTAGGATGTCAATTCAATTTCAAGCAATTAGGTGTTTTTATTCATTACGCGGGACGGACGAAGTCACAATCCCCAATGGTGCTCTACCCCACGCCCGTTATCCGACGTGCAAGTCACCTCAATACAGCACTAAGATGTGCAAGTCCGGGGTTTACTAACCCTCAGGACATCATTTACAAGTATTACCCACCTCGATCCGGTGAAAACTCAAGCTCCGCGATGCTTTAGCTCCTCGAACCAGCATCCATGCGCGACAAAACTATCCAAAATCAGTACAAATATATCAAAATAGGTTAGTGGAACATTACCCAATCGAAACAACTCGAATTACACCAAAACCCACAAAGTTGCCAAAACTCGACTTTTGGTACGCTTCTTGAAAAATTACAAAAGTTACATATTCGGATTCCTTATCTCAACACGAGTCTATACATATAAAGTTTGCCAAAATCGGACTATGTTTGCCCATTCAAATCGATGTTTTACCATAACCCAGGCTTAGGGCAAAATTCCCCATTAGTTCTCCCAATTTCAGTGAAATAATTGAAGATTCTAAGGAAAAATCACGTATTTAGACCATAGAACTTACCTCCGATGATTACCCGGTGAAATCTCCTTTAATTCCCGTCAATATGCTCTCTAAGAACTCAAAAACGGAGGTTTTGGGTATATGAGTCGCGAATACACTATTCTGGTCTTTTAATATACTGACAGACAGTTAACCCTATGCGATCGCAGCCACTGGCTCGCGATCGCGATGCACAAAATTCCCATGCTCCAAAAATGTTCTATGCGATCAC
>JASVEL010005715.1:0-191136 GCA_032618575.1 Nicotiana noctiflora
CACAACTTTATAACATGTTACTTTGTGTTTAGAGTTCATTTACTATTGAAATTCAACTATTAGAATTAGAAATGAAGCTATTCGGGACAAGGTGGCCATGGCCCATGCGGAGGACAAGATACGGGAGGCGAGACTTAGATGGTTCGGGCATATGAAGAGGAGAGGTATAGATGTTTCGATGAGGAGGTGTGAGAAGTTGATCCAGGAGGGCCTTAGGAGAGGTAGAGGCAGGCCGAAGAAGCATTGGGGAGAAGTGATTAGGCAGGATATGGTGTTACTCTAGCTTACTGAGTACATGACCATGGATAGGAAGATATGACCATGGATAGGAAGGTATGGAGGTTGAGAGGCCGAAGAAGCATTGGGGAGAAGTGATTAGGCATGATATGGCGTTGCTCTAGCTTACTGAGTACATGACCAACAACAACAACAACAACAACAACCCAGTATATTCCCACAAGGTGGGGTCTGGGGAGGGTAATATGTAGACAGGCCTTACCTCTACCTGAGAGGGCAAAGAGGCTGTTTCCAATCGACCCTCGGCGCATGGAAAAAAAGGCAAACAAAAACAAAAATCACATTAGTTACTCCAGCATACACCTCATAAAAATTATCTAAACATAAGATGTATATGTACCATAAAGAAACAGGCATGCAATGATATCAAAACAGTAACTACCAGAAATGACTACCAAAAGAGAACACAAACTAATCATCTATGGGCGGCCCTACCACGCCTCACACCCCGGGAAATGAGTATGAAAAATCTAGAAACCCCTATCCTACAACCCCGATACTAGACCTCCAGACTTTCCTATCAAGGGTCATGTCCTCGGAAATCCGCATCCTGGCCATGTCATGTCTAATTACCTCTCCCCAGTATCTCTTAGGCCTCCCTCCGCCTCGCCTCACACCGACCACCGCTAGCCGCTCACAACTCCTCACCGGGGCATCGGGGCTTCTCCTCCGCACATGCCCGAACCACCGAAGTCTCGCCTCTCGCATCTTCTCATCCACTGGGGCCACCCCCACCTTCTCCCGAATAACATCGTTCCTAATCTTATCTAACCTGGTGAGCCCGCACATCCACCTAAGCATCCTTCATCTCCGCCACCATCATCCTCTGAACGTGAGATTTCTTCACCGCCCAACACTCCGTCCCATACAACATGGCAGGTCTAACTACAACTCTATAAAACTTCCCCTTGAGTTTCTGTGGCACTTTCTTATCACACAAGACTCCTGATGCAAGCCTCCACTTCGACCACCCCGCCGCTATACGGTGAGTGACATCCCCGTCTATCTCTCCGTCCCCCTGGATCACCGATCCAAGGTATCTGAAACTATCCTTCTTGGCTATGGCCTGAGATCCGATCATCACGCTCCCTCCCACTTCGCTCGACTCAGCGCTAAATTTGCACTCCAGATATTCTGTCTTAGACCTGCTTAGTTTAAACCCCTTAGACTCGAGAGTCTGTCTCCATTCCTCTAGCCTCTCGTTAACACCGACCCTCGTCTCGTCTACCAGGACTATGTCATCAGCAAATAGCATACACCAAAGAACATCCCCTTGAATATGCCGCGTCAAAGCATCCATCACCAAGGCAAACAAGAGGGGGCTAAGCGCGGATCCTCGACGGAGCCCCATAACCACCGAAAAATGGTCTGAGTCGCCGCCCACTGTCCTGACCCTGGACTTAGCTCCATCGTACATGTCCTTGATTACTCTGTTCCACAGTAAAGTTAACTTCAGGCACCTACGTAGTATCTCCCTAGGGACCTTGTCATACGCCTTCTCCAAGTCGATAAACACCATGCGTAGGTCCTTCTTCATATCCCCGAACTATTCCACCAATCTCCTGACAAGGTGGATAGCTTCTGTAGTGGACCGACCCGGCATGAAACCGAACTGGTTCACGGAAATAGATGTCGACTCCCTCACTCTGGCCTCGATCACCCGCTCCCAGACCTTCATGGTGTGGCTTATTAATTTGATGCCCCTATAGTTGTCGCAACACCGGATATCCCCTTTGTTCTTATACAAGGGCACCACTGTACTCCACCTCCACTCCTCTGGCATCCTTTGGGACCTGAAGATCGCATTGAACAACCTGGTGAGCCACTCCACTCCCGGCTTACCCATGCATTTCCAGAACTCCACCGGGATTTCGTCTGGCCCGGTCGCTCGACCTCTACTCATCCTACGCAAAGCCCCTACGACCTCTTCCACCCTAATGCGCCTGCAGTACCCTAAGTCTCTATGACGCTCCGAATGCCCCAGCTCCCCTAGTTCTATGGTTTGGTCCCCCTCCTCGTTGAGAAGGTCTCGGGAAGTACCCCTGCCATCTCTGTTTGACTTGAGACTCCCCCACCAGGACTCTACCATCTTCATCCTTGATGCACCTAACATGGTCCAGGTCCCGCGCCTTCCTTTCCCTTACTTTGGCTAACCTGAATAACTTCTTGTCCCCGCCTTTCTCCCCCAATTCCACGTACATGCGACCAAAAGCCGCGTTTTTAGCCTCCGTGACAGCCAATTTCGCTTCCTTCCTTGCCACCTTATAGCTCTCTCTGTTCGCCCGCCTTTCTTCCTCGCTTGTGCTCCCTGCCAACTTCGCAAAAGTAGCTTTCTTCACCTCTACTTTTCCTCGCACTACGTCGTTCCACCACCAGTCGCCCTGATGTCTGCCTAGATAGCCTTTGGTTACCCCAAGTACATCCCGCGCCGCCTCCCTAACCAGATTCGCCGTCTCTGACCACATTGCGTCTGCTGCCCCGGAACTTCTCCAAGCTCCACCATCAACTAACCTCTTCTCCAGCTCCTGGGATTTCTCTTTAGTCATAGCACCCCATCTAATTCGCGGTCGGCCCCGAGCACCCCTCTGCTTCTTCTTCACCCAGAGTCCGACATCCATCACTAGGAGTCTATGAAGGGTACAAAGGGATTCTCCTGGAATAACCTTGCAGTCCCTGCACAGACCTCTATCGCTCCTTCTGAGAAGGAGGTAATCGATCCGAGTCATCGCCGTCGAGCTTTTGAAGGTGACCAAATGCTCCTCCCTCTTCTGATATGTCGAGTTAGCAATCAGAAGCTCGGAAGCCCTAGCGAACTCCAACAGCGCAGAGCCCCCTCCGTTCCTAACCCCAAGGCCAAAGCCACCATGTACCTCACCATAACCACTAGCATCTGCCCCAATATGGCCATTAAAGTCCCCTCCAATGACCAACTTCTCAGATCGGGGAATACTATGCACCAACTCATCCAAGTCGTCCCAAAAATGCCTCTTGACCTCCTCATCCAAGCCCGCATGCGGTGCGTAGGCGCTGATGACGTTGAGGACGCAACCCCCGATAACCAACTTAATAGACATCAACCTATCGTTCGCTCGCCTAACCTCCACCACGGACTCCCTAAGGTCCTTATCCACCAGGATGCCCACTCCATTCTTGCCCCTCACGACCCCATAGTACCACAACTTAAACTCGTCAACATCCCGCGCCTTCGTCCCTTTCCACCTAGTCTCCTGAACACAGGCTATGTTGATCCTCCTTTTCTGAAGAATCTTCGCAAACTCAACGGACTTACCTGTCAGAGTACCTATGTTCCACGACCCGATCCTTAACCTATGTGCGTTCGCTACCCTCTTCCCACCCTTACCTCCCGCCCTACCCGCAGAACAGCTCCCTGCCCCCCTACTCACCCCCACCACCGCCCGCACCCCCGAGGACATGACCTTGCACTTACATCCCCCGCTGCGGCCACTATCCCTCCAACTGACTATGGAGAATGATGACGCACCCACGCACAAAAGGGAGATATGAAAAGGACGCACTAGATAGCAACAGAGTAAACCTCACAAGAAATGATAGCAAGAGTACGAAAAAGGTGCACAGGTTAAACGAGAGGTGGGAGGTACCAACTCCCGTGGAAAAACCTGAAGGTAGGCTTTGGTGCGCCCGAGGTCAAGTGTTGCTTCCTCTTGCACGTCCTGGCCGTGTTGCTTAGCTCTTCACTCCCAACGCCGCAAAGTTGCCTTGTCGCCTGTCCTGAGATTTATCGGGACGGGTAATTTTATTGCGTCCCGTCGAAAACCCGCACAAACACAAAGCCAACCACACAAAAAGGCGGGGGAACGGGGGGGCTGCCGGCGACTCGCCGGAGTTAGGAAGTTAGGGAGAGGGATGGGGAGAAACAGAGGTTGGGGGGAGGGGGGCTGGGCGGGGGAGGGGGGAGAGAGAAGACAGGTGGGGGGAGAGAAGAGAGGGAGAGAGATGAGAGGTGAGGTGGGGAGGGGAGAGGGGGCTGGGCGGGGGCTGGGGGTGGGAGGGGAGGGGGAGAGAAGAGAGAGAAGATAGGTGGGGGTGGGGGTGGGGGTGACCTTACCTGGGTGGCTGGTCGCCGGAGGTGGGGGGAGGGGGGAGGAAAGCTGCTGGGGAAAAATGACCGTTGCCGACACTGAGGGAGAGAGACGACGAGAGTGACAATGTGAAAGTGCCCTCTACACCAAAATACAGAGAAGTTTTTCGACTGAACTGAGATCGGAACCATCATCGACAAACTGGTACGACACCTCGGCTAATACATCAGAGAAGATGAGTGTGTTTGTCGGGTTTCGTGACTGTTTCGAGGTCTTTCTGCAGCTGGTTTCGCTTCTCTTTGAAGCTGGATTATGCTGCGCTTTTGGTATGGAGGTTGAGAATATAGGTAAAGGGTGAGGGTAGGTAGCCGAGAGTTGTCATGTCTGTATCAGTAGCTCTAGTACATGACTTAGTGTCATTTGTGTATTTTTCGTATTCCTTGATTTCTGTTATTACTTGTTGTTGCTTTCGTTTCAGCTTTCTGATTACAGTACATGTTTTGTATTTTTGCTCTGGTTTTCTGATTGGTGTGGTTGTTGTTGCCCTTCCTTTTATTCCTTTTCTGAGCCGCGGGTTTACCGGAAACAGTGTCTCTTACACTCTACTCTCCCCATACTCCACTTGTAGGATCACACTTGGTTTGTTGTTGTTGTATTGAAGTTCAACTATCCAGGAGTCTCTCTAGTTATAACAAGAGCTTTCCTTGTGCATCTTAGCTACCAGATTATCTCATTATCTATTGAACTGAAACGCTGCAAATGAAGAAAGAGAGAAAGTTACCCTTCTTATGTCTTAAATTTGCTCCGGAGAAACTTGCATTTTTCCTTTGGATTTTGTTTTAATGGTAGGTTTAAACCTTCACAGGGAAAGGAATCATCTGATCCAGATAATGGCGGGCAATTTCAATTTTTTGATGAGCTGCATACACTTTTTACAACAAGTACAATTTACGTACATCAACTACAGCTCGAATCTGAGGCTGGTTCCCAACAAGCAAAAAAGAGGCCTCGGAGAACTATTAGAGATCAATCTTCAGAGGAAGTTTCAGAAGATGATGAAGGTTATGCTTATGAGAGTGATGAAGTAAAATTAGCAAAAAACAATGTCGCTCCCAAAAAGAAAATTGAAAAAGAAAAGCGGCCAAGAACAAAAAATGCAGAGAAACCATCAAGACAACCCAGCTTAGGAAGTACTAACAGCAGTGGTAGAACTGTGGAAAATATTCAAGAAATGCTTAAAGATTTCTTTCAGCAGCAACTGAGGATCGAGATGCAATGGAGAGAGACAATGGAGAAGCGTGCTCGTGAAAGGGAAGTATTTGAGCAGGAATGGCGTTCGTCAATGGAGAAGCTCGAAAGGGATAGGATAATGATTGAACAGGCTTGGAGGGAGAGGGAGGAGCAAAGGAGAATGAGAGAGGAGAGCCGAGCTGAGAAGAGGGATGCACTGTTGACGACGCTTTTGAACAAACTCATAGGTGAAAATCATCCTTGAGATGATTCATTTTGCTCATGTTATGTATTAGATACAATGAGGAATTTTCTGTTTTGCTGGCTTATAGTAGAAGAATTAGGTAGGTTACAAAATATTTAAAGAATTAAGAGTTTGGCTTATATAGAAGTAGGAATTACCAACGCGGAGAAATTCTCAGTTCTCAGATAGATATGCAGGCTTATTAATACATGTTCATGCTCTCTTTCTTGTAAATATTTACTGAGTAAATTAATTAAGCTGAATTTGATGTGGATAAAAGGGCTGGCTTTGTGCTTTGGAGAAGAGTGAACTGTCTGTACTTTGATCAAAATCATTTGTTTATTGTACATAACTCATAGTATTAGAATCCAGGCATTTCACAATGCTATGTTTTCAAGCTTTCAAACATGGAGTGCAATTATATGTTTTGTTGTTAATTATGTATCGAAAGCTATACTTTCCTATCCCAATATGGTTGTCCCGAGTCACATTGAAAATTAAAGCTGTGGCTGAGAAAAGTTGATCAAATAATATTTGATAAACATAAAACAAATTGAATTATAGGCGGGCAGCCCTCCTGTGCGCGGGGTTCGGAGAGGGGCCGGACCACAAAGATCTATTATACACAGCCTTACCCTGCATTTTTGCAAGAGATTTTCACGACTCAAATCTATAACCTTCTGGTCACATCACAACAACTTTACCAGCTACGCTAAAGTTGCTGCTAAAAACTACAAAAATAAAAAATAATGACTGCAAGGTGAGATAGCTATGTGCTTTTAAATTAACATGAGATTTGTTGAAAAGTGTTAACTCCAAAGAGGGAACCCAAGTTCAAAAAAGTCATTTAACTTTGCAAGCAGCTAAAATTACTGTATCAGTCACAGAAGACCCTGATGAATTCAAATTCAAGTTAATAGGCAGAGTTACACGATACAAGATGACATATAACAGGTACGTAGAATAGTCGACGCGCATACAAACTAGTCCGGACACCACCAAAATAAAGAAAAAAATAACTAAAGTAACATTAACAAGGACTTGTCATCCCAACCCAGAATTCAAATTGAATCACAAATAAAACAAGAGAAGTTATGTACTGGTTTACACCCTTTCTAACTCCATGATGTGTTTATCAAGTTGGTCCTTCAACTCTTCCCTCCATCCTTGGATCAGTCTCTCCTGCTTAGCTATGAGTTCCGTCTTCATTTTCAACTCTTCTTCCATCTTTTCTATCTCCTGTTCGTAGAAATTAATTAGAACCAATAATAATCCATTAGTAGAAATGCCGGGTAAGGCTGCGTACAATAGACCCCTGTGGTCCGGCTCTTCCCTGAACCGCATAGGGGAGCTTAGCGCACCGGGCTGCCTTTTTAGAGACCATAGGAAGGAGAGAATTGTTATACGTCCTTTGGTACCATTATATGAATCAAAGTGTGTCCTATGAATTACCTTTCTAAGCATCTCGGGTCTTGTAGGCAGCTCTTCACGTTGCAACCCGATCAAATGAAGTTGAAGTTTCTTGGCAGCCTCCATGAAATCTCTGGCATGTCTCTCAACATCGACTAAGGAATGAAAATATTTCAACCTCGATCAGCCAAAACAAAATACACTAAATAAATGAATTCCAGAGCTAATAAGCCAGCATTTGTGCTGTAAATTTTAACAAGATACTAATACGAAAAGGAAAGAGACAAAAACTATGAAGCTTAAAAAAAGGCAACACAACTATATTGCAGTGTCTCCATTGCCAGAAAATTATGAAAAAGAATGCAGTTAATATTTCCAGTGACATTGAATGGAAAATGCAACGGTAAGAAGGTTTAGCTGTGATGATGCTATCAGTAGTTGGATACTCATCCTTTTTAAATACACAAAGGAATCTTGAGTCAGAGGACATTAAATTTTGCTTCAGCAATGTAGAGAAGACTGGATAAATTGCCATATTCAATAGACCCTATACTAACTTGTTGACCGAAATCTGCAATATTTGGTTTGTTCAAGCAAATTTCTGAAGAGCCTGAAACAATTGATGACTAGTTGTAGTCATCTACTCATCCAAAGACAAAGAATGTTTGATGACTATTTGCAGACATCTATGCATCCAAAGAAAAAGAACATTTGATGATGATTAGCACGTTAAATTGCATTGAGCATGTATGATTTACTACAGAATTGATCTCAAAAGATGAGTGCAATTCCTTATTTTTAAAGATCTGGCCTTCCTGACATTCTTCACTAAAATAACTCCTTTATCATATAACTGTCACTAACCTTTATATAATCACCAGAAAGCTTTAAAGCTTCAAATCCATATGTTGTATGCGACTTGATTTTAAATGCCTAAGGGCAGTACTCGAACTGTCTTTTATTTTTATTTACTATGTTAATGCTCAAGTGACATCTACCATAAGCGTTATACATCTCCATAGAAATCTTCAAAGACAAAGCAAAACAATAGCCTAGTTGGATTCATATTGCACCGAGGAGGTGTGGCTAGTGGTCAATGAAGCTGGAATAGACCATAAATCCACGGACCAAATCTCAACAGAGGGATAACAACGGTAAGTGATTTCATCCTATCTATCTAAGCAATTTGAAAGAAAAAACAAAGCAATAGTCTAGTTGGATTCATTTTGCACCCCAATGGTCAATGAAGTTGGAATGGACAATGGTTCAAATCTCAACAGAAGTAAAACTTATTACTCCGTGATTTCTTCCTATTTGTCTAAACCTTTGTGGACAGTAACAAGTACTTGGTGTACTTGGTGAACTAATCGATGCGCATATAGTTTATTTGGATTCGTATTTCAGTAATGGAACTTTATTGGTATACGAATTAACAGTGCAGCAAAACCTCACGTGTCAAAAACAAACTCTACGTCGATTGAGGCCATCAAATCTCTGAACATTAATTAAGGAAGAAATTGAGTTCCAAAACAGAAGTTAACATATACATGATGTAAGTGATAATATTTCTATTTTATTGCTTGCTTCTGATTAATCACTAAAAAGACTCATCCCACAATGTTAGAGACAAGATTTGCACTAATTGATAAGGATTGTACATACAGCTATAGTAAGGGTGTAATGTGGGCCGGTTCAGGACCGGGACCGGACAGGGACCGCGGGCCTGGCGGTCCCAACGGTCCTGGTGGGCCGGTCCTGCCGAGCCGGTCTTCAAGGGGGGCTAAAGCCCGTGATGGGCCGGTCCTTACGTTTAGGACCGCGAGACCGGGACCGCTAAGACCGGGACCGGGTAACGGTCCTGGGCCGGTCTTCGCGGGCCTGGCGGGCCCCAACCGGTCCCAACGGTAATATTTAAAAAAAAAAAAAAAAATTTAAAAAAATGGCCCAACGGCCAGATTTAGTTTTAGCCGTTGGAGGTCAAAAATAGCCGTTTTTGGCTTTAAAATTTAGCCAAATGGTCTCCAAACTTTAATATAACCCCAAACTTTATATAATTACACTTTTTCCCAATTCTCAACTATAAATACCCCCCATTATTTCAATTTAACTCACCAATTCATCAATCTATCTTAATCTCTCTCAATCTCTCTCAATTGAATTATTATTCCAAATTTGTGAAATTTTGTGAAGTTGGTGAATTGAAGTATTCAAGTCTTCAACAATTTGCAATTTTCAATTTTGAAGAAGTTGTTCGTCAATTCGGTAAAGTCGTTCCAACTCTTAATTTTTAAGAATATATTTTGTGTTATTTTGTTTGCATAAATATAATTAAAATGGCATTTTCATTGAAAAAAATGTTTAGTGCTAAGGGAAAAGCTAAAATGGGTGAAAGTAGTCGTCAACCAACTAACCTTCCCCCCCCCCCCGGTTCCCCGACCTACCCGTCCTAGTGGTCCAATTATTCTTGATAGTGACAATCCCTGTTTTCAATTTAGCGATACTGAATTTTGTCATAATATTTCACGAGAAGATCAACTAGATAATGAAATTATGATTGCTCTTTATCCTAATTTACAACATCGTAGGCAATTGGATTTTGATGAAACCCAAGAGGATTTTGATGAAACTCAACAGGATGTAGATGAAACCCAAGAGGATTTAGATGACACACCTACTAGTCCGGCTAATAACCCAATTGAACCACAACACCCACCTGAACAAACACCGACTTTTAATAGACAACCTTCTAAACGCCAAGAAACCTCATTAGTTTGGCAATTTTTTACTCAACTAAGAGATCAAAATAAGGCTCAATGTAAAAATTGTAATAAATTGTTGGTTCATCAATATACGCGTAGTGGCACGAGTACTTTGACTAGACACATACAAACACACCCTACTGGCAAAAGCTAAATATAACAGATTAAAAGCACAACTAGAGGGGACAAGTGTAGAAAAAGCGGGTAACGTTAGTACAGGTTCTAATCTAGTTCAACCTGGAATAAATACTGTCACCGGAGGTATATTATATTACGATCCAAACAAAGATAGGGAAGAATTAGCAAAGATGGTTACCGTTATGTGTTTACCGTATACTTTTCCTTCTAATCCTAATTTTGTGCATTATATTAGAAAAATTTTTAATCCTACTTATAAAGGTTGGCCTCGTGCAACAGTTAATGCCGATATATATAAATTTAAACATGAATACGAACAATATTTGCGGTATTTATTTAGTCATATAACTAATAGAATTTCTATTACCACCGATATTGGTAGAAGTAATAATGATTGTGACTACCTAACTGTTACTAGTCACTGGATTGATTGCAAAAACGCATTCTTGCGTATAGAATAATTAACTCCCGTCACACAGGTAAGTTTATCGCTAACACGTTGGTGATATTTGTAGATATTTTTGCATTAATGATAAAATAATGTCAATTTCTATGGATAATGCTTCTAGTAACACTAGTGCAGTAGGCACTCTTACAAACACATTAAATCCTGCATTTAGTAATATATTTCATGTTAGATGTATTTGTCATATTTATCATTTAATTGTCGGTGATGGTATGCGAATTTTAAATGTAGAAATTGAAAAGGTTATAATGGCTCTTAATTGGCTTTTTTATTCTAACCGCAGAAGTAGACTTGGGGAGTATTATAAAAAATGTGATGAATATGGCCTTAGAGAAAGAAAGGTTCCTAAACCTTGCCTCACTAGGTGGAATTATATGTACGAAAGTTTAGTAGTTGCTTACGAATATAGGAACCCTATTAATGCAACGTTCAATGCTCGGGTTGGGAGTGTGGATGATGATGAAATGCTTACAACCCAAGATTGGACTAATGTTAAAACTCTTATAGATTTTTTAGAACATTTTCACACTGCTACAAATGTATTTTCCGGACAATATTATCCAACTATTTCTAATTGTTTAGTTTATATTACAGCATTATGTGCATTATTTGTGGATTATAACGAGGGTGGACCTATTTATGAACTTGCTATAAATGCAATGAAAGAAAAATTTAAAAAATATTTTTTCCCTATCCCTCCTATTTATGGTGTAGCAGCAATTTTAAACCCTACAATGAAATTAGGAGGTCCTCATTTTTGGTATACAAATATTTATAACGCTTTAGATCTTACAGTAGAAGAACGTGCTACTCTTGCATATGCAAAAGCATCAATTAAAATTAATACTCAAATAATTTATAATGCATACCAACAAGCCTTACAAAATTCTAGGCCAACTGTTCCAACCCCTACTTCGTCTACTTCACAGTCGTCCAAAAGAGCCGCGGGCTTGAAAGCACTTAAATCTTGGACGGAGTTTAAGGGTTCTCAAGGAGATAATTTTGACGAATCTTCCCATCTAAATGAGCTTCAAGTTTATTTGTCGCAGGGACTAGAGAAGGAGAATCCAGACGGGAGTTTTGAGCTTTGGAATGGTGGAAGTTACGGGAAAAACATTTTCCTGTTCTTGCAAGGATGGCTCGCGATATATTATCTATTCAAGCTTCAACAGTTGCATCAGAGAGCGCCTTCAGTCAAGCAAGACTTCAAATAGGAGATCATAGAGCATCTATGAGGGAGAGCTTGGAGAAGTCAATGCTATTTAGAGATTGGATCCGCTCGGAAAGAAGAAACTTTGGACTTGCAGAATCACAACCGGATGTGGATGACGCTTACGAAGAAATGATTGCGGAGCTTGTTGAGGATGCTGCTTCGCCGGGAAGTGGTGATGAACAAGCTTCTTTTCCACCACCGCCAACGGAACCTCCTCCAAATCTTGAAGGATTTATGAGATTTGTTAGAGATATGTAGATTGTGTTGTAAATTGTACTTTGGCACATCTTATTTAGTTTTTTTCCTTTTAATGGTGGTATTAGTACCTTGTTGTGCTCATTCCATTGGGGGAGAGAAGATTAATAAAGATATGTCATTTTTAGTAAAAAAAATTATTACACAAGTTTTTGATTTATCTCTTAATACATAATATATATCTATTTCATACATATACATATAATATATATACATAATATATATTATATATATACATAACATATAAACTTAACATAAGTACTTAATACATATATATAAGTTAAGTTTATATATGTTAAGTATATTAACTTATATACTTAACTTATATAAACTTAATATATATATATACTTAACATATATAAATTTAACATATATAAATACTTAACATTTATATACTTACCATATATATATATATATATATATATATATATATATATATATATATATATATATATTAAACATATATATATATATATATATACTTATTAAATAATTTTTTTTTAATTAAAAGCCCACGAAGCCCGCTAGGACCGGACCGCCAGGCCCGGGACCATGTGGGCTTAGGCCCGTCACGGGCCGGTCTTACCCACCAAGCCCACGAAGACCGGGACCGCCAGGCCCGAGACCGCCAAAAAAGACCGTTTTGGGACCGGGACCGTCTGGACCGGCCCGCCAGGCCCGTTTAGGCCCGGGACCGGCCCAGAATACACCATTAAGCTATAGGCCTGAAATTACTCACTTTGATGATATGGATGGGCTGAACGGTCAATTGCCTGGAGTTCTCGTGCAGGCAAACAGGGTAGTAACGCAGCCTCTAATGCTATCACACAGGCAATCATGTCATCCTTTATCTGTGGTTCATTGTTTTGTTGTTGATCAACAGGATGTCTGTCAGTCATGTTGCTCAAGCAAATGAAGAGTTGCAACCTACACTAAAGACCAGTTGGAGATGCTAAAGCCCTTAAGAACAAAAAATAACTGGATGAACATGCTTGCAAACCGACATAAGAAATTCGAAGAAAGCCTCTATTCGGCTCAAACAACAAGAAGAAGTAATTCTTATATCTTCTACCAACCTTAACACAACAGTGAAGATTTCATTCATTCAAACTTAGCCAAAGATGATCGATCACCAATAGATAGAGAATCCCAAACGATGTTTCCAGCCTTTTATGCTTGAACCAGTATGTTCGAAACTAAACCAACAGTCATGAATCAAATTTTCAAATTCTAGCAGCTAGGAACAGACTTACAAGTGGCTTAACTAAGTGTATTTCTCAACAAACATAGAAGGAGAGGGCAAAACTATAATAGCAAGACAGTATATATTTGATTTTATTCAAATCTATGAAGTATGCAAATGTTGCTAAGTCAATACAAATCAACTAACATGAACATGGAAACTTTGCACTTGACATGGAACTAGTCAAACTACTTCTAACAGTAATCTAACATGCCTTTTCAACTCACATAATCACAACAATCAAATCAAGTCTCGATCAACCATGTTGGAGTTGAAAAGATTTCATATATGCGTTCAAATACCAAAAGTAAAACAAAACACATGTAATGAAAGGAAATTCACACAAAGTTTAGCTCTATTCGAAACCAGCAAACATCTGCCTCCGTTGACACGTAAGCCTAATCGTCTTTCCCCAATTAAACCGAACCAATTTATTGAACCTTGGCTCTTATTATATCAAGATCAACACCAAAACAGAACTGAAGGGAAAGAGAATGAACCTTAAAGAGGATTCCAATTAAAACTCCTGTCCGGATGTGACACAAGCAAGGAAATCAAACAATGAACTCCATATCTACTGAATGAAACATCAACAATTGAACCCGGAACCGCGAACAAAACCACGGAGGCAGCAATCGACGGACAATAATCAAATCGAACCCATCTCGACTCTATCAAATTCCATAAGAGGAGATCAAAATCAGAGACTAAAGTATATGTTCTTTTTCGGATGTGAGCAGCAGAAGTGACATTAACAGGAACTAAAACTGTAGGGATTTTTGATGAACTCTTCGAAACTTTTCCCGATTTCTTCCTAATTTATGTCCAAGAACCCAACCGATTGTTTTTGTCCGTTGTCTCCCTCTCTATGTCTCTATGTGTGTGGCTGGAAGAGGAGTTAGCGGCACTGAGTTAGGAGATGAGGGAGATCGGCGATTTGGTGGTGAGGAACCCTAATTCCATTTCCAACTAAATAAAAAAGGGAAAATTTCACGTTAAAACAAGTGGCTTCTTCCTTTTTAATTTTATAGCTAATAGCTAATAGCTAATAGCTAACTATTTAATTTTACAATTGAGTAGCCCATAAATTAGAGGCCCATATATGAAAAAGAGACGTTATTTCTGGTATTTTGATACTACCGAACGGGATTTTCTCTCCTTAAGCTGCATTTTCTCAGATTCTTTCAAATCTTCTTCCCCAAATACATAAAAAACGAGATCCTGCGATAAATGCAGGTACAAAAACCCTAACATTTCTTCTTCATCTAGAATTTATTCAATTTTTTTGTTACGAAGCAACGCAATTCTCCTTTTTGCTGCAATTTTGAGTTCAATTTTTTGTTGAATGGAGATTTTTCCTGTTTACCTTCTTCATAGTGGAGAATGGAAAGAAAACAAGTTTGTGAATTTCGTCAATGATTGTGTAATAATTGAGTCCACATTCAACTACAACAAATTAGTTGTAGCTATTTCGGAACAGATTAGAATTAATAGTGATTTAAACACAATAGAGATTAACTTTGTCCCAAATGTTAGTTTGCCACCGATCATGATTTACAATGATACAGGAGTTAAGGTGTATATAGAATTAAAGAAGAAAAATTTGATTTTCACTGAATATCCTCTGTTTGTGACAGTGAAAGAGATTTATGAAAATAATTTGGTTGTTACAAGTGCTATGGTTGCTTCAAGTTCCAGTTGTTTGGTTGCTATAGATTCAAATTCTAAAGATGTATCAACAACTGATAGCACTGAGATTATTGATATTGAATTGATTGAAAACACAAAATTTAGTGAAAGCACGAGTATAATAGATAATATGTTGAACGAATTTGTTGAGGAGGATCAAGTTTATAAGGATAAAGAGACACTTATGAATGTGATGAAGAACTTGGCTATACGTGAGAGGTTCCAATTCAAGGTGAGGAGATCAAGCGCAACAAGGTATGTCATTAGTTGTATATTTTGTTGTATAAATATGTATAAGGTAGAATATATTTGTATAAATGTATTAAATTAGAATATATACATTTTGTATACAAGTGTATTTAGAAGTTGAATGATGTATAATACTAGGTATCACCTTACATGTCTGGATGACAATTGTGCTTGGAGTTTCAAATCTTCTGCCGTTTTCAAGGCAAACATATTCAAAGTGAGAAGTTCCAATAATAAACACACATGTGGCTATGGTGAAAGATACTTAACACAACGTCAAGCTACTTCAGGTATAATTGCTAGTATAGTCAAGGAATAGTATGTTAATCCAAAAAAAATTTACACCGCAAATGATATAATAGAGGACATACAAAAGTAACATGGGATTGAAGTGAGCTACATGAAAGCATGGAGAGCTAAAGAAATAGCAATGGCAATGATAAGAGGGAGTCCGAGTGATTCATATAAGGAGTTGCCGAAGTAATTTTATATGTTGGAGCAAACGAATCAAGGAACGATTACAAAGTTGCATAAATCAGAAGATGGATGCTTTCTTTATGCATATGTTTCGTTATATGCATCTATCAAGGGCTGGGAGCATTGCAGATCGATAATGGTTGTTGACGGAAGCTTCCTTAGAGCAGCATATAAGTGTACCATATTAACTGCTTGCACACAAGATAGAGCTGGTGAGTTGACTGCATCTACGTTGTTTCTGCAGTTTGTATAATGTTTTAGTGTCATGTATAAAAGTGTATATGATTTCACAGCTTTTATAAAATTTACAGTTGGTATAAATACGTATAATAGTGTATAACTGTGTATAAGATTTGTATAAAATTTGCAGTTAGGATCTGCAGACTAATTTGTAGTCTGAATCCTAATATATATTTTTGTACAAACGGGAAAAATCCTTCCACTTGCGTATGCAATTGTGGATACAGAGAATAACAAATCTTAGGAGTGGTTCTTTGTCCAAATAAAGGGTACGTTTGGAGTTAAGGAAGGGATGTGTATAGTTTCAGATAGAAATGAAAGCATATTCAATGCAACAAAAGCAGTGTACCCAGAAGTACCACATTGTATTTGCATATTTCACTTATGGCAGAATATAAAGCGCACATTCAAGAAAAATCACAAACAATTGAAGGATATATTCTTTGCTTTGGCAAGATCTTACACGATAGAGAAGTTTGAGTACCATATGACAGAGTTGTGCAAAATTGATCCGAGGGTGCAACATTACTTGTTCGAAATTGGGTACGAAAGGTGGTCTAGAGCATATTCCAAGGTGAAAAGGTCAATGGTAATGATTACCAATATTGCAGAGTCAATTAATGCAGCAAACAAGGATGCTATAGAGTTACCAGTAATGCGATTGCTAGAGTACATGACAAATTTGCTACAACAGTGGAATAACAAAAACAGAAAAAGTGCAATGGAGACATCTACAGAGCTTGGAGAAAAGTACGACAAACTCCTCCGGGAAAATCTGATTGCATCGGAGCAAATGACGGTAAAATAAATAAAATATAATGAATATGGGCACTTCTGGCTTGCATTTTACTAAATGTATAAGGATGTATAACTATATATAATAAGGTTTAATGTTCTTTAAAAAAATTACTATTTTTTTTTAAAAAAAAACTTTTGCAGGTGAGGCCTGCTACGGATAAGTTATATAATGTGCTCGAAGGAGTAAGGAGAAACATAGTGTGCCTTGAAAAGGGAACATGCAGTTGCGGAAAATTTCAAATGGATGAACTTCCATGTCCGAATGCTTGGTCAATTTTGAAGAACCAGCAGCTAAAACCTGGCCAGTATTGCTCTTTTTACTACAAGAAGGATAAACTCCTTAGCACTTATGAATTTCCGGTCAATCCGATGCCAGATGAGAGTGTATGGGTAATACCAACAGAGGTGATGGAAGATGTGGTACTACCACCTAAAGGGAGAAGGAATCCAGGAAGGCCAAGAAAGGAAAGACTCAAGCCTGCTTCAGAGAAAGAGTCTAAGAGGGCATTTTCGTGTTCTGTTTGTGGACAGGGTGGTCACAATAGGAAAACATATAGGAATCGACCAAAATAAATAGTTGGAAACAAAACGCTTCATATTACATTTGTTGTCATGTTGGTTAGTTAAGTTTCACAAGCAAGTGAAATGTTTCATTATACATGTTTTGCTTATCCAATAATACTGTCTTCCTGTTTTTAATGGTACTAAATATACT
Source organism: Nicotiana noctiflora (assembly GCA_032618575.1). Classification (NCBI taxonomy): domain Eukaryota; kingdom Viridiplantae; phylum Streptophyta; class Magnoliopsida; order Solanales; family Solanaceae; genus Nicotiana; species Nicotiana noctiflora. The sequence goes on from JASVEL010005715.1 coordinate 17,485, forward strand.
GATAGATTGTATGAATACAAAGCAGGACTACAAACAACGACTGGTATCACATGTATATATATGTATAAATGTGAATATAGTTTGTATAAATTTGTATAACTATATATATTACTGTATACATATGTATAAAACCTGTTATATTAACAAAATTGCAAACATAATGAAAATACATACTTTGTTAGAGGGCAAAAGCAACTGAAAATATTCATTAGAATGTAATTCATTCACAACAACATCATGTAATGACTACCTAAAATTACACAAAAATTAAAAAATATCTATAATATCCTTTAACGGTATATCACAAGTAGCAGAATAGTTACAAAACTAGGCAACAACTCCTTATACATAGAAAACCTACAGTAAACTAAAAATAACAGAACTATTTCTTGGTCGCCCCCTCTTCCTCTTCTTCAAAAGTCTCCCTGTGAGTTCATCATCACTAATTGCACTAGGCTGTTGTTTTTTCCTTCCATAATCCCATAACAGAGATCCCCACCTAATGCGAAGTGTCTAAATGTCAAAATTATCCTTTAGAATTTCTTTACCAAGGATGAAATACTCAGCAAAGCCAGCAACAAAAGCACCACAATCACTATAATTAAAAAGAAACGAATCAGATTTAAATAGATACACTAATAGTAAAATAGTAAGACAATTTGAGATTTACCTACCATTTGATTTGTTGGGGAACATTATTAACCATATTAATCTGCAAAGCATCAGAATGGGATTTATCGGTATATGCACCACTGTTCCAATCAATGCCCTTCTTCTCGACATAAATATCAGAACTCGTCAAGAAGTAAGGTATCAGAATTGCATAAGGTAATGCACCATCCAAAACAAGTCTATCATTAAAAGCCCCACGGTTAGAGTCATAGATGTGGATGCATCTATCTACAAACGTAAACACACCCAAAACCCAGTGTCCAATTTTTGCTCTTCCACGCTTCACAAAGATAGGGAATAAGACGTGGTCAACAGTGTGCCACGGGACATTTGTATCACAATAATAACCTCTGATGTACCCTTCTATATCATGCCCGTCAGGAATCACTGAAGGATCTTGATTTACTTTGAAATCTTTGTATAGGGAGTTGATTTTGTTACCAAAGACAAAGTTCGTTGTAGTAAACCGCATGGCAACACTCGGCCCATATTTTTTCCTCTTCCTCGAATAATAAAAAAGGACATCCAAGTGCTGAGACAAGAAATCAAACAGAACAACCATCACTGCCAGATTTTTGAAGTATAAACTTTATAAATTATTATACATAAGTATACATATTTATACAATGTTATACAATCTTATACTGTGATTATACAAAGTTATGTATACACTATGGGGGTGTCAAAACACCAAATATATGCAATAAAAATAAAAAGGAAATTAGAACAGAAATTTATTAAAATACCGTGTCTGTCACACCTCCCTTTTTACTACCCCTCTTTGGGAAAAAGCATATGAATACGCTTGTAGGGTATACCTCGACGCTCAGATACCCGGAACGGATATAATAGCATAGAGGAATGAGTTTTTCCAATTAAAGGACAATCAGTCCGGGATTTAATTGAGATTAATCAGAGTCGCCACTTGGGAAGATAATGGTGTCCCAAGTCACCGGTTAATCCCGAATCCGAGGAATTTGACTCTTTTCAAAATGTCTGCGAAGCAAAGATCCGGATAAGGAACTCTGTTAACCCGGGAGAAGGTGTTAGGCATTCTCGGGTTTCGTGGTTTTAGCACGGTCGCTCAATTGTCGTTCCCGACTCTTATTTGACTCAACCTAGATTTTAACAACGTATAGTGCCTTTTAAATATTTTACAGAATTTGTGACATCATGAAAACACACCTCGAGTCACACCGCAACCAGTACGTTTGTGACTTTCTGTGTATTTCAGCTTTGCCGGGATTTGGATTTGAGTCGCACCAAGTGCACACTCATTCATAGGAAAAGTACGTTAAATCGTGCCCTAAATACGTCTATCGGCTTTTAAATCTTTTAGGAGAGGATATGGAATTTGCTATTAGCCTTCCCGAGTCTAACTATGTTATACCATTACTAAAGGGGGGCCCCGCTTATTTAATGTCGGGCGAGGCTCGTCCCAATTCGATTTTAAAGTTCAATCCTAGGAAGTGTATACTACATTTTTCTAATTTTGTTTTTCCCATAATCATACTTCTAACACTAAGTATTCCAGTCCCGTTTTATTTCTATTGCTTATTGGGCCTGGATTTTTGTTCACTTAACTAGACAGCATTCGATCCGCCCAGGCCTTCGAGACCCAGGCTTGTTTTTGAGCTTTTATTCAACGGACCAATCAGTTTCATATGGCAGTTCAGGCCCACGTTACACATAGGGCCCAAAACAAATTGTAATAACAAAAAAAGTATATCACATAATTCATATAAAGAAACAAATACTCAGAATTAGAAACGAACTCAAATCATTTTTATTCATTTGTTAGAAGATGAAAACCACTATACAATATTATCAATACTTAACACTAGATTACAACTAATTGATGTATATATGACTGGACTATTATTATTCCTTTGTTTTCTGCTAAAGGGCCTATAACATCATGGAAATTACTTATACTAAGAAAGGGAGAGAAAGCGATTCAACTATATGAGATAGTGTTTAAACGATCTAATTACTTACTAATACCAACTAAATTATCCAAGACTAAGTGATCTCTTAATACGTACACAAGTATATTATTGATTCTTGTTCAATTTAGCTTATGAGATGTCATGAACCCAGTCTCAAATGAATTACTACTTCTTCTAACTATTCTTCTCTTTTGGACTTGTTGGTATCTAGAGGTTGATTCACTGTTATGATTAACCATTGTTATTAATACAAGCTGAACTTATTTGATGTTATTAAAACTAGTTTCACCCCAGTTATTACTTCAATCAGGCTGTTTCCTCTTTAAACTTACTCGAATCCAGATATCAACTTCCAAATCTTATTAGGTACGTGAGTTGGCTGGACTTGCTGTTATCGATTCATATCAGAGTTATTTAGCCTTGTTTTATGATTCTTACCTATTTAACTAAGTGATTTATGACTATGATTATACTACTACTATACTACTACTATCATACTAGCTATTACATCTTTTGTGTTTGGTTTTTGTCCTTTCAGCTACTACATACTATGATAAATAAACTACAAATCAATAATACAAAATGACAAGTAAATTAAAGCAGAATCTTCATGCTATTCATCAGGATCATCATTACATCTTAATTTTCGAACAAAAATGGTACCTGGATCAGCAAAAGGAAGCCGATGAGTTCTAAGGGAAAATAGGAACAAGTAATCAGCAATAGACCCAACAGCAATGCAACAGTATTTGATTGACGATCCACGAAATAAAACCACAGCAAACAGCAAACAGCAAACAGAAATCCCACAGCAAAAGCAAGTAGAAATCCAAGACCAATTTCGAGCAGAGAACCCAAAACCAGAAGAAATTTCTCACTCCCAAAAATCCCAGAAACACTACTGCTATATTGCTCTATTTTTACTCTGAAACTTTTTTATCCAAAAGCCAGCCCTTAATCAGCCTTTTTAGGGGGTATTTATAGGCATGTGCCAAGGCTGAAACTTGGGGAGAAAGTATGGGATTAAACCCCACTTCTCCCCCTCTAAAATTTATCCATTTACACTTTGGCCCTATTTCAGTTAACAGAAATCCTTCCAGCATGTGCTGGAATGTTCTAAAGATTCCTTTTTATGGGTTTTGACCAATGTAGCCTTAAGGGTTAGGGATTTTTACTGATTTCCCTTTTTAGGGAGACCATTATACCCTTAGATCTTTGCAAAATTGCAGAAATCAGGGGTACAAATGACTCTCTTACCCTCTTATGTTTCAAACTATTCACTATTTTACCTATTTGGTTTCCAATTGTGTCCCTAAGGACATTGCTGATTTACCCGACCTACCTAGGTCAGGTTTCAGCCTTTTTGGGACTTATTTCACTAATGGCCAGTCCTTGCATTGGTATTTAAGGACTGGCCACTTTTGACTTAAGGACTCAATTCAATTTTATCCACTTTTGAATCTGTTTCAGTTAATAAAGACCTTATTATTTCAATTTTAAACTAATTGGAGGACTAGCGTGCCTTATTACTATATATGGCTAATTAAAAACTAGTCACTCTCAAGTTGAGACTTGTCTTGGGTAATTAAACCCAATTGCTGAACAGTTGGGCCCAAAGCCTTTGCAGGCTTGGCCACTTTAATGTTCAGGGCTCAAAAGAGAGCCTGGGCAAGTCTGCATTTGCAGACTTAGCCATTTTGCACAACCAGCCCCTTTTTAAGATGGAATGGTGTGTTAGGACCTTGCAGAGTTTGTCAACCTTTTGCAAAGTTGACCACTCTTAGGTCAATTATTGTTGATGACCTATTTTTGTTCATTTTAAATTAATTAAGCTAATTTGCAAGATTAGCCTACTTAATGAAAGCATTCAGATTGTTAAACTAATGGCCAGTCTCAAGTTGAGACTTAGCCTGGGCAATTGAAGCCCAATTATTGAACATAGGCTGGGCTAAGGTCTTTGCAGACCTAGCCACCTAAAGTTCAGGGCTCAAACAAAGTCTGAGCAAGTCTGCCTTTGCAGACTTAGCCCATTTTTACACAACTAGCCTACTTAAGTGTTGGCCAATGTGTGACAGACCTAACAGAGTAGGTCAATTGCAAAATTGACCACTCTGGTCACTTATTTAACTTGTAGCCTATTTTTGTAATTTCCAGTTTTATCCTATTTAAAAACTAACCATTTTCATGGAACCTAATGCTAGCAGCTATAACCAATCTCCTAAGATATGATAAGTATTTAACAGTGTTCATAGTAACATAAAACTATTGCAAACTTAGCCATTTCAACATACAATTGCACACATAACTATATGAAACCAAATATGTTTATCAATTAATCAAAACTCAGAGAAGAAGTTGGATAATGTTGAATTTTAATCAATCAGACTCACAAACTCAATTTCAAATAGAAAATTGTCAATTATACATCAAATAGGCTTAGCTACAATCAATTCATATCAGATGACATACTGGAGAAACCCCAAAACACTTAGAATTCATGGGCATAAACACATAGACACTAAATTCTCAGAAAATAGTCAACAAGGAATGAAACATGGCTCATCTAAACATAACAACAATGAACTTTAACAGAATGTGGTAATTAGAATTCACTTTTAAATACTAATCCTAGCTTGATACAGACATAAAGATGAAGAAAGAAGGATATGGAGAACATTGAAGAAGAAACCTAGATCTGTCATGCCAAATGGTAGAAGAGAAAACATAGTCACTAAAGTGCAGATGAAAGAACATAAGAGATGTCATTAGAGCAAGAACCCTTGAGTGAACATGAGAATCAAACTACTAAACCTAGAATCAAACTAAATCATGTAGAGAAGAGAAAATAGTAAAGACATTGAGAGCTAATAGAAGAAACCCTAATCGAGAGTCAAACAACTAAACCAATACATGAACTAAGCATGCAAAAACAACAAAAGAGATATCTAAAACCAACAGGATGAAGATCCCAAATACTAACAGTCTCAGAATATGCAAGACACAGGATATGAAAAAAAAGATGAACAGAAAAAGTGAAGAACAAAATATAAACAAAAGAACCCTAAACTACCATGCGAAACAGCTAAGAAATATAGAAAAGATAAAAGCCAATGGAAAAAAGCAACACAGGAAAGATGAACTACAGAAACATGAGAACATAACAAAACAGAACCAACTCGTGGACATACTAAATCAGGGAGAACAAACAAAAGTGTTAAACAGAAACAAAGAAGAAGCAAGTACACAAATCCTATGAATAACATGTGAAACACACAATCAGAGAAGACATAAGAAGCATGCAAAAAATAAGGAAAGCATAGATCAAACAAGAAAGAGCAAAGAGAACGAAAAAAAGGGAAGGTACTTAGCTTGGCGGGGTCTGTCCCCCAAGCTTTCCTATTTCTTTCTTTTTCCACTCTCTCTCGGGCTCTTTCAGACCCTCTTATTCCTTTGTTTTTTTTTTTCGTTTTTCCTTTTCTTATTTTCTCTCTGTTTTTTTGTTGTTAAGCTTCAAGATGAAACCTTTTAGGGATTTTGGGTTTATGGGGGGTGTTTGGGTAGGGTAAAGGTAAGGTCTTTGGGAGGTTCGAGTTTTGGAGTCGCCGGAGTTAGGTTTCTGGCGACCCTTTTTGGGATATTCGAGATGCTCCAGGGAGATTCGAAGAGTGTGGGTGGTATGGTTGGATACATCAGGTGAAAAGGGATAGATCGGCGTTGGTTTGGGGTGGTTTCTCGTTGTTTGCGTGATTACCGGCGAAGTTCCGGTGATCGGAACTTAAAGAAAATGAAGGGTTTCAGGGTTTTCTTGTGTTAAAAAAGATGAAGAAGAAGAAAGAAAAGGGTAAGGGAGATGAAGGGGGGTGGCCAGAGACCACCGTGGAGGGTGGTGGCCTCCATGGCCGGCTAGAGTTGCAGACGGGGTGAGAGAGAAGACGAAGGTGATGAAGAGAGAACGGAGGCGGCTTGGTTTAGGGTTTCTTAGAGAATGGCCGTCTCTTAAGACAAGGCCTTTATATAGCTGAGGCAATTGAGGAAATCTGAACCGTTGATCTGATGAAGATCAACGGTTATTAGAAGCGTTACTAAAACGCCATCGTTTGGTTGCACATGAGACCCCAGGCCATCAACCGTTAGATTAATCCAAACGGACGGCCCAGATTCGATCTCTCAAATTAATTAAAAGCCTAAATTCAACTAAATATCCCTGCCGTTAGATTAATGAGGTTAAACGGCTAAGATTGGGTCTTCTATACGGATCAGACGGGCCAAACTTTGGGCCAGTTCACTGGGCTAGACAAATGAATTTCAACTGGCCCAGTTTTATTAAAACTATATGTTTTTTTGTATTTTCTGCTATTTAATTATTTTTATGTATTTTCTTTTATATTTTTTTCTTTTCTTTTATGGAATATTATAAAACCCGATTTCCTACTTACTCTAATTATTTAGTATTTTTTGGCAATTTTCTACTATTTTTCCCTAATTTCCGCTATTTAAACTATTTTGGTGATTTTCTTCTTAAAACTAATTAATTAAAACAAAGTAATTACCTAGCCTAATTTTTTTTTTCTAATTTTTATTTATTCAATCACACAAAGTGTAGCTAATTTCAAACAAAGCATGTAATTGCACTCAAAAATATATTTATTTTAATTTTGGAATTAATTGCCCGGTGCAAAAATCATATGCTCACAGCTGCCCCTCTTTGCTCGGGAACACGAAGAGTTTCAGTGCAAAGACAAGTGAGCAGTAATAAGAGATTTTTTCACATTGGCACATTCCGTAAAAGCATTTTTGAAAACCTTTTGACCGCACCCTGCTTTAGAGGTTGCCTACATATCCTAGGCTAAACAGGAATTAGGTCAGTGTAGTTCGGGAAGGTCTGGCAGTTTAAAAAACTACCAGACTCACTGTTGCATTGACACTGTTGAGACCTGCTGACTTACTCCTTATTACAACCGGGGGGGGGGGGAGAATGTAAAATGAAGAAGCTATTCTAAGCTATGATCCTACAATTACAATTGTTCCTAATCTAGCCTTTGTTTGCTTCTTCTTCTCATTTCCTTGACTTTCTGTGATTCCGACTTTCTTTTTTTGTTGATTTTATTTTCTTGCTTTCCTTTTTTTTTTGGATTTTCGATGGTACTTCTTATCCTCGGGCTGATGCCTGCTCAAAACAAAACAAAACAACAAACTTTTTCTTCTGCCCCAGTGTGGGCTTTTAGCTAACATAAAGTAAATATGCAGAAATGTATTCCCTTGTTCGAAGGTGGGCGCCTAACAGAAATTAAACGTGCAATGCAGAAAAATATTCCCTTGTTCGAAGGTGGGCGCCTAACAGAAATTAAACGTGCAATGCAGAAAAATATTTCCTTGTTAGAAGGTGGGCGCCTAACAGAAATTAAACGTGTAATGCAGAAAAATATTCCCTTGTTAGAAGGTGGGCGCCTAACAGAAATTAAACGTGCAATGCAGAAAAATATTCCGTTGTTAGAAGGTGGGCGCCTAACAGAAATTAAACGTGCAATGCAGAAAAATATTCCCTTGTTAGAAGGTTGGCACCTAACAGAATTTAAACATGCAATGCGGAAAAATATTCCCTTGTTAGAAGGTGGGCGCCTAACAGAATTTAAACATGCAATGCGGAAAAGTATTCCCTTGTTAGAAGGTGGGCGCCTAACATAAATTAAACGTGCAATGCAGAAAAGTATTCCCTTGTTAGAAGGTGAGAAGGTGGGCGCCTAACAGAAATTAAAGTGCAATGCAGAAAAATACTCCCTTGTTAGAAGGTGGGCGCCTAACGGAAATTAAACGTGCAATGCAGAAAAATATTCCCTTGTTAGAAGGTGGGCGCCTAACGGAAATTAAACCTTCCTTTTTTTGGTATTTTCTTTTACCAATTGTATCTCGCCTGTGAATTTCTCCACTTATTGGCAAACTTTCTCTTTTTTTGGTGCTTTCTATTTTTCCACATTGGTCACATTCACTTTAAAGTGATTAGTGACAATCTGTTCCTGCATGAAACAAAATTTATTAGATATAAACGGCTGGCAACTGGCATCTGCCGTCCATGCTTCTTATTGCTTTCTTCTTTTTTGCTTTTTCTCCTGCTGTGTGGCCTTTAGCCGCCTATCTCTTGCAAACTCTTTTTGTATTTTCTTACTTTTCCCTTTTTGTTTTGTTTTCTTTTCCGTTGGCCATGTTTGCCAAACTTCTTTATTTCCTTCCCAACTCTTCTTTCTTTCTGATCCAGTGTTGTTTCAGCTTTTGTCATCAGGAGCTGGTAGTTAGCTCTCAAAAGGGTAAACAATGAAATGCAGAAAAATGAAAGATGGGTAAAGGGTGTTTTGGAGAGATGATAGAACTTATCTGGGTATTTGCTGGCTGATTCCGCTGACCATGCCATGTATTTAAACTCTGACCCAGTCCGCTCCAATCATTATTCTAACACCAAATTGTTTTGAACCCAAACACGATACTATTTTTGTTGCCTTTTCTCTTTTTCTGGTAGTCCTTACGATCACCCTACGGTGCCTCGAAAGGTTTTCACCAATAGGACTCTCATTTATTCTCTCACCTTCACAATCGCCTCACAGTGCCGGTTAAGGTTTTCACTGATGAGACTCTCTCATTTTATTTCTCTCAAACTCACAGTCGACTTATAGTGCCGGTTAAGGTTTACACCGATGAGACTCTCTCATTTTTTTTTCGTTTTTCATTTTTCCTTTTGTATTTTGTTTTCTGTACCACGGGTATTATCCGATGTCTTGCTCCTCTTTCATCATATTCGTTATCATTCCGGAATTGATCAGAAGGTCTTTCTTTGGACTGTAACGTGGCCTTTGGATGGGTTGGGAAAGAAAGGTATAAAGGCTCAAAATTTCACGAGGGTTCAAATATATTTACAACTCTCGGAATTATTAAACATAACTTCTACCCCAGTTTCAATATGTGGGGAATTTTTGGATTTTTCTTTATTATGACTGAACCTCAAAGAGGCTGCCTACGTACCCTTTCGGGATCAAGTCGAAACGTAGTTCGGAAAGTCATTAACTAATGAATTTCTTTTGACTTTTTCCCGATTTTTGTCTTTTTTCTCATTTTTCATTCATTTTTTTTCTTTTCTACTTTTTTTTTCATCTTTTTTTTTCATTCTTTTTTTTTTCAATTCTTTCTTTTTTTTTTCATTTTCTTTATTGTGCCATAATCGATTCCGAGAGAGGGATATGAAAGAATATGTTAATCATTATGGCTCAAAAGGGGTTGTCAATGGATAAAGTGTTTGGATAGAGAATAAAACGCCTTCGTCATTTCAATTCCAAAATCACAACAAAATACAAAACATACAATTGAAAAGGAATCATACATATTATCTTTTGACCGCATCTGAATTGATAGCAGTCTTCGCGCACTTTCCTTCAACGTCTATTAAATATAATGCCCCATTGGACAACAACCGTGATACTACAAATGGTCCCTGCCAATTTGGCACAAATTTGCCCTTTGCCTCGGCCCAATGCGGTAAGATACGCCTCAATACGAGTTGTCCGACTTCAAACTTCCGAGGACGCACTTTCTTATTGTATGCTCTGGCCATTCTCCGTTGATACAACTGCCCATGGCAAACTACGGCCAATCTCTTTTCATCAATCAAACTCAGTTGTTCCAGCCGGGCTTTTACCCATTCCTCGTCATCTATTCCAGCTTCAGCTATGATCCGTAATGACGGTATTTCTACTTCTGCGGGTATAACAGCCTCCGTTCCATACACCAGTGAATAAGGTGTGGTTCCGATAGAAGTACGCACTGTCGTGCGGTAACCCATAAGAGCAAAGGGCAACTTTTCATGCCATTGCCTGGATCCCTCCACCATTTTCCGGAGAATCTTCTTGATATTCTTATTCGCCGCTTCTACCGGCCCCTTCGCCTTTGGCCTATAAGGTGTGGAATTGCGATGTGCGATCTTGAATCTCTCGCAAACTTCCGTCATGAGATGACTGTTTAGATTGGCTCCATTATCTGTGATGATCACCTTAGGAATTCCAAATCGGCATATAATATTCCCATGCACAAAGTCTACCACCGCTTTCTTCGTTACTGCCTTAAATGTCTTTGCCTCAACCCACTTGGTGAAATAATCGATTGCAACCAAAATGAATCTACGCCCATTGGAAGCTGATGGGTCTATCGGACCGATAACATCCATGCCCCAGGCGACAAAGGGCCACAGTGCATACATTGTATGCAATTCATAAGGCGGGGAGTGGATCAGATCTCCATGTACCTGACATTGGTGGCGTTTCCTTACATACCTGATACAATCACGCTCCATAGTGAGCCAATAATACCCAGCTCTCAAAATCTTCTTCGCTAGGACATATCCGCTTATGTGGGGTCCACAGGCTCCAGCATGTACTTCAATCATAATCTCATCAGCTTGTTGTGCATCCACACACCTCAATAACCCCAGATCTGGTGTTCTCTTGTATATAACTCCTCCACTGAGAAAAAATCCATTGGCCAAGCGCCTGATAGTTCTCTTCTGATCTCCCGTGGCCTACTCCGGGTATTTGCCAGCTTTCAGGTATTCCTTGATGTCATGATACCACGGTTCTCCATCCGATTCTTCTTCCACAGCAAAACAGTAAGCATTTTGATCACGGACTTGGATCTGGAGTGGATCTATATATGTCTTGTCCGGATGATGCAGCATGGAGGACAGTGTGGCCAAAGCATCCGCAATCTCATTGTGCATTCTTGGGATGTGCTTGAATTTTATGAACTGGAATCTTTGGGACAACTCATGCAAACAATACCAGTAAGGTATCAATTTCAAATCTCGTGTCTCCCATTCTCCCTGGATTTGGTGTACCAAGAGATCCGAGTCACCCATGACCAAAATCTCTTGAATACCCGTGTCAATTGCCATCCGTAATCCCAAGATACACGCCTCATATTCGGCCATGTTGTTGGTACAGAAAAATCAAAGCTGAGCTGTGACGGGATAGTGTTGACCCGTACCTGAGATGAGTACTGCTCCGATACCAATGCCTTTGCTGTTGACGGCTCCGTCGAAGTACATTTTCCATACTGTCTTCTCATCTTGTTCTATTTCCTCGACATTCATTGCCTCCTCATCCGGAAAGTATGTCTTCAAAGGCTCGTACTCATCATCCACCGGATTCTCTGCTAAGTGATCCACAATTGCTTGCGCCTTCATTGCTGTACGAGTCACATAAATAATGTCAAATTCTGTGAGCAGAATTTGCCATTTAGCAAGTCTCCCTGTAGGCATAGGCTTCTGAAATATGTACTTCAGAGGATCCAGTCGTGATATCAAGTATGTAGTGTATGCTGACAAATAATGCTTCAATTTCTGAGCCACCCAGATCAATGCACAACAAGTTCTTTCTAGTTGAGTATATTTCACCTCGTAAGATGTGAACTTCTTACTGAGGTAATATATAGCTTGCTCTTTCTTGCCCGTCTCGTCGTGTTGGCCTAGCACACAACCAAAGGAGTTGTCAAGCACTGTCAGATACAAGATCAAAGGTCGCCCTGGTTCTGGAGGAACTAATACTGGAGGATTGGCCAAATATTCCTTGATCTTGTCAAAGGCTTCCTGACACTCGTCGGTCCATTTCACTGCTGCATCTTTCTTCAACAACTTGAAGATTGGTTCATACGTTGATGTCAACTGAGCGATAAACCGGCTAATGTAATTCAACCTTCCCAATAAGCTCATTACCTCCTTCTTGTTCTTCGGCGGAGGTAGACTTTGGATGGCCTTGATCTTTGATAGATCTAGTTCAATACCTCGCCGGCTCACTATAAATCCCAACAACTTCCCTGAGGGTACTCCGAAGGCGCACTTCGCAGGATTGAGCTTTAAATTGTACCTCCGGAGTCTTTTGAAAAACTTTCTCAAATCCCTTACATGATCAGGTTGCTTTTTGGACTTTATGATGACATCGTCCACATATACTTCAATTTCTTGATGCATCGTATCATGAAACATCGTGGTCATCGCCCTCATATAAGTTGCCCCGGCTTTCTTCAATCCAAATGGCATTACTCTGTAACAATACGTTCCCCAAGGTGTAATGAAGGCAGTTTTCTCAGCGTCTTCTTCGTCCATCAGGATCTGGTGGTAACCGGCATAACAATCTACAAACGAACCGATCTCATGCTTGGCGCAATTGTCGATCAATATGTGAATGTTTGGCAATGGGAAGTCATCCTTTGGACTGGCTTTGTTGAGGTCTCTATAGTCCACACACACTCTGGTTTTTCCATCTTTCTTTGGGACCGGCACAACGTTCGCCAACCAGGTGGGGTATTTGGTGACTCGTATGACCTTTGCTTCAAACTGCTTGTTCACCTCTTCTTTTATCTTTACACTAATGTCCGTTTTGAATTTTCGCAACTTTTGCTTTACTGGCCGGCCTTCGGGGTAAATAGGCAACTTGTGTACCACCAAATCAGTGCTAAGTCTGGGCATGTCATTATAAGACAAAGCAAAAATGTCCTTAAACTCATGCAATAACCTTATCAATTCTTCCCTGAGGGGTGCCTCCAAATGAACACTAATTTTTGTTTCCCGGACATTGTCTTCACTCCCCAAATTTATGGATTCTGTATCACTCAGATTCGATTTGGGTTTTTTCTCATATTGTTTCACGTCCTTACTTATTTATTCCAGGGCTTCCTCATCCTCACATTCTATCTCACTATCCTCCTCAAATTCTTGTATGGTAATGCGACTGTCAGAACTGGGTCGAGAATCCTTCACGTACGACATGGCATCAGAATCAACACATACAGAACTGTACAAAAGAAAAAAAATAAGGAAAAATAAGGCAAAAAATGAAGAAAAGGGAAAACTGCATTTCATTGATAAAAAGATGAATAAAGTTCGGAATACATTTTGATTTTCTTTTCATGAGGGGGGTGGGAGAACTACAAAAAAGTAACAATCATTTTTCTGGGAAAGCAATGATGAAATTTTCGGAGCTAACTACCAGGACTCCTTCCTGATAGGGAAAGGAGTAGCTTCCCAATTGTTCAGCCCGACGTCAGATCCCACAAACTGCACGTCCATTTTGCTAGTGCCCTCTCCTATCTCCACCATATTCACATCCCCAAATATCTTCTCAAGGCTCAGAATTTCTTCATCAGGTCGGGTCTCGATGTACTTTGACACAACAGATGTCCGATATTTAGTACCAGGCTTGATGAAGGTGTCGGACAGTTTGGGTATGGGCTTAGGCAAGGTCCAGTTCTTTTTGGCTTTGGAGGCTCTTTGGATGTCGGCATAGGTGGGTTTGAACCCTAAGCCGAAAGTACCTTTGTTTTCTGGAAGTTGAACCGATTGGATAACTCCTTGCAATGCTTTGCCCAATCCCTTTCCTGGCGCAAACCCGTTTTTGAGCATTTCCTTGGCCACCATCACAGCAGTTGGTGCCACCATAGGGATCTGCAATTTCTTTCCTTCAGCAATTCTATTTACTGTTATGGCATCTGTCACTTGGTAGACCCAAGGACCCCTATCTCCGTCAGCACCATCAAACAACATCACCACATTGCAGGTATTTTTTTCCCCATGTACCACAATTTCCTGTTGCTCCCACTCGAATTTGACCATCTGGTGTAAAGACGACGACACTGCCTTGGCCGCGTGGATCCAGGGTCAGCCTAGCAACAAATTATAGGACACAACAATGTCGAGCACCTGGAATTCCATAGTAAAATCCACAGGACCAATGGTCACCTCCAGAACAATGTCTCCCAATGTGTTCTTACCTCCACCATCGAATCCTCTCACATTTATACTGTTCTTCCAGATTCTATCCGGACTGACATTCAGCTTCCCCAAAGTCGACAGCGGGCAAATATTTGTGCTTGAACCATTATCAATCAATACTCTGGTCACCACCGACTCCTCGCTCTTCACCGTAAGATAAAGTGCCCTGTTATGCTCGGTTCCCTCAACAAACAATTCATTATCTGAGAACGTAATTCTACTAGACTCAAAGATCTTATTGGTAATCTTTTCAAGGTGACAGACTGAGATCTTCTCTGGAACATGAGCCTCGTTTAGTATCTTCATCAGAGCTTTCCTATGTTCTTCTGAGTGTATTAACAAAGAGAGAAAAGAGATCTGTGCGGGGGTCTTCCTCAGCTGCTCAACTATAGAGTAATCCTGCGACTTTATCTTTTTAAGGAATTCCTCCGCCTCTTCTTCTGACACTGGCTTCTTTAACTAATTCTCTTTCACTGTTTTCATTCTTCTCAACTCTTCTGGGGCAAAACACTTCCCAGACCGAGTCAGACCGTGGGTTTCATTAATTTCCCCAGATACCTCTTTCCCTTTATAGATCACTGCTACCTTGTTGTAATTCCAAGGTATAGTCTTTGTGTTTATTACCGGTATCTGCTCTACCGGTCTTATGATCACTGGTTCCACATTCGCGCCTTTCACAGTCAATACCGGCTTCACGCCTGGTACTACAACCTTCAAACTTTCCACTACTACTGGCCTTTTTGCTGGTTCCTCAACAATCACTTTTTCTTTCTTGGCTTCCTTTTCTGTTCTGCTACTTGCCTTAATCATCATAACAGACTGAGACGGCTTCCGACTGCTCTCATCCTGTGCCAATTCTATCATATGCATTTCATGGTGAGCTGGGGGTGGGTTTTGCGTGATGTTTGGAGCCTTCGGAGCTTGCACTTCAATTCTCCGACTATCAATAAGATCATGGATAGCATTCTTCAGATGCCAGCACTTTTCGGTATCGTGTCCTGGTGCTCCTGAACAATACTCACATCTGACAGATTGATCAATGTTTCTCGGAGGTGGGTTTGGAAGTTTAGACTCAATCGGGCTCAACATCCCCAATTCTTTTATTCTGTGATAGAGGCCAGTATATGACTCCCCCAACGGGGTGAATGTTTTCTTTGTCTTATTCCTCCATTCTGGGTCAGGCCTGGGTCTGTTTGGGTTTCTGTTGGTTCTAGGGGCAGGGTATGTGTTTTGTGTGTGGTAGACATTATGTGGGGCTTGGGCTCTCCACACATGTGGTGGTGGTGGTGAATAGGTTTGGGCTTGTGGGTGGTGGTAGTGTAGGACAGTTGGTGGGTAATATGGTGGCGGTGGGTTATATGTGGCCGGTGCATTGTATGGGATTGGCGGGCTATATGTGGTTGGCGGGTTGTATGGAGTTGACGGGTTTGGTGGGTATGGACGGTATGGTCTTGGTGGTTGTTGGTGTTGGTTACGGTTCCAAGGCTTGCTTTCCACAGTTGCTACTTCTTCTTTTTTCTTCTTTCCAATTGCTCCCCCGTTCCCAGTTTGTATTGCTTGATTCGTGGCCTTAATGGCCGAAAAACTCATGATCTTGTTTGTTTTTAAACCTTCCTCATAAAGCTTCCCATCTTCACGACCTCATTGAAAGTTTTTCCAATTGCTGACACTAAATGACCATAATAAGTAGGCTCCAAAGCCTGTAGGAAACAATCCACCATTTCTCCTTCCTTCATCGGTGGATCTACCCTTGCAGCTTGCTCCCTCCATCTGAAACCGAACTCCCTGAAGCTTTCTCCTGGCTTTTTCTCCATCTTCGTAAGGGATAATCTATCTGGTATGATTTCCAGATTGTATTGGAAATGGTTTGCGAAGGCTTGCGCGAGATCGTCCCAAACGAACCACCTGGTGTGGTCCTGGCGAGTATACCACTCCAAAGCTGAACCGCTTAAAAATCTGGCTAAAATACGCCATCAACAGCTCATCCCTGCCTCCTGCACCTCTCATTTTACTGCAATAACCCCTGAGGTGGGCCACCGGGTCTCCATGTCCGCTATACAGATCAAACTTTGGCAACTTAAATCCAGCAGAAAGTTGCACTTCAGGGAACAGACACAGATCCTTGTATGCCACGCTCACTTGCCCTCCCAATCCTTGCATGTTGCGAAAGGCGTTTTCCAAACTTTTCACCTTCCTAGCCATCTCTTCTTGTCCTGCATTCTTATCAGTTCTCTCTTCACTTGTCTCCATCAGCGGAGTATGAGATTCGTGCTGTCGAAAAGTTGGTTCGGGCGGGTAATAATGGGGATCTTGTATGTGGAACATTGATTCACTAGACGATTTGTGCAGGGCAGCAGGTGGAGGTGCCACATACACTGGAGCAACTTGGGGTGGATGAGGTGGTAATTGTTTTGCTGGAGGTGGTGGTACTTGGGAAGTGGAGGCATAATAGTGATGGTAGTCAGGGTATGTGGAGGATGAATTCATCGTGGGTGGTTCAGGATTGGGGTTAACTGGAGGGATGTATGTGGGATTGGCAGGGTAAGTTGGCAGGGGTTGACCTCTAGACCAAGCCTGATACATTTCGGCCATCTGCTGTTTTAATTTGTACATCTCCTCCTTCATACCCGCTACGTCCACAATATCTTCCTCTTGAGCGGGATCCACAATAGTTGCCTCAATTTCTTGCGACACAGCTTTTGTCATCTTCTTGTATCTCGTGTTGTAAGGGTGAGTAGCCAGAATGCCAGTTGCCACTAAAATCTGGAGCTCACAAACATCAACACCCATTAGTTGTTAGCGCTTGAGGAGATAAAATGCAACGACTTTAAAACAAACACATTTTCCTCAAGTCGTCATGCATCATCCCGGCGTTTACTTATTTGAATCAACTCTTTTTTTTTTCTTTTTTTTCTTTTTTTTTCTTTTTTCATTTTTTTCTCTCCCTCTCTTTTTTTTCATTTTCATTTTATAATTGCGTTCCTATTTATTTGCCTATCATAATTAAAAGAGATAACATAAAGCAAAAGGATTGACAACAACACTTGCTTTTCATTGATGATTCAAAACATTGGTTTACAAGATGATGTTGTAATGCTAATGCAAATAAATGTAAAAAAATAAGATGCATGCCCTATGAATACATTAATGCTTCTAGTGCCCGCAAGACATCGTTCGGTCTTGCCGCGGGCCTATATGCTAATCCCCTTTGGAGCCTATCCAGGTCAGACATGACTTGTTTCACGAAGAACTTCACTGCTGATACAAAGGTTCCTCGGGACATATCTTCACACAGTTGACTCTTCCAGGTGATGTATTGAGCAATGCGAACAATCTTTTCTCGAATGACTCCTTTTTCTTGGAGCAATCGGCTTATTTGTTCAGTGCGAGCATCCAAGGTATGTTGGTTATCTTTCTGTATTTGCTGCAGCTCTAACTCTAGTCGAGCCATAGTGGTGTGACAATGCTCTCTCTCTTCTTCAAGATCCTTGATAATCTTGTCACTTTTAACCATGGCTGAAACCATTTTCTTTTTGAGCCGAGCTACCTCAAATTCGTGCTTGTCTTGTAACTGCCGAACCAACTTGGCTCTTTCCTCAGCATCTCTAGTTATTTGCTTCCGAGCCCTGACTAATTCCTTTTCGGCCTTATCCAAGTCAAAGCTGTAGTCATTTACTTTGCGCCGGAGAGTCTCAATCAATTTCTCATCCCAGGCTAAGCGAACCGGGATCTCGAATGCAATTTTCATTCGAGCAACCTGAGCCTTTAACATTTCGTTTTCCTTCTTCAGCTGCTTCTTCTCTCCCTCATCAGATGCTGGCTGTAAACCACTTTCAAACTGGAGATTTCTCAATTGTTCTTCCAGCAAGCTGATCTTGGCCTTGTATTCTCTTTCTTTGGCCGCCCAGTTCTGATTCTCCTTGGATTGCTCTATCAAATCTTGCAAGTGAGGTCTTTTCGAAAGACGTTCATGCTCAACACCCCGCCGATACCATGTGGAGTATCCAGATGATACTTCTCCCCGAGCTCTATTTTGCATGCAAGTATCCACTTTCAGGTTTTGGCACTCATTCCAAATTTATCGGATCTTTGCTTCCGGGAATTGCCCATCCGGACTAATTTCTATGGCTTGCGAACTGAGGTCCCTGTCTCTCGGAATAACTTGACATCTACCCAACTGTCGCAAGGCCCTGTATGGGGCATAAGGTTGGATGCTCTTCAAGCCCATGATAAAAATAGTGACCCTTCTGTCGGCATATATATTACCTCGTCAAGAGGTAACCAATCGTATGTCCAATCGATCTGGCCATTAGTTAATGATCGAAGATGCAAAATCCAATCTTTGACTCCCTCCAGCAAGTTCACTTCTTTTGTTCTCGTACAAAATTCTTCTAGACATGTTCGTCTAGTCGGACCATAGCTTGAGAACGAAGGATGATGGCATATATGTTCAATTAACCAAATTTGCAAAATCAAATTACACCCTTCAAAGAAGTTGGCTCCAGCTTTTCACGCAGTTAGAGCACGATAGATGTCAGCTACGATCATTGGAGCTAGAGTACAATTGTCTTGTACTATCAGTGTGATCGCTACCCCGGCAACCTTTATGCTGATGTGCCCATCTTTTCTCGGAAATATGACAATTCCGAGAAATGCCACTAAGAAAGCAAACCTTCGGTGCTCCTCCCATTTTGCTCGGTTGGACTTGCTGCATAACTTGTTCGTGGAGTCGTTGAAACCCCCGATGTGTCCATACCTACTATAGATGAAGTTTAAGGAGCAAAACCCGTTGGCTAAATCTTCGTTGTGAACATTCCTGGCAATTTTCAAAGAATCCAGAAAACGATGCACCGTTACCGTCCTTGGAGATACCGAGTATTTTCCTTTTAAGGGGACCTCATTCTTCCCGATATAGAAAGCAATTTCCTCTAGAGTAGGAGTGAGTTCAAAATTCGAGAGATGTAATACATTGTGTGCCGGATCCCAAAATGTGACCAATGCTCTAATCACGTCACCTCGGGGAATTATGTCCAATAACCCCGTAAGATCTTTCAAGTAACCTTTGAACCAGTCCTGATTTTCTGATCCCATGTCTTGCCACCACAGTTTCAGCTCCAAAGGGATTTTATTTAAGGAGAAATGTTCATTCATCATTGTGCTCGTCCTGCACATTTATTAAGGCGGTTTTATCTAGAAAGAGAAAAATCTTTTTCAATGCAAGTTTTCATTTTTAAAAGAAATATGGCTTTCAAAGTGGCCATTTTTTGCCAAAACAGCTTTCCGGCGTCCTTTCGGAACATTCGGCCGTTTCCAAAAAATAGCAATCACCTCGATTATTTGAAAAGGAAAATCTTTTGGTCTTTTTTTTCTAAAAGTGTGGTTGGACCCGTTAAGGGTTGCCTACGTATCCCACCTAATGGCGAGAATCAAACCTGCGTAGTTCGCTCAGATTAATTGACCACTTATTTCAACAAAACCAATTTTTCCAAATTTTCAGATTTTCTGGACCCCAATTTTCACTAACTATTATTTCCCTCTTTTTTTTTTCTCTTTTCAACAATTTTTCTATCCTCGGGATTTTTGCCGGTCCGCATAACGAGTCAAGGACAATAATAATGCAACACATAATATGCTCGGTCTTTTCAAATACCGATTCACCTGTCCTAGACGGACCCAACCCCTGTGTTGAGTCCCCTAAGTCAGATATGATGCAAATAACCGTCCTAGACCTATGTTCAAAATCTTACGGTTTCATAGATTACTAGACCGTGTACCCGAGCGGACAACTCGAATCGGGAAGGGGGCTACGTACTGGTGACTCGCGGAGTCAATCGGCTTTGTAACTTATCCGGCCTCTATTTTCTTAATTTTGAGGTGACTTAACAGAAAGGGGAGTCTTAACCAGTAAGCACATCCCCGGGGGTGAAGAGAGAAGAGTTTTCGGCACAATTCTATATACAATCCACATAATATCAAAGCGATAAAACACATAGCATGTTGTTCAAATCATATAATGAAGTCAAACAATATCACGAACGACAATTCTAAGGAGCTCGAGTTCTTAAACCCTAAAACTGAAGTTCGGGGTTGGATTCCCCAGCAGAGTCGCCAGAGCTGTCACACCTTCCTTTTTACTACCCCTCTTTGGGAAAAAGCATATGAATACGCTTGTAGGGTATACCTCGACGCTCAGATACCCGGAACGGATATAATAGCATAGAGAAAGGAGTTTTTCCAATTAAAGGACAATCGGTTCGGGATTTAATTGAGATTAATCAGAGTCGTCACTTGGGAAGATAATGGTGTCCCAAGTCACCGGTTAATCCCGAATTCGAGGAATTTGACTCTTTTCAAAATGTCTGCGAAGCAAAGATCCAGATAAGAAACTCTGTTAACCCGGGAGAAGGTGTTAGGTATTCCCGGGTTCCGTGGTTTTAGCACGGTCGCTCAATTGTCGTTCCAGACTCTTGTTTGACTCAACCTAGATTTTAACAACGTATAGTTCCTTTTAAATATTTTATAGAATTTGTGACATCACGAAAACACGCATCGAGTCACACCGCAACCAGTACTCCTGTGACTTTCGGTGTATTTCAGCTTTGTCGGGATTTGGATTTGAGTCGCACCAAGTGCACACTCATTCATAGGAAAAGTACGTTAAATCGTGCCCTAAATACGTCTATCGGTTTTTAAATCTTTTGGGAGAGGCTATGAAATTTGCTATTAGCCTTCCCGAGTCTAACTATGTTATACCATTACTAAAGGGGGGCCCGCTTGTTTAATGTTGGGCGAGGCTCGTCCCAATTCAATTTTAAAGTTCAATCCTAGGAAGTGTGTACTACGTTTTTCTAATTGTGTTTTTCCCATAATCATACTTCTAACACTAAGTATTCCAGGCCCGTTTTATTTATATTGCTTATTGGGCCTGGATTTTTGTTCACTTAACTAAACAACATTCGATCCGCCCAGGCCTTCGAGACCCAGGCTTGTTTTTGAGCTTTTATTCAACGGACCAATCAGTTTCATATGGCAGTTCAGGCCAACGTTACACATAGGGCCCAAAACAAATTGTAATAACAAAAAAGTATATCACAGAATTCATATAAAGAAACAAATACTCAGAATTAGAAACGAACTCAAATCATTTTTATTCATTTGTCAGAAGATGAAAACCACTATACAATATGATCAATACTTAACACTAGATTACAACTAATTGATGTATATATGACTGGACTATTCTTATTCCTTTGTTTTCTGCTAAAGGGCCTATAACATCATGAAAATTACTTATACTAAGAAAGGGAAAAAAAGCGATTCAACTATATGAGATAGTGTTTAAACGATCTAATTACTTACTAATACCAACTAAATTATCCAAGACTAAGTGATCTATTAATACGTACACAAGTATATTATTGATTCTAGTTCAATTTAGCTTATGGGATGTCATAAACCCAGTCTCAAATGAATTACTACTTCTTCTAACTATTCTTCTCTTTTGGACTTGTTGGTATCTAGAGGCTGATTCACTGTTATGATTAACCATTGTTATTAATACGAGCTGAATTTATTTGATGTTATTAAAACTAGTTTCACCCCAGTTATTACTTCAATCAAGTTGTTTCCTCTTTAAACTTACTCGAATCCAGATATCAACTTCCAAATCTTATTACCTACGTGAGTTGGCTGGACTTGCTGTTATCGATTCATATCAGAGTTATTTAGCCTTGTTTTATGATTCTTACCTATTTAACTAAGTAATTTATGACTATGATTATACTACTACTATACTACTACTATCATACTAGTTATTACATCTTTTGTGTTTGGTTTTTGTCCTTTCAGCTACTACATACTATGATAAATAAACTACAAATCAATAATACAAAATGACAAGTAAATTAAAGCAGAATCTTCATGCTATTTCATCAGGATCATCATTACATCTTCATTTTCGAACAAAAATGGTACCTGGATCAGCAAAAGGAAGCCGATGAGTTCTAAGGGAAAATAGGAACAAGTAATCAGCAATAGACCCAACAGCAATGCAACAGTATTTGATTGACGATCCACGAAATAAAACCAGAGCAAACAGCAAACAGAAATCCCACAGCAAAAGCAAGTAGAAATCCAAGACCAATTTCGAGCAGAGAACCCAAAACCAGAAGAAAACAACAAGTTCTCACTCCCAAAAATCCCAGAAACACTACTGCTATATTGCTCTATTTTTACTCTGAAACTTTTTTATCCAAAAGCCAGCCCTTAATCAGCCTTTTTAGGGGGTATTTATAGGCATGTGCCAAGGCTGAAACTTGGGGAGAAAGTATGGGATTAAACCCCACTTCTCCCCCTCTAAAATTTATCCATTTACACTTTGGCCCTATTTCAGTTAACAGAAATCCTTCCAGCATGTGCTGGAATGTTCTAAAGATTCCGTTTTATGGGTTTTGACCAATGTAGCCCTAAGGGTTAGGGATTTTTACTGATTTCCCTTTTTAGGGAGACCATTATACCCTTAGATCTCTGCAAAATTGCAGAAATCAGGGGTACAAATGACTCCCTTACCCTCTTATGTTTCAAACTATTCACTAGTTTACCTATTTGGTTTCCAATTGTGTCCCTAAGGACACTGCTGATTTACCCGACCTACCTAGGTCAGGTTTTAGCCTTTTTGGGACTTATTTCACTAATGGCCAGTCCTTGCATTGGTATTTAAGGACTGGCCACTTTTGACTTAAGGACTCAATTCAATTTTAACCACTTTTGAATTTGTTTCAGTTAATAAAGACCTTATTATTTCAATTTTAAACTAATTGCAGGACTAGCCTGCCTTATTACTATATATGACTAATTAAAAACTAGTCAGTCTCAAGTTGAGACTTGTCTTGGGTAATTAAACCCAATTGCTGAACAGTTGGGCCCAAAGTCTTTGCAGGCTTGGCCACTTTAATGTTCAGGGCTCAAAAGAGAGCCTGGGCAAGTCTGCATTTGCAGACTTAGCCATTTTGCACAACCAGCCCCTTTTTAAGATGGACTGGTGTGTTAGGGCCTTGTAGAGTTGGTCAACCTTTTGCAAAGTTGACAACTCTTAGGTCAATTATTGCTACCTATTTTTGTTCATTTTAAGTTAATTAAGCTAATTTGCAGGATTAGCCTGCTTAGTGAAGGCATTCAGATTGTTAAACTAATGGCCAGTCTCAAGTTGAGACTTAGCCTGGGCAATTGAAGCCCAATTACTGAACATAGGATGGGCTAAGGTCTTTGCAGACCTAGCCACCTAAAGTTCAGGGTTCAAATAGAGCCTGAGCAAGTCTGCTTTTGCAGACTTAGCCCATTTTTACACAACTAGCCTACTTAAGTGTTGGCCAGTGTGTGACAGACCTAACAGAGTAGATCAATTGCAAAATTGACCACTCTGGTCACTTATTTAACTTGTATCCTATTTTTGTGATTTTCAGTTTTATCCTATTTAAAAACTAACCATTTTCATGGAACCTAATGCTAGCAGCTATAACCAATCACCTAAGATATGATAGGTATTTAACAGTGTTCATACTAACATAAAACTATTGCAAACTTAGCCATTTCAACATAAAATTGCACACATAACTATATGAAACCAAATATGTTTATCAGCTAATCAAAACTCAGAGAAGAAGTTGGATAATGTTGAATTTTAATCAATCAGACTCACAAACTCAATTTCAAATAGCAAATTGTCAATTATACATCAAATAGGCTTAGCTACAATCAATTCATGTCAGATGACATACTGGAGAAACCCCAAAACACTTAGAATTCATGGGCATAGACACATAGACACTAAATTCTCAGAAAATAGTCAACAAGGAATGAAACATGGCTCATCTAGACATAACAACAATGAACTTTAACAGAATATGGTAATTAGAATTCACTTTTAAATACTAATCCTAGCTTGATACAGACATGAAGATGAAGAAAGAAGGATATGGAGAAACATTGAAGAAGAAACCTAGATCTGTCATGCCAAATGGTAGAAGAGAAAGCATAGTCACTAAAGTGCAGATGAAAGAACATAAGAGATGTCATTAGAGCAAGAACCCTTGAGTGAACATGAGAATCAAACTACTAAACCTAGAATCAAACTAAATCATGTAGAGAAGAGAAAACAGTAAAGACATTGAGAGCTAATAGAAGAAACCCTAATCGAGAGTCGAACAACTAAACCAGTACATGAACTAAGCATGCAAAAACAACAAAAGAGATATCTAAAACCAACAGGATGAAGATCCCAAATACTAACAGTCTCAGAATATGCAAGACACAGGATATGAAAAAAAAAGATGAACAGAAAAAGTGAAGAACAAAATATAAACAGAAGAACCCTAAAACTACCATGCGAAACAGCTAAGAAATATAGAAAAGATAAAAGCCAATGGAGAAAAGCAACACAGGAAAGATGAACTACAGAAACATGAGAACATAACAAAACAGAACCAAATCGTGGACATACTAAATCAGGGAGAACAAACAAAATTGTTAAACAAAAACAAAGAAGAAGCAAGTACAAAAATCCTATGACTAACATGTGAAACACACAATCAGAGAAGACATAAGAAGCATGCAAAAAATAAGGAAAACATAGATCAAACAAGAAAGAGCAAAGAGAATGAAAAAAAAGGGAAGGTACTTAGCTTGGCGGGGTTTGTCCCCCAAGCTTTCCTATTTCTTTATTTTTCCACTCTCCCTCGGTCTCTTTCAAACCCTCTTATTCCTTTGTTTCTTCTTTTTTTGTTTTTACCTTTTCTCATTTTCTCTCTGGTTTTCTGTTGTTAAGCTTCAAGACGAAACCTTTTAGGGATTTTGGGTTTATGGGGGGTGTTTGGGTAGGGTAAAGGTAAGGTCTTTGGGAGGTTCGAGTTTTGGAGTCGCCGGAGTTAGGTTTCTGGCGACCCTTTTTGGGATATTCGAGACGCTCCAGGGAGATTTGAAGGGTGTGGGTGGTATGGTTGGATAGATCAGGTGAAAAGGGATAGATCGGCGTTGGTTTGGGGTGGTTTCTCGTTGTTTGGGTGATTACCGGCGAAGTTCCGGTGATCGGAACTTGAAGAACAGGAAGGATTTCAGGGTTTTCTTGTGTTAAAAAAGAAGAAGAAGAAAGAAAAGGGTAAGAGAGATGAAGGGGGGTGGCCGGAGACCACCGTGGAGGGTGGTGGCCTCCATGGCCGACTAGAGTTGCAGACAGGGTGAGGGAGAAGACGAAGGTGATGAAGAGAGAACGGAGGCGGCTTGGTTTAGGGTTTCTTAGAGAATGGCCGTCTCTTCAGACAAGGCCTTTATATAGCTGAGGCAATTGAGGAAATCTGAACCGTTGATCTGATGAAGATCAACGGTTATTAGAAGCGTTACTAAAACGCCATCGTTTGGTTGCACATGAGACCCCAGGCCATCAACCGTTAGATTAATCCAAACGGACGGCCCAGATTTGATCTCTCAAATTAATTAAAAGCCTAAATTCAACTAAATATCCCTACCGTTAGATTAATGAGGTTGAACGGCTGAGATTGGGTCTTCTATACGGATCAGACGGGCCAAACTTTGGGCCAGTTCACTGGGCTAGACAAATGAATTTCAATTGGCCCAGTTTTATTAAAACTATATGTTTTTTTGTATTTTCTGCTATTTAATTATTTTTATGTATTTTCTTTTATATTTTTTTCTTTTCTTTTATGGAATATTATAAAACCTGATTTCCTACTTACTCTAATTATTTAGTATTTTTTGGCAATTTTCTACTATTTTCCCCTAATTTCCGCTATTTAAACTATTTTGGTGATTTTCTTCTTAAAACTCATTAATTAAAACAAAGTAATTACCTAGCCTAATTTTTTTTTTCTAATTTTTATTTATTCAATCACACAAAGTGTAGCTAATTTCAAACAAAGCATGTAATTGCACTCAAAAATATATTTATTTTAATTTTGAAATTAATTGCCCGGTGCAAAAATCATGTGCTCACAGTGTCAATCAAAGGTCGACCACAATATGTAAGTGAGTGGAACCAATCCTTCTTTGTCATATAACACGAGCCAAAAGTAAAACCTTCTGCAAGATTATTTACTTCATCGGGATATATATGTTTGGCACTTCAAATCACAAAAAATAAAAAAGTAATCAGAAATACATTAATTTATAGTATAAAATCAGAACCTGAAAGATTCAATAAAGTGAAAATACCTTCTCCGAAATCATACACAAGATTAGAACCTCACATCTATACTCAGAATAAGCTCGAACCAGCTTTAATAACCCATACCTGCAACCTTAGGTGCAATCATATGATATAGTACATAACCCATACACTCAAAATGATGACTTATATTCATAGCAGTTGCCCACAACACCCCGAATACCGGCAGAAAACCTCTTATTAACTAATGTCTTATTCCAACACTTTCATATACTTCCAAAGATAAATGAAATACACAATAAACCATAACCATTTCTCAGATCAAGCATTCATGAAGCCACTTCCCTTTTGACTAATACCACAACAGATTCTAAGCCGAACCTCGATATTATCCTTCCAACAAGCTGAAATCAAAGCCGTTCATATTCATTAGTGACCTCAACGATCACCTAGAATCCAACACACCACTTTGGTGATATGACACCTCAATGTAGGCCTATGCCACAACTTGCATAATACACGCACCAATAAGAAACAATCTGAACATACTCAAATCATGAAAAATGACTCAAACGAAATAATTGTACCTCAGGCTCATCAGTACCATCACAACACAAGGCTGAGACCCCGTCTCACATCGTAGAAATAGAATACATAAATCTACCCAGAAAGGTGATATCTCCATGTGGCCTCGCTACAATGTGCGATCCTATCCAAACACTATTACACATGAAACACCCTAAGTCACTATGCTAAAAATCGACAACCACGCGCAATTTGATGTCTGGAACCAAAGCAATTTATTACACCACGATGAAACAAATAACATATGTCACGCAACCCGATAGGTCATACTAATACTCCATTTACCAAGCAACACCCCAATTACTCTTTCTGCTCGACTTTCACTATGAATTCCCAATAGAACCGCACCACATGTGCTCATAACCAACAAATCATAACATCTCACAACACCAAAAAGAAACTCATAGCTCTCCTCAAATCACTAACAAGCTCAATAATGATCGAATCAACCTATCCCTTAATAATACAATTCGGGGCCAACTCAAGCTAAACACGTACCCACATCAGCCAACCAACAAAGTCATTACCAAGAAAGCCTGAAGCTGCTCCTTCCACTACTATAACTCTTTCTAGAGCCGTACGATATGGTTCCCAGCACCAAATCAACATCAAAATCCACAACCTCGCCCGGCGACATGCCAAACCATAAAAAATACATCCAAAAAAGTCCCTTAACACTGAAATGGAACCAATGGTAGAAACCTCTGCACTGACATCCAAGGCCCAATTAAGAAAAGAAATCCCTCCCTGCCGTATGTTGGGTCTTTGAAATGTAAACCACTCTGGAAGAACATAATCCAATGCACCTCGCCACTCAACCCGTGGCATTTCTGGCGTAGCCTGTAGCGCAATAGTTTAGAATCATCTAACACTAAGACAATCGATCTGAATTTTAACATCACATCCAAAATCTAACATACCTGCAAATAAAGATCCACTCGAGCCTCCAAATCCCGATTGCTACTAAACGGTGCCGAATACACACGATCTACAACCAGGACATAGCCTGTACATGAGAACTACCAGTCTCCAACTCCTTATAGCACATGAATCATCATACTTGATCCCAATTTTATCGTCCGAACGCATACCACACCTTAAATACCCTATCACTCCATGATAGATACTTTAAAATTTCTTGTGCCACCAAAAAAACCCGAATACCACCAGTTGATCCAACAAGAAAATGCCACAATACTACCGAAGTATCATCATTTAATCACATTACCCTTTTTCTAAGACATATACTCTCGTCAAATCGCTTCCAATTAGCAACACCATTTCCTTGATTATCTGAGGCTACCCGTTGCCTAAGCATTTTATGAACCTTTTTTCAGAACTAATCTGAAATCTTGTACACATAAATCTCGATCCTTCACAATATACCACATATACCATACCATCCAAGGATAGCAGGAAAACTTTTATCTTCCTTTCGAGCCACAAACATCTACGCACTCAACTTGTCAAGAACTTCCATTGATCCCATCTAGAAGAAAAATCATTACGCATTCCATGGCTCTCATATTCGTAGAAAATGCACCTCTTAAACCACGGTAGAAATCCACAAGAACTCTCTTAATTCTATTTGCATAAATTAAACTGCTAGGACAGAATCCTTCTAACTCGACCAAGCTAAGCAAGCCATCAAAACCCAAGAGCATTGCTGCAAAATACTTGTAAAGGCTCATTACCTCGAACACATATGAACAATTAATCATATCCTCACCATACCGATTCGGTCTACTATCAAGCTATCCCATCTATCTAATTTCCCTTCTAATTCGTCATCAACTTGATATTCCCCCTTGCAGTAGCACCATAGTTCCTCAACCTAGGCTCACTACACGAGACCCAAGCACAAGACCACAATGTCTAAGAGCCATAAACCACGGAATCTTCCCTCAAATATTCGCAGAAACACCACATTCAAAAATACTTTACTTAGAAGAACTTCTTGTGAATCTAAATCTGTTACCTTTACTTTCTAGATACTGATACATAGAATCCCATAATTAACATAAAAATACCACAAGTCTTGACCTTTTCCAATGAAAATACAATCTCTAACCACATACTCAACCTTAAGACACCTAATTGTTTTATGTAGAATCTTGAACACATTAAAACCATTCTCAAGAGTCATTTACTTCTTATTCAAATTGCAATTCACCTGATCAAATGAACATAAACACACATGTCTCATTAGCACTCTAACATCATAGGATATGACCTCATCCATTACAAACAAACATCTTCCTGCTCCATGCGCCGAACATTCTTTACCAACAACAGCTTAGGACATCCTGTGATTCTCACACATCTATGAAGTACCATATAACCTTTGCCAAAATTTTGCTTCACTTGTGCCATCCTCGACTCAATTTCCACAACCAAAACTGATTCACCAGCATGCCTCAAACCAGAACCAACATAGCACATAACCATATAATTAGCTAATCAATAGCAAACTCCCCAACTTGGATCGAAGCCATAGATTAAACATTCCCAATAGCTCATAACACACATACTCCAGTGTTGCCTTAATACCATAGTGAGATTAAACTCGATCATTTATAAGCTTGTGGAAACACAAATCAACTAAATTTTTTTTTAACTATTCTGCATATCTCGCATTCACTCACTCAACAGTTAAGCACACTCTCTAAGCGATCCAATTTAGATGTCAACACATTTTCTTCACTTGTAAATGAGATCTTATAGTAGATAACATAAGGATCACACAACTTTAGAACACTCCGCAGGAGATGACCCACCTGCTTTGCCTCTAACTACCATTTCTGTATACCTTCCACTGTCCTAAACTGTATGCAGTCGCTTAGTCTTCCTGAGTCTGTACTCATATCTCAACATAAAGTTTTTACTTCACTCTCAACTGGAAATATGAAAAGATTTTTCACGCGCACATAACTCGAGCTATACCTCGAATTGCAATGGAATTCAAACACGTTCTTCTATCATCTAGTAGGCCTTCCTCATCACCTCCAAGTCACATAGATATACCTTGCAACATTAACATACTCACCACATAGCTAACCAACTGTCATTCCCACTAATAGGGGCAATGCCGAACATATAAGTTCGAAACATTTGTTCACACAATCAGCACCTAAGTGCTCAAGCTATAGGAAAAGATCCGGCCTCAAGACCTCAAAATGGCCCAACATAAACTCACAGAGATTATATCTCACCCTTTGATCGAGGAATCACAAGCAACCAAGGCACATCTGATACCAAGCGCCCATGCGCTCGTACGAACACATGAAAGGAATTTCAAGAGTTTCTTTTCAAGCTGAACCAAGGACACACGATAAGAATTCAAGAATGTGAAGTTTTTCTAAAGGTACTGCAGCCTCTCGAAGATAAGTACAGATGTCTCCGTACCGATCCACAAGACTCTACTAAACCGGCTTATAACTTGCGGGACCAAGTAACCTAGGCTCTGATACCAACTTGTCACCACCCCAACCCTGATGGTGATGGCGCCCAACACACTGCTAGGAAAGCCCAATCAATTCAACAAACTTAACCCTTTTTATACATTTCATGATTCAATTAACATAAATAATTAGTAATTCATAATACTGAAACTCTGAAATATAGTTAAAACATGTGGAAAACCCAAGTAGAAATACTACTACACAGCCTGAAGAATCTGCTGTCACCAGTCTGAGCCTCTAATATGCGGGTGTCAACCTACTACATAATGCTCTAAAGAAATGCATAAATAAAGCAAATAGGTTAGACGGGAAGATCAGCACTGCGGATGTCATGCAGCTACTTTGATGCTCCTAGATATGATGCTCGGTAGAGAAATATCTCACTCAGCCTCAGTGGGTGCACCTGAATCTGCATACAAGGTGCAGGAAGCAAAGTGGTACTTCCAACTCATAGAGTAATAAACATAAATAAAGGCTAAGAGTTAGAAATCCTAAATAGGCACAAGATAAACTATAATTACAATAGTTTATCAAGTAATATCATTTTAAATAACCAATGAAATTAATGATGCCGCAACAGATAAGTAGATAAATGACAATCAAATAAGAGATGCAACACATAATACAATACTCTCTAGTACCTACTGCATCGTGCAGACCACTCGATTTATTTATCGTCGACGGCGCTCACTGGGGGTGTGCAGACTTTGGGAGGGACTCCTTACGGCCCATGCGCAATATCAAGTCCTCTCGTGGCATCTCTTAGGCTCTAAGCCTCATATCAATATCAATATAATACTGCTGCGGCACGTAGCCCAATCCCATACTCAGTCCAGAATTACATAAGCCCCTCGACACAATAACATATAAAATATTCAGCCCAAACTTTATTAGAAGTATTATTTAAGTTCCAAGTTTTGAGAAAAAGTGGTTGATTTTGCAAAACAGTATTAAATACTAGGACTGAGTTCAAATATCTGTAAATATGGTAAGAAACCAGTAAAAACAATCCCCGAAGGATTTAAGCAGTTGGCACGAAGCCCAATTATGATAATTAATCCATTTTTATAAGGATATTTACTAAACTTTAATCAATTAAGTAGTAATTTTATTAAGCGGGATAGACCAAGTCACAATTCCCGGTGGTGCTCTATCTCACGTCCGTTATCTGGCGTGCAAGTCACCTCAATATAGCACTACAATATGCAAATTCCTGGTTTCAAACCCTCAACACAACATTTACATCTATTACTAACCTCAAGCCGACCAAAATCCTAGCTCGCTATGCCCTTGCCTCTCAAATCGACCTCCTCGCAACTCAAATCTGACCACAATCATAACAAATACGTCACATTATGCTATAGGATCAATACCCAATTAAAAATAATTGAAAAATATCAAAAACTGCAAAATTGACAAAACCCAAGGCCCGTGCCCACTTCTCAAACTCATAAATTTTTACAGTAAAGTGTTCTTCATCTTGTCCCGATTCTGTACATATAAAGAACACCAAAATTGGAGTCATTTGACCCCTCAAATCGACCCATAGAGGTCTCATAATCTCACGCCCCAAAATCCTATTTTTCTACTATTTTTCATAAATTAAAAGCTGAGATTATGGTCTATAATCATACATAAATAAGTTTTAATAATCAAATCACTTACCTCTGTGATACCCACTGATTTTCTCTCTTAATAATTGCCTCGGAAGCTTCTTCCCATTCAAAAATTAGAAGAAAACTCGACCTGCTCGTTATAGGTATAGTGTTTATGCATTTTACTGCTTCTAATGGATTCATCGTGAAACGCTAATGAATTTAGGCTTTTGAATCACTCAATTTGACTTTATAATGAAGGAGATATGTAGGTTTTAAGATTTGCAAATAGTGTAGGTTTTTAATACGTTGTCAGGTGCAATTTCGTCATTAACCAAAATATTTGGGCAACCTTGGTAAAATGGTCATAAAATCCTCATACGATGTTCAAATTTGATGATTCATTTTACTACGGAGGTAATTATGATACAGATCTGATGCTTCATTTAAAACAGTAATCAGAGTTCATTTGTTCGATATGATATCATTTATTCTTGAAGAAACGACGTCGAAGCATAAGAAAAACGAGCACAACACAGCCCAAACCTATCCGAAACCCACCCGAGATCCTTGGGACTGCATACGAACATACTAACACGTCAGATAAGATCATTAAAACTTAGTTGCACTCTCAAAATAACAAAACTAACATCAAAACATTAAAATTTATATCGGATTCAAGCCTAAGTTATTCTAAAACTTCCAAAACATGCATTTGATAAAAAATCCAACCAAATCACCTCCGAATAACCTGAAATTTTTCACACATATCCCAAATCACCTAATGAAGCTACAACAACTCTCGAAATTCCATTCCAACTGTCGGACAAAATCTCACCTATCAATTGTAATTCGCCGAAATACTAACTTCGCCAATTTAAGCCTAATTCTACACCGGACCTCCAAAATCACTTCCGATCACACTCCTAAGTCTCTAATCATTCCCCGAAGCTAACCGAATTGTCAGAATCCACATCTGAGCCCTCTAACTCATAGGTCAATATTCGGTTGACTTTTCCAAAATAAGCCTTCCTTAAAGAGACTAAGTGTTTTATTTTCTTCCAAAAATGAACCCAATTCAACTCGTTCACACAAGACACTGATAATGAAGCATAACGAAGCAGGAAATGGGAAAAACAGAGCGATTCTCATGAGACGATGGGTCGGATCGTCACAATTGTATAGTTACTACCCTAATAGTTACACCAATTTTAATTATCTTATGGCTTTCCACACATACCCTAAGTAAATATTTCCTAG
This sequence comes from Nicotiana noctiflora, assembly GCA_032618575.1. NCBI lineage: Eukaryota > Viridiplantae > Streptophyta > Magnoliopsida > Solanales > Solanaceae > Nicotiana > Nicotiana noctiflora. The sequence goes on from JASVEL010005715.1 coordinate 50,985, forward strand.
TTGATCTTAATCTTAAAAAGGTAACGTGTTGGACAAGTTATTCCACTCCTAACAAAATTAATAAGATGATTATGTTTTAATGGCTAACTATAATCTCTTTGTGCATTGTATATTAACGAAATAATTTTTACAAACAAATTCTTAATCAGTTTTAGAATTTTAAATATTAGAAGTTATTACATAGTATAAGTAAATATTATTAATAATTTTTTAGATTTTAAAGTCTTAATAAAAAAAATTAAATGAAAAATATTTTATTAATTTCAAAGTTCTAAAGTTTCCTTGCTGAACTATGCGTGTAAATAATAACTGCATATAAATTATGAGAAATGCACGTGCAGATTGTTGCCCAAGTTAAGCCAAAAGATAGTAGACAATAATAGGAAAAGTCTTAGTTGATGTTTTAAATACTAAGCCTTCCTACATGGTATAATAAGAAGTTTCTTTTATTGTTATTATTTTGCCTTTACAAATATGTTATATGATATAATTTAAATAAGGAAGGATTCAATATATAAATTTAGTTAATTTTGTAATCTTAAATATTAGGAAAATAATTAAATGATTATTCCTAAATCTACGAAAAACAACTAAATGACAATTTTCTCTAGTGTGAAAGTTATTTTTAAAAGGGTAAAAAAGGCGAACGACATTTCGCTAAGGGTCTTTGTGCTTTTAATAAAACTAGATTTAGAGTACGTGCTTTGCACGTGTATTATGCGTTATGCACAAAAGAACGTATTTTTATTAGGTAAAATAAGAATGAATTAAGTATAAAGATAATTGATGATACAACAAATATTTAAATGATAAACTGTCTAAAATAGTGTATATTAAATTGAATAAGAATGAATTAAGTGTAATAGCATTTGAGGATGCAAAAAATATTATTACATGAAAGAAATATTTGAATTGATTGTGTAGACACTAAATTAAGTGTTAGAATGAAGCATGGGTGTGGTGATGTTGTTGGAACCATTAGTCAGATTGTTGCTATCCTATTGATGTCATATGTTGAACAATGTTGATGTGCGCCATGTAGAATGTTGCTTCAGTTGACACTGATAAGAGGAGGACACCTCTAAAATATAACACTATTGTCGATGCATTCAGCAAAACAGTTCAGAACATGTAAAAATAGATATAATTATATAGTTGTAATATATGTAAAATTCATGTATAATATGTATAATTAAATTGTGTATAGTTTAGGAAGTTTCAAAAAAAAAATATTGATTGAAGAATAACAAAAGATCATCATACAATTATGTTTCTATGATATATGCTATGTTATGGTGGTGAATCTTACCTAATATCTCTTTATAGACGATGTTCTTGGTATATGTTCCTTTTTTTCGCTTCGGCTGCTCGGTCAAGACCAAAACCTTTGTTGTTGACATAGATATTCCCCTTGAGAGTGCAACATATAGTTGTCCATGTGAGAATACGTGTTGCGGTAAATACAGTCCCACATTAGGTATTGTTTGTCCTTGTGCTTTATTTATTGTCATCGAAAAGCATAGCCGTACTGGAAATTGTTTTCTGATGAATTTGAAAGGGTAACCTTCATTTTCTGGAGGCGAAAGTTGAATTTTGGGAATAAACACGTGTTTGGAAGCATTTTCGCCCATCATTATTTCTGCATGGATGACGTTGTTGTCAAAGCCTCTACATATCATTCTTGTACTATTACACAAGCCATTTTCCGGGTCCAAATTTCTTAATAACATGATCGGAGCATTTATCTTTAAAACCAACCTGTCAAACAACAAATAATCACTTTAAATATAACAAGCAGAAGGCTTCTCAACACACAAATAGGATGATTGAAAGTTTATATTTCCACGAAAAGTAAACTTTCAATCATCCTATTAACAAGTCTTATATTTTGCCTTTTTTTTTCCTTCTTATAAACTTCCAGATGTATATCTATGATTGTATTTTTGTGCTACAATTTGGATGAGCGAAAATGAAGAAGAGTGACTAAAGTCTACTATTTCGTGGAAAGCTTCCTCTAGGTAATAATCACAATTTTTTTGTATTTTGGTGCTGTAATATGGATGAGGGAAAATGAAGAAGAGTGACGGAAACGTTTACTATTTCGTGGAAAGCTTTTGCTATGTAATAATCACAATTTATCCAAACAATTTATCGTGGAAAGATACTATTATCCTACTATTACTTTCCACCCTAGTGCAACAACCACCCCCTATAATAGTACATAATAGGATTAAGGTAAGTTTAATAAATTTATCTCAATTAAAAACATATTGAGAGATTCTTTTAATATTGTCATGTACACAAGAAATTCACAGAAAGATAGAGAATAGCAATTTGACACAAACCTGTGTGGTGGAAGGCCACTTGGTGTTAAAGTATTTAAGTACTCTTCCTGGTAGTAGTTGTTGGTATCATCCTCTGCGGAGTCAAAACTCAAAAAAGTTCTGCTTTCACCAGGAAACTTAGCAATTAGCATCTCATTTAGTTGATCAACATACTCATTTCTGCTAGCCAAGATAGCCCTTTCTGTCATGTATTTTGCACAACTTGACATTTCATGTAGAGATGGAAATATCTCTCTTATTAAATTATCTTCACCAGTACTATCAACATCATGTTTGACGATCAATTTTTCTGGAAGAAGGACCATATCATCTCTTATTGTAGGTTCCTCTCCATTACCGATTCGTAGTAAAAAATTGCTGAATTTTGGATCTCCTCTTGCCCTTATATTTCTTGTTAATTGAATCTTTTCCATTTTATTCCACAAATATGATTTTACCAAGCTTGCATTTATTGTTTCAGCTCTGGTAGATTTTGGAACTACTGGTAGTACTTGACGAAAATCACCTCCGAAGACCATCACTTTTCCACCAAAGGGTTCATTAATATCCATTATATCTCTGAAGCTCCTATCAACTGTTTCAATCGTCTGACGATTGGCCATAGGTGCTTCATCCCAAATTATTAGCTTTGATTTTCTTTTGACATATTTGTGATCGTTGTATCAGTTGTTTGAAGAGGTATGTCGAATCTAGAGTGAGCTGTACGACCTCCGGGTAAAATTGCAGCTGCTACACCACTTGTTGCCATTGCTAAAGTTATCATGCCTCTTGATCTGAGATTTGCAAGCAATGCACGATATCGAAATGTTTTTCCAGTTCCTCCAGGCCCATCCAGAAAGAATAACCCCGCTCTGCCAGAGTCTACTCTCTCTAATATAGTCTTAAAAGCTTGTTCTTGTTCAGGATTTAGTTTTGATTGTGCATCAAAATCGTCGGGCGATACATTTATAGACATTTCTTCAATTATTTCTCTTCATTTCGATACATTACCATTATCCCTCCCATGATCAAGTTTAGGTAGGTCATACTTGTCAATTTTCTTGCCAATGCTCTCTAAGAAATAATTTATGCTTTTCAACGTACATTGGAGTTGAGTAGCAGGAGAATTGTTATGTATTTTTCTAAAATCTTTGGACATATCTTCGTAATAGGTTTCCCAGATCTTTCTAATGTCCGTTGGATTACAATGAACTAAAATTGTTGCAAATAAATTTCTCAGCGCTGATGACATTTTGAAGAGGACCGCTTCACGTAAGCATTCTGAAATACTGTTGTCTGATTCTAATAAACCTCTTTCCTTTGCAGCTTCTTTGAATGTTTCACACTCTTTTCCATTAATAGTTAGCAAGTCTTTAAACGATAAGGGTCCTCTGACGTGATTCAATATCAAAGTGCGTACGCGTGAAGGGTCCTCTGACGTGATTCAACATCATCGTGCCGGCAATATTCTTTGGCCAACTTTATCTCCTCTATATTCTCCAGCCATGATACTATTAACTATACCTTACAATATTTCCCTTCTAAGTAGTGCTTGCTCTAATCTAAAGAATTCAAGTCATGTTGTTTCTAACTTGATGTACATATCAACCACAAATTGATGCAATAACCGTCTGCATAATAATAGTATTGTCTTTTCTCCTTTGCGTATTTGAAATTTGTAGCAATAATACTCTCTACAAGACACACATGATTTAGATTCACGACGTACACCTACAAAAATAAGTAATATCTATCAAAGTAGGTAATATTCAAACAATAAAACTAAAGTGATACGTAATTTAATTGCAATACTTTACCTTGCTCCTCTTTGTGAAAGACCTTATTAGCGGACGTGTATGTTGGGACATTCTGGTTTACATTGGCAACTTCAGATGTACTTGCACCTTTTTTTGATTTATATTTGTGTATTGCTTGGTGCCATCCAACCTCTCCATTTGGAAAAAGCAGTGGATATTGGAGTGGGTCATAGCAACCATAATAATGTTTGACTCTATATTTGTTGCCGGAATGCTCATGAACAATAATCTCTCTATCGAATGGTACATTTGGATTATTTCCATCTATCCAAATTGCAGCAATTTGATCTACTGATGGTTTGTTGTAGACACATTGATCTAGTGTAGCATTGGCAGCAATTCGAATCTGTAAATCTTGGAAGCTTGAATGATCCTTTAGCTGGCAAAATAATTGTGCATAAGGATTCCCATCCATTAGCTGCCTAATTTTTGTCACAACTTCCTCAGATAAGTTGGTTTCTTGCAATTTTGAAATCCGATTGCATAATTCATTGTCCATGTCAAAAAAATATAACTGAAAATAACACGGATTATCCTCACGTGGAAGCAATAACGGAAGATCGTGATAAATTTGACCTTGTGCCTTAAAGGTGTAAACTCCTTTCCTTGAAGATGCAAGTTCTTTGTCAAGTTTAACACCAAAAGATGTAAATGCAAAAATACTATTATATGCTATAATGTTTTGACGGAATTCTTTTGCCTCGTCTGACTCGTCAACAAGTAACTCGTATAATTGCATTGGAACTTCATTATTTACCAATCTTATTGATCTCTCTCCGCAACAAAATGTTGGAGTTTCATGCTGAAACCTCATAGCGTGACAGTGAATGCAATCGGGAACATTTTCCAACTTATGAGTACATGATGTAGATGGTTTAGAGACAATTTCACCTATATTTATGTAGCCAAATGTTAATAGAAGGTAATAACTCAAACACAAATAAAATGTAAGTAATTTGCTGGATAATTTAGTACTCCATATTACCTTCAATTTCACACTCTTTTGATAGAGCCTTCAAAAACCAATTTATCCTCCGTTGCTTCATTGGTCTTCTTTTTTCAATATCAATATCTTCCATTGATTGAGTCGAGATTTCCCAAAAATAAGAAGCATATTTTAGATCCAAAGTAAATTCTATTAATCATATTTAAAAAATTGACGACGTGGGAGTTTTATTACCAATTAATTAAGGAAAAGTTTAATAATAAATAACTGAAGAAAACTTTTACAAAAAAAATGAAGAAAACTTTACCAAAAAAATCAGAAAACTAAATTAATTAAGTGTTAAGCCTTTTTATGTAATTTAGAACGTGACAAATACCAATTAATGAAGGAAAATTTTAATAACAAAAATTTGAAGAAAAATTTACCAAAAAAAAAAAAAATCAGAAACCTAAATTCACTTAAGTGAACTTTACTTTGTACGTGCATAATTTATTGTGACGACCCGGCTCGTCGTCACGGGAATTACCACCCCGTTATGTTGTAAATACATGTTTTATGATTGTATATCGGTGTTAGAGTCTATCGGGTGAGTTAGGAGTGAATTGGATTGAAAATGAGGCATATAGCCTTTTTGAAGGAAACTTGAATAAGGAAAGTCAACCCGGAGTTGACTATTTGGTTAGAGGGCTCGGAATCGGATTCTGATGATTCGGTTAGTTCCGGGAGGTGATTTGTGACTTAGGGGAGCGATCGGAATTGAATTTGGAGGCCCGGTGTAGTTTTAGGCTTGAATTGGCTAAGGTTGAATTTTGGCGAAATCCGGATGGTAGGTGATATTTTGATCCGGGGTCGGAATGGAATTCCGACAATTTCTGTAGCTCCGTTAGGTGATTTTGGATGTGCCTGCAAAATTTCAGGTCATTCGGATGTCGTTTGGTCGGGTTTTTGATCGAATGTGTAATTCGGAATGTTTTAAGGAATTTAGGCTTGAATTCGATGCGAATTATGGGTTTTGATGTTGTTAGACGTGTTTTGAGGATTTGAGCAAGTTTGAATAAGGTGTTAGGATGTGTTGGTGTGTTTGGATGGGGTCCCGGGGGCCTCGGGGTGTTTTCGGGTGGCTAAACGGGAGAAAATGTGAAAAGAATTGCTGGTTGGGATTCTGTTTCTGTTGTTTCCGCTCCTGCGGAATTGGGGGCGCAGGAGCGAGTCCGCAAAAGCGGACGAGGGGGCGCATGAGCGCTTGGCTTCGCAGAAGCGGAAATCTTTCCGCTAAAGCGGCGTCGCAGGAGCGTAGAGGAGATCGCAGAAGCGGGATTTGCCAAGAGATGGGAAGTCCGCAGAAGCGGAAGGATGATCGCATAGGCGAGTCCGCAGAAACGGACTCTTGATCGCAGAGGTGGAAAGGACCGCAGGGGTGGAAGAATTTCCGCAGAAGCGGACTCGTAGGAGCGGTCCTTGGATCGCTGGTGCGGAAATGGCCAAAAGGGGCCTGGGTTCGCAGAAGCGACCAAAAGGTCGCAGGAGCGGTTCCGCAGGGGCGGAATTTTATCCGCAGAAGCGAAAATCGCTGTGAGTTAAGTGTATCGGAAGTTAGAAAAATTTCAGAACATTTCACACATTTGGGTCTCGGCTTTAGAGGCAATTTGGGCGATTTTTAAGAGAAACTAAGGGAAATCATCAGGTAATCAACTATGGACTTAAACTATGATTAGTATTGGTAATATTATGCAATTATATCATGAAAATGGAGGAATTTGGGGTAATTTATGGAGGATTTAGCCCTAGGCTTGAACCTTAGAAAATCAAGGTTTTGAATGGGCAAATGGAGTCCGAATTTGGTAAAATTGATATGCTTAGACTCGTATTGAGATGAGGGTTCCGAATATGTGACTTTCGTGATTTTTCGACAAGCGTACCGAAAGTCGGGTTTTGACAACTTTGAGAATTTTGATGTAAATTGAGTTGTATTGATTGGGTGTCGTCCCATTGGCCTAATTTGTTGTATTTTTACTGTATTTGATCAGATTCTACGCGTGCGGAGCTTGATTCTCGTGGCAAGGGCATTGCGGAATAGTCGTCGCGCTGTATTGAGGTGAGTAATAGATGTGGGTGATGACCGGCGGGTTCGAAATCCCGGTATACCACTTTGTGACGCTGTATAGCGGCGAGACACGCACACTCTTGAGAGTGCGGGGTCGATCATGAACTGGAGACTATATATATATTAGTCCGACCTGTTGATACTGTATTATTGGCTATTCTCGAGCCGTTGAACCTCCTTCTCGGACGGTTGAGTATACTTGTAGGCCGTGAGCCAGTTATTGGATCCCGCGAGGATCGTTTTCATTGTCTTATCATATAGACATGCTAGTTTACTACTAGTCCGCAGCTATTTCTGTTATTATTCTAATTCCAATCTCTGGAACTTGATATTACTGTTTTCCAACTGAAAAATGATAAAAGAGTTTTCAAAAACTACTTTTGAGCCTGCGAGGCTGTATCTGCATATTAGCTGACTAGTAGTGGATCGGGCTGCGCGCCGCAGCGAGATATATGTTGGATCGGACCGCACGCCGCAGGAATATCTCTATGAGACGTGCTTGGGCCGTAGGAGCCCCTCTCGGAGTCCGAACCCCCACAGTGAGCACGGGTACCCAAAATTAGAGTCGAGCTACGCGCCGTAGCGGTCATATCATGCATTGCATTGCATTTAGCTACATCTGCTAGCTCTGTTATGCTATTTATTGGTATTTGTTGGTACAGGTACAGTGAATATTGATTCTATGACAGGGTAGCCGATTATAGTTTTACATAGTGCTTTATTGCGGATTTCTTATCTGCGCTGTCTTACCCTTGTTTATTAGCACTGAGTCTGGAAGTACTCATTTTACTCCCCGCACCTTGTGTGCAGATCCAGGTACCTCTCAGCAGACTTGATTCGGTAGCTACTTGGAGGCATTGTGCGGGATAGTCGAGGTAGCTGCAGCGTCCGCAGGACCTGACTCCCCTTCTAGCTGTCATTTCTTATCTTGTTGTCTTTCTTTTCCGCACCGAGTTTGTTATAAACTTTATTACACTTATGTTCTTTAGAGGCTCATGACTCTTGACCCTTCGGTCTATGGGAGTTACTTGGTTTCCCCGCTGTTGGTATAAGTATTACTATTGTTTCATATTTTGAAATGCTTAAATGGGTTAAAGAGAGCTTCTAGCTCCGTTGTTGATATTGATTGGTCAGGCTGGCTTAGCAATGTGTTGGGCGCCATCACGACCGGATTTGGGGTCGTGACAAGTTGGTATCAGAGCCTAGGTTTACTAGGCCTCATGAGTCTTGAGCCGGTTAGTAGAGTCTTGTGGATCGGTACGGGGACGCCCGTACTTATCCTCGGGAGGCTGCGAACCTTTAGGAAAACTTCACTTTTCTTGAACTCTGTCGTGCGATCTTGTTGTCCTGAGAACTGAACTTCTATATTCTATTCTCTCGCAGATGGCGAGAACGCGAGCATCAGGACGAGGTGGACGACCTCCATTGCCACCTGTTAGAGGCCGTGGGCGCGGTCGTGCTAGAGTTAGAGATAGGGCGGCTGAGGCAATGCCAGCTGACCCGCCCGTTGTACCAGTTCAGGAGCAGCCCCCAGTGGTTGATGCCCCAGCAGCCCCAGTTCAGGGCCAGACTATATCTATTGGTATTCCTGGTCTTCAGGAGACTCTTGCTCATATATTATCAGTGTGTTCCGGTTTGGCTCAGGTAGTTTCAGCTACCGCTGCTGTAGCTACATCTCAGTCAGGGGGTGGTCAGCAGACCCCTGCAGCTCTCACACCGGAGCCGGTTGTTCAGGGACTTCAGACGCCAGAGGCAGTCCCCGCTCAGGTGGTTGCACCGGTTATTCCTCCAGCTGCACCAGCTCCAGCTCCAGAGCATATGGTTCAGGTTATGCCCGATGACAAGCAGCGTCGTCTTGAGAGATTTGGTAGACTTCAGCCACCCCATTTCAGTGGCGTTGAGGGCGAGGACGCCCAGGGTTTCTTGGATAAGTGTCAGAAGATGCTGCGTACGGCTGGTATTCTTGAGTCCAGCGGAGTTTCATTTACTACATTTCAGTTCACTGGTCCCGCATTTGATTGGTGGGAGGAGTTTGAGAGGCGTAGGCCTGCAAGAGCAGCACCTCTCACATGGCAGCAGTTCTCTACTCTCTTTCTAGAGAAATATGTACCTCGGTCTCGTCGCGAGGAGCTACGTCGCCAGTTCGAGTGGTTGATTCAGGGCGACATGTCTGTGACCCAGTATGAGCTTAGATTCACTCAGTTGGCTAGGCATGCCACATGGATGATCCCCACTGATAGGGAGAGGATCAGGAGGTTCATTGATGGCCTCAACTACTCTATCCGCATTCTTATGACCAGCGAGCGAGTTCTGTCATCATCGTTTGAGCAGGTTGCTGATATGGCACGCTCCATTGAGGCGGATCGTCGCCGAGAGAGAGAGGAGCGGGAGGCCAAGAGGCCTCGTGGTTCTGGTAGTTTCAGTGGTGCTCCATCTAGAGGGCATTCCCAGCAGAGCAGAGGTCGCTCATCTAGATCTCTCATTCAGGCCGCCCAGAGCAGAGCGGAGGTTCTTATGGTCGTGGTCAACAGGGGTTTCAGCAGGGTGAGTCATCACTTAGTGCCCTCCCAGCCCAGAGTGCAACACCTACTTCTCCAGCACCAGGTGCATGTTATGAGTGTGGTGAGTTTGGCCACATTAACAGTGCCCTCGACTATGTAGGGGCAGGACTCAGCAGAGGGATCAGCCCTCCTCTTCAGCACCATCTCGGTCTAGTAGAGGTGGAGGTCAGTCTTCTCGTGGTCGCCCCAGGGGCGAGGAGAGATCTGGTGGAGGCCAGGCGCGATTCTACTTCCTAACAGACGTGATGCAGTTGCCTCCGATGCTGTGATTACAGGTATCATTTTTGTCTGTCACAGAGATGCCTCTGTTCTATTTGATCCAGGGTCCACATATTCATACGTGTCCTCTTATTTTGCACGTCATTTGGGTGCGACTCGTGGTAGTCTTGATTTACTTGTTCATGTATCCACCCCCGTGGGTGATACGATTGTTGTGGATCATGTCTATAGATCCTGTGTTATATCTATTGGGGGTCTGGAGACCCAGGCGGATTTGTTATTGTTGGGGATGGTGGACTTTGATGTTATATTGGGTATGGACTGGTTGTCTCCGTACCATGCTATATTGGACTGTCATGCTAAGACAGTTACGTTGGCCATTCCTGGTATTTCTCGGATTGAGTGGCGGGGTTCGACCGATTTCGTCCCTAGCCGTGTTATTTCGTTCTTAAAGGCTCAGAAGATGGTTGAAAAAGGGTGTTTATCGTACTTAGCTTTTGTGAGAGATGTGGGAGTTGAGTCTCCTAGCATTGATTCTGTACCTGTTGTGAGGGATTTCCCAGATGTATTCCCCTCAGACCTGCCGGGCATGCCGCCGGACAGGGATATTGATTTTGGCATTGACTTGGTGCCGGGCACTCAGCCCATATCCATTCCTCCTTATCGGATGGCACCAGCTGAGTTGGAAGAACTGAAAGAGCAACTTCAAGAACTTCTGGATAAGGGTTTCATCCGTCCTAGTGTGTCCCCGTGGGGTGCGCCGGTATTATTTGTTAAAAAGAAAGATGGTTCCATGCGAATGTGTATTGATTATCGACAATTGAACAAAGTAACAAGTGAAGAACAAGTACCCTCTACCGCGCATAGATGATTTGTTTGATCAGTTACAGGGTGCGAGGGTGTTTTCTAAGATCGATCTTCGTTTAGGCTATCATCGGCTGAAGATCAGGGACTCGGATATTATGAAGACTGCATTTAGGACCCGATATGGTCATTATGAGTTCCTTGTGATGTCGTTTGGGCTGACCAACGCCCAGCAGCATTTATGCATCTGATGAACAGTGTGTTCATGCCTTATTTGGATTCATTTGTGATTGTGTTCATTGATGACATTCTAGTCTACTCCCGTAGTCGGGAGGAGCATGCTCAGCATTTGAGTATTGTGTTGCAGAGATTGAGAGAGGAGAAGCTATATGCTAAATTCTCCAAGTGCGAGTTTTGGCTCGAGTCCGTAGCATTTCTGGGTCATGTGGTGTCTCGTGATGGTATTCAGGTTGATCAGAAAAAGATAGAGGCGGTGCAGAGTTGGCCTAGACCGACCTCAGCTACAGAGATCGGGAGTTTTCTTGGTTTGGCGGGATATTATCGCCGGTTTGTTCAGGGATTTTCATCCATTGCTTCTTCATTGACTAAATTGACCCATAAGGGTGCACCATTCGTGTGGTCGGATGAGTGCGAGGAGAGCTTTCGGAAGCTCAAGACAGCTTTGACCACAGCTCCAGTGTTAGTATTGCCATCAGCTTCAGGTTCATATACTGTTTATTGTGATGCCTCGAGAGTGGGGATAGGTTGTGTGTTGATGCGGGAAGGTAAGGTGATTGCTTATACTTCTCGGCAGTTGAAGCCACATGAGAAGAACTATCCTGTTCATGACTTGGAGCTAGCCGCCATTGTTCATGCATTGAAGATTTGGAGGCACTATTTGTACGGCGTGTCTTGTGAGGTGTATACCGACCATCGTAGTCTCCAGCACTTGTTCAAACAGAAAGACCTTAATTTGAGACAGCGGAGATGGCTTGAGTTGCTGAAGGATTATGACATTACTATATTATATCATCCGGGGAAGGCCAATGTGGTGGCCGATGCTTTGAGCCGAAAGGCGGTCAGTATGGGGAGCTTGGCATATATTCCAGCTGAGGAGAGGCCATTTGCTTATGATGTTCAGGTGCTAGCCAATCGGCTAGTGAGGTTAGACATTTCGGAGCCCAGCAGGGTATTGGCTTGTGTTATATCTCGGTCATCTCTATATGATCGTATTCGTGAGCGCCAGTATGATGATCCACATTTGGCTGTCCTGAGGGACAGAGTTCAGCATGATGATGCTAGAGATGTCACCATTGATAGTGACGGCGTATTGAGGATGCAGGGCCGGATATGCGTGCTCAATGTTGATGGCCTTCGTGAGTTGATTCTGGAGGAGGCCCACAGCTCGCGGTATTCTATCCATCCAGGAGCCGCTAAGATGTATCAAGATTTGAAACAAGACTATTGGTGGAGAAAGTTGAAAATGGACATTGTCGGACATGTAGCACGTGCCTCAACTGTCGGGAGGTTAAGTACGAGCATCGGAGGCCCGTGGTGTATTTCGGCGCATTGCTATTCCCGAGTGGAAATGGGAGAGGATCACTATGGACTTTATTCCTGGACTCCCTCGGACGGCGAGAAGTTTGATTCCGTAAGGGTGATTGTGGATAGACTCGACCAAGTCAGCTCACTTCATTCCGGTTAGTACTACCTACTCATCGGAGCGGTTGGCGGCGATCTTTATTCGAGAGATTGTTCGATTGCATGGAGTCCCCAGTGTCGATCATATCCGACAGGGGTACTCGGTTCACTTCTCAGTTTTGGAGAGCATTTCAGCGAGAGATGGGTACACGGGTTGAGTTGAGTACGGCATTTCACCCCCAGACAGACGGACAGTCTGAGCGTACTATTCGGATCTTGGAGGATATGTTGCGAGCTTGTGTGATTGATTTTGGTGGTTCGTGGGATGAGTTCCTACCACTTGCCGAGTTTGCCTACAACAACAGTTATCAGTCGAGTATTCAGATGGCCCCGTATGAGGCATTGTATGGCGGGCGGTGTAGATCCCCCGTGGGATGGTTTGAGCCTGGTGAGGTTAGATTGATAGGGACTGAGTTAGTCCAGGATGCTCTGGATAGAGCAAAGTTGATCCAGGAGAGGCTTCGTACAACACAGTCTCGTCAGAAGAGTTATGCGGACCGTAGGGTTCGAGAGTTGTCTTTCATGGTCGGTGACAGAGTATTGTTGAAGGTTTCACCTATGAAGGGTGTCATGAGGTTTGGGAAGAAAGGAAAGTTGAGTCCCAGGTACATTGGTCCTTTTGAGATACTTAGGAGAGTTGGAGAGGTGGCATATGAGTTAGCCTTGCCGCCCAGATTATCCAGCGTTCATCCAGTATTCCATGTGTCTATGCTCCGAAAGTACATTGGAGATCTGTCTCATATATTAGACTTCAGCACCATTCAGCTTGATGGTGATTTATCCTATGATGTGGAGCCTATTGCCATTTTGGGACGTCAGGTGAGAAAATTGAGGTCTAAGGAGATTGCATCAGTTAAGGTTCAGTGGAGAGGTCGACCCGTGGAGGAGGCCACTTGGGAGATCGAGCGGAGATGCAGAGCAGATATCCTCACTTGTTTGAGACTTCAGGTATGTTTCTTGACCCGCTCGAGGACGAGCGTTTGCTTAAGAGGGGGAGAATGTGACGACCCGGCTCGTCGTCACGGGAATTACCACCCCGTTATGTTGTAAATACATGTTTTATGATTGTATATCAGTGTTAGAGTCTATCGGGTGAGTTAGGAGTGAATTGGATTGAAAATGAGGCATATAGCCTTTTTGAAGGAAACTTGAATAAGGAAAGTCAACCCGGAGTTGACTATTTGGTTAGAGGGCTCGGAATCGGATTCTGATGATTCGGTTAGTTCCGGGAGGTGATTTGTGAATTAGGGGAGCGATCGGAATTGAATTTGGAGGCCCGGTGTAGTTTTAGGCTTGAATTGGCTAAGGTTGAATTTTGGCGAAATCCGGATGGTAGGTGATATTTTGATCCGGGGTCGGAATGGAATTCCGACAATTTCTGTAGCTCCGTTAGGTGATTTTGGATGTGCCTGCAAAATTTCAGGTCATTCGGACGTCGTTTGGTCGGGTTTTTGATTGAATGTGTAATTCGGAATGTTTTAAGGAATTTAGGCTTGAATTCGATGCGAATTATGGGTTTTGATGTTGTTAGACGTGTTTTGAGGATTTGAGCAAGTTTGAATAAGGTGTTAAGATGTGTTGGTGTGTTTGGATGGGGTCCCGGGGGCCTCGGGGTGTTTTCGGGTGGCTAAACGGGAGAAAATGTGAAAAAAATTGCTGGTTGGGATTCTGTTTCTGTTGTTTCCGCTCCTGCGGAATTGGGGGCGCAGGAGCGAGTCCGCAGAAGCGGACGAGGGGCGCAGGAGCGCTTGGCTTCGCAGAAGCGGAAATCATTCCGCTGAAGCGGCGTCGCAGGAGCGTAGTGTAGATCGCAGAAGCGGAATTTGCCAAGAGATGGGAAAATCCGCAGAAACGGATGTTTGATCGCATAGGCGAGTCCGCTGAAGCGGACTCTTGGTCGCAGAAGCGGATCATTCCGCAGAAGCGGACTAATTTACGAAGAAGCGGATGCGCAGGGCGGTCCTTGGATCGCTGGTGCAAAAATGGCCAAAAGGGCCTGGGTTCACAGAAGCGACCAAAAGGTCGCAGAAGCGGTTCCGCAGGGCCGGAATTTTATCCGCAGAAGCGAAAATCGCTGTGAGTTAAGTGTATCAGAAGTTAGAAAAATTTCAGAACATTTCACACATTTGGGTCTCGGCTTTAGAGGCGATTTGGGCGATTTTGAAGAGAAACTAAGGGAAATCATCAGGTAATCAACTATGGACTTAAACTATGATTAGTATTGGTAATATTATGCAATTATATCATGAAAATGGAGGAATTTGGGGTAATTTATGGAGGATTTAGCCCTAGGCTTGAACCTTAGAAAATCAAGGTTTTGAATGGGCAAACGGAGTCCGAATTTGGTAAAATTGATATGCTTAGACTCGTATTGAGATGAGGGTTCCGAATATGTGACTTTTGTGATTTTTCGACAAGCGTACCGAAAGTCGGGTTTTGACAACTTTGGGAATTTTGATGTAAATTGAGTTGTATTGATTGGGTGTTGTCCCATTGGCCTAATTTGTTGTATTTTTACTGTATTTGATCAGATTCTACGCGTGCCGAGCTTGATTCTCGTGGCAAGGGCATTGCGGAGTAGTCGTCGCGCCGTATTGAGGTGAGTAATAGATGTGGGTGATGACCAGCGGGTTCGAAACCCCGGTATACCACTTTGTGACGCTGTATAGCGGCGAGACACGCACACTCTTGAGAGTGCGGGGTCGATCATGAACTGGAGACTATATATATTAGTCCGACCTGTTGATACTGTATTATTGGCTATTCTCGAGCCGTTGAACCTCCTTCTCGGACGGTTGAGTATACTTGTGGGCCGTGAGCCAGTTATTGGATCCTGCGAGGATCGTTTTCATTGTCTTATCATATAGACATGCTAGTTTACTACTAGTCCACAGCTATTTCTGTTATTATTCTAATTCCAATCTCTGGAACTTGATATTACTGTTTTCCAACTGAAAAATGATAAAAGAGTTTTCAAAAACTACTTTTGAGCCTGTGAGGCTGTATCTGCATATTAGCTGACTAGTAGTGGATCGGGCTGCACGTCGCAGCGAGATATATGTTGGATCGGACTGCACGCCGCAGGAATATCTCTATGAGATGTGCTTGGGCTGTAGGAGCCCCTCCGGAGTCTGAACCCCCACAGTGAGCACGGGTACCCAAAATTGGAGTCGGGCTACGCGCCGTAGCGGTCATATCATGCATTGCATTGCATTTAGCTATATCTGATAGCTGTTATACTATTTTTGCTGGTACTTGTTGGTACAGGTACAGTCAATATTGATTCTGTGACAGGGTATTTGATTACAGCTTTACATAGTGCTTTATTGCGGATTTCTTATCCGCGTTGTCTTACCCTTGTTTATTACCACTGAGTCTGGCAGTACTCATTTTACTCCCTGCACCTTGTGTGCAGATCCAGGTACCTCTCAGCGGACTTGATTCGGTAGCTACTCGGAGGCATTGTGCGGGATAGTCGAGGTAGCTGCAGCGTCCGCAGGACCTGACTCCCCTTCTAGCTGTCATTTCTTATCTTGTTGTCTTTCTTTTCCGCACTGAGTTTGTTATAAACTTTATTACACTTATGTTCTTTAGAGGCTCATGACTCTCGACCCTTCGGTCTATGGGAGTTAGTATATTTTGGGACTTGGTCTCCTATAAGTATTACTATTGTTTCATATTTTGAAATGCTTAAATGGGTTAAAGAGAGCTTCAAGCTCCGTTGTTGATATTGATTGGTCAGGCTGGCTTAGCAATGTGCTGGGCGCCATCACGACCGGATTTGGGGTCGTGACAAGTTGGTATCAGAGCCTAGGTTTACTAGGCCTCCTGAGTCTTGAGCCGGTTAGTAGAGTCTTGTGGATCGGTACGGGGACGCCTGTACTTATCCTCGGGAGTCTGCGAACCTTTAGGAAAACTTCACTTTTCTTGAACTCTGTCGTGCGATCTTGTTGTTCTGAGAACTGAACTTCTATATTCTATTCTCTCGCAGATGGCGAGAACGCGAGCATCAGGACGAGGTGGACGACATCCATTGCCACCTGTTAGAGGCCGTGGGCGCGGTCGTGCTAGAGTTAGAGATAGGGCGGCTGAGGCAATGCCAGCTGACCCGCCCGTTGTACCAGTTCAGGAGCAGCCCCCAGTGGTTGATGCCCCAGCAGCCCCAGTTCAGGGCCAGACTATATCTATTGCTATTCCTGGTCTTCAGGAGACTCTTGATCAGATATTATCAGTGTGTTCCGGTTTGGCTCAGGTAGTTTCAGCTACCGCTGCTGTAGCTACATCTCAGTCAGGGGGTGGTCAGCAGACCCCTGCAGCTCTCACACCGGAGCCGGTTGTTCAGGGACTTCAGACGCCAGAGGCAGTCCCCGCTCGGGTGGTTGCACCGGTTATTCCTCCGACTGCACCAGCTCCAGCTCCCAGAGCATATGGTTGAGGTTATGCCCGATGACGAGCGGCGTCGTCTTGAGAGATTTGGTAGACTTCAGCCACCCCATTTCGGTGGCGTTGAGGGCGAGGATGCCCGGGGTTTCTTGGATAAGTGTCAGAAGATGTTGCGTACGGCTGGTATTCTTGAGTCCGGCGGAGTTTCATTTACTACATTTCAGTTCACCGGTCCCGCATTTGATTGGTGGGAGGAGTTTGAGAGGCGTAGGCCTGCAAGAGCAGCACCTCTCACATGGCAGCAGTTCTCTACTCTCTTTCTAGAGAAATATGTACCTCGGTCTCGTCGCGAGGAGCTACGTCGCCGGTTCGAGTGGTTGATTCAGGGCGACATGTCTGTGACTCAGTATGAGCTTAGATTCACTCAGTTGGCTAGGCATGCCACATGGATGATCCCTACTGATAGGGAGAGGATCAGGAGGTTCATTGATGGCCTCAACTACTCTATCCGCATTCTTATGACCAGAGAGCGAGTTCTGTCATCATCGTTTGAGCAGGTTGTTGATATGGCACACTCCATTGAGGCGGATCGTCACCGAGAGAGAGAGAGGAGCGGGAGGCCAAGAGGCCTCATGGTTCTGGTAGTTTCAGTGGTGCTCCATCCAGGGGACATTCCCAGCAGAGCAGAGGTCGCTCATCTAGACCTTCTCATTCAGGCCGCCCAGAGCAGAGCGGAGGTTCTTATGGTCGTGGTCGACAGGGGTTTCAGCAGGGTCAGTCATCACTTAGTGCCCTCCCAGCCCCGAGTGCAACACCTACTTCTCCAGCACCAGGTGCATGTTATGAGTGTGGTGAGTTTGGTCACATGAGGAGACAGTGCCCTCGACTACGTAGGGGCAGGACTCAGCAGAGGGATCAGCCCTCCTCTTCAGCACCATCTCAGTTTAGTAGAGGTGGAGGTCAGCCTTCTCGTGGTCGCCCCAGGGGCGAGGAGAGATCTGGTGGAGGCCAGGCGTGATTCTATGCACTTCCTGACAGGCGTGATGCAGTTGCCTCCGATGCAGTGATTACAGGTATCATTTTTGTCTGTCACAGAGATGCCTCTGTCTATTTGATCCGGGGTCCACATATTCATACGTGTCCTCTTATTTTGCACGTCATTTGGGTGCGACTCGTGGTAGTCTTGATTTACCTGTTCATGTATCCACCCCCGTGGGTGATACGATTGTTGTGGATCATGTCTATAGATCCTGTGTTATATCTATTGGGGGTCTGGAGACCCAGGCAGATTTGTTATTGTTGGGGATGGTGGACTTTGATGTTATATTGGGTATGGACTGGTTGTCTCCGTACCATGCTATATTGAACTGTCATGCTAAGACAGTTACGTTGGCCATTCCTGGTATTTCTCAGATTGAGTGGCGGGGTTCGACCGATTTCGTCCCTAGCCGTGTTATTTCATTCTTAAAAGCTCAGAAGATGGTTGAAAAAGGGTGCTTATCGTACTTAGCTTTTGTGAGAGATGTGGGAGCTGAGTCTCCTAGCATTGATTACGTACCTGTTGTGAGGGACTTCCCAGATGTATTCCCCTCAGACCTGCCGGGCATGCCGCCGGACAGGGATATTGATTTTGGCATTGACTTGGTGCCGGGCACTCGGCCCATATCCATTCCTCCTTATCGGATGGCACCAGCTGAGTTGAAAGAACTGAAAGAGCAGCTTCAAGAGCTTCTGGATAAGGGTTTCATCCGCCCTAGTGTGTCTCCGTGGGGTGCGCCGGTATTATTTGTTAAAAAGAAAGATGGTTCCATGCGAATGTGTATTGATTATCGACAATTGAACAAAGTAACAATGAAGAACAAGTACCCTCTACCGCGCATAGATGATTTGTTTGATCAGTTACAGGGTGCGAGGGTGTTTTCTAAGATCGATCTTCGTTCGAGCTATCATCAGTTGAAGATCAGAGACTCAGATATTATGAAGACTGCATTCAGGACCCGATATGGTCATTATGAGTTTCTTGTGATGTCGTTTGGGCTGACCAACGCCCCAGCAGCATTTATGCATCTGATGAACAGTGTGTTGAGGCCTTATTTGGATTCATTTGTGATTGTGTTCATTGATGACATTCTAGTCTACTCCCGTAGTCAGGAGGAGCATGCTCAGCATTTGAGTATTGTGTTGTAGAGATTGAGAGAGGAGAAGCTATATGCTAAATTCTCCAAGTGCGAGTTTTGGCTCGAGTCCGTAGCATTTCTGGGACATGTGGTGTCTTGTGATGGTATTCAGGTTGATCAGAAAAAGATAGAGGCGGTGCAGAGTTGACCTAGACCGTCCTCAGCTACAGAGATTAGGAGTTTTCTTGGTTTGGCGGGATATTATCGCCGGTTTGTTCGGGGATTTTCATCCATTGCTTCTTCGTTGACTAAATTGACCCAGAAGGGTGCACCATTCGTGTGGTCGGATAAGTGCGAGGAGAGCTTTCAGAAGCTCAAGACAGCTTTGACCACAACTCCAGTGTTAGTATTGCCATCAGCTTCAGGTTCATATACCGTTTATTGTGATGCCTCGAGAGTGGGGATAGGTTGTGTGTTGATGCAGGAAGGTAAGGTAATTGCTTATGCTTCTCGGCAGTTGAAGCCACATGAGAAGAACTATCCTGTTCATGACTTGGAGCTAGCCGCCATTGTTCATGCATTGAAGATTTGGAGGCACTATTTGTACGGCGTGTCTTGTGAGGTGTATACCGACCATCGTAGTCTCCGGCACTTGTTCAAACAGAAAGACCTTAATTTGAGACAGCGGAGATGGCTTGAGTTGCTGAAGGATTATGACATTACTATATTATATCATTCGGGGAAGGCCAATGTGGTGGCCGATGCTTTGAGCCGGAAGGCGGTCAGTATGGGGAGCTTGGCATATATTCCAGCTGAGGAGAGGCCATTTGCTTATGATGTTCAGGTGCTAGCCAATCGGCTAGTGAGGTTAGACATTTCGGAGCCCAGCAGGGTATTGGCTTGTGTTATATCTCGGTGATCTCTATATGATCGTATTCGTGAGCGCCAGTATGATGATCCACATTTGGCTGTCCTTAGGGACAGAGTTCAGCATGATGATGCTAGAGCTGTCACCATTGATAGTGACGGCGTATTGAGGATGCAGGGCCGGATATGCGTGCCCAATGTTGATGGCCTTCGTGAGTTAATTCTGGAAGAGGCCCATAGCTCGCGGTATTCTATCCATCCAGGAGCCGCTAAGATGTATCAAGATTTGAAACAACGCTATTGGTGGAGAAAGATGAAAATGGACATTGTCAGACATGTAGCACGGTGCCTCAACTGTCAGCAGGTTAAGTACGAGCATCGGAGGCCCGGTGGTGTATTTCAGCGCATTGTTATTCCTGAGTGGAAATGGGAGAGGATCACTATGGACTTTGTTCCTGGACTCCCTCGGACGGCGAGGAAGTTTGATTCTGTATGGGTGATTGTGGATAGACTGACCAAGTCAGCTCACTTCATTCCAGTTAGTACTACCTACTCATCGGAGCGGTTGGCGGCGATCTTTATTCGAGAGATTGTTCGATTGCATGGAGTCCCAGTGTCGATCATATCCGACAGGGGTACTCAGTTCACTTCTCAATTTTGGAGAGCATTTCAGCGAGAGATGGGTACACGGGTTGAGTTGAGTACAGCATTTCACCCCAGACAGACGGACAGTCTGAGCGCACTATTCAGATCTTGGAGGATATGTTGCGAGCTTGTGTGATTGATTTTGGTGGTTCGTGGGATGAGTTCCTACCACTTGCTCAGTTTGCCTACAACAACAGTTATCAGTCGAGTATTCAGATGGCCCCGTATAAGGCATTGTATGGCAGGCGGTGTAGATCCCCCGTGGGATGGTTTGAGCCTGGTGAGGTTAGATTGATAGGGACTGAGTTAGTCCAGGATGCTCTGGATAGAGCAAAGTTGATCCAGGAGAGGCTTCGTACAACACAGTCTCGTCAGAAGAGTTATGCGGACCGTAGGGTTCGAGAGTTGTCTTTCATGGTTGGTGACAGAGTATTGTTGAAGGTTTCACCTATGAGGGGTGTCATAAGGTTTGGGAAGAAAGGAAAGTTGAGTCCCGGGTACATTGGTCCTTTTGAGATACTTAGGAGAGTTGGAGAGGTGGCATATGAGTTGGCCTTGCCGCCCAGCTTATCCAGCGTTCATCGAGTATTCCATGTGTCTATGCTCCGGAAGTACATTGGAGATCCGTCTCATGTATTAGATTTCAGCACCATTCAGCTTGATGGTGATCTATCCTATGATGTGGAGCCTATTGCCATTTTGGGACGGCGGGTGAGAAAATTGAGGTCTAAGGAGATTGCATCAGTTAAGGTTCAGTGGAGAGGTCGACCCGTGGAGGAGGCCACTTGGGAGATCGAGCGGGAGATGCGGAGCAGATATCCTCACTTGTTTGAGACTTCGGGTATGTTTCTTGACCCGCTCGAGGACGAGCGTTTGCTTAAGAGGGGGAGAATGTGACGACCCGGCCCGTCGTCACAGGAATTACCACCCCGTTATGTTGAAATTGCATGTTTTATGATTTTATATCGGTGTTAGAGTCTATCGGGTGAGTTAGGAGTGAATTGGATTGAAAATGAGGCATATAGCCTTTTTGAAGGAAACTTGAATAAGGAAAGTCAACCCGGAGTTGACTATTTGGTTAGAGGGCTCGGAATCGGATTCTGATGATTCGGTTAGTTTCGGGAGGTGATTTGTGACTTAGGGGAGCGATCGGAATTGAATTTGGAGGCCCGGTGTAGTTTTAGGCTTGAATTGGCTAAGGTTGAATTTTGGCGAAATCCGGATGGTAGGTGATATTTTGATCCGGGGGTCGGAATGGAATTCCGACAATTTCTGTAGCTCCGTTAGGTGATTTTGGATGTGCCTGCAAAATTTCAGGTCATTCGGACGTCGTTTGGTCGGGTTTTTGATTGAATGTGTAATTCGGAATGTTTTAAGGAATTTAGGCTTGAATTCGATGCGAATTATGGGTTTTGATGTTGTTAGACGTGTTTTGAGGATTTGAGCAAGTTTGAATAAGGTGTTAGGATGTGTTGGTGTGTTTGGATGGGGTCCCGGGGGCCTCGGGGTGTTTTCGGGTGGCTAAACGGGAGAAAATGTGAAAAAAATTGCTGGTTGGGATTCTGTTTCTGTTGTTTCCGCTCCTGCGGAATTGGGGGCGCATGAGCGAGTTCACAGAAGCGGACGAGGGGCGCAGGAGCGCTTGGCTTCGCAGAAGCGGAAATCATTCCACTGAAGCGGCGTCGCATGAGCGTAGTGTAGATCGCAGAAGCGGAATTTGTCAAGAGATGGGAAGTCCGCAGAAGCGGAAGGTCGACCGCATAGGCGAGTCCGCAGAAGCGGACACTTGATCGCAGAGGCGGAAAGGACCGCAGAAGCGGACTAATTTCCGCAGAAGCGGATGCGTAGGAGCGGTCCTTGGATCGCTGGTGCGGAAATGGCCAAAAGGGCCTGGGTTCGCAGAAGCGACCAAAAGGTCGCAGAAGCGGTTCCGCAGGGGCGGAATTTTATCCGCAGAAGCGAAAATCGCTGTGAGTTAAGTGTATCAGAAGTTAGAAAAATTTCAGAACATTTCACACATTTGGGTCTCGGCTTTAGAGGCGATTTGGGCGATTTTGAAGAGAAACTAAGGGAAATCATCAGGTAATCAACTATGGACTTAAACTATGACTAGTATTGGTAATATTATGCAATTATATCATGAAAATGGAGGAATTTGGGGTAATTTATGGAGGATTTAGCCCTAGGCTTGAACCTTAGAAAATCAAGGTTTTGAATGGGCAAATGGAGTCCGAATTTGGTAAAATTGATATGCTTAGACTCGTATTGAGATGAGGGTTCCGAATATGTGACTTTCGTGATTTTTCGACAAGCGTAACGAAAGTCGGGTTTTGACAACTTTGGGAATTTTGATGTAAATTGAGTTGTATTGATTGGGTGTTGTCCCATTGGCCTAATTTGT
Source organism: Nicotiana noctiflora (assembly GCA_032618575.1). NCBI lineage: Eukaryota > Viridiplantae > Streptophyta > Magnoliopsida > Solanales > Solanaceae > Nicotiana > Nicotiana noctiflora. The sequence goes on from JASVEL010005715.1 coordinate 73,874, forward strand.
TGTATTTTTACTGTATTTGATCAGATTCTATGCGTGCGGAGCTTGATTCTCGTGGCAAGGGCATTGCGGAGTAGTCGTCGCGCCGTATTGAGGTGAGTAATAGATGTGGGTGATGACCAGCGGGTTCGAAACCCCGGTATACCACTTTGTGACGCTGTATAGCGGCGAGACACGCACACTCTTGAGAGTGCGGGGTCGATCATGAACTGGAGACTATATATATATTAGTCCGACCTGTTGATACTGTATTATTGGCTATTCTCGAGCCGTTGAACCTCCTTCTCGGACGGTTGAGTATACTTGTGGGCCGTGAGCCAGTTATTGGATCCCGCGAGGATCGTTTTCATTGTCTTATCATATAGACATGCTAGTTTACTACTAGTCCGCAGCTATTTCTGTTATTATTCTAATTCCAATCTCTGGAACTTGATATTACTGTTTTCCAACTGAAAAATGATAAAAGAGTTTTCAAAAACTACTTTTGAGCCTGCGAGGCTGTATCTGCATATTAGCTGACTAGTAGTGGATCGGGCTGCACGCCGCAGCAGGATATATGTTGGATCGGACTGCACGCCGCGAGAATATCTCTATGAGATGTGCTTGGGCTGTAGGAGCCCCTCTGGAGTCTGAACCCCCACAGTGAGCACGGGTACCCAAAATTGGAGTCGGGCTACGTGCCGTAGCGGTCATATCATGCATTGCATTGCATTTAGCTATATCTGCTAGCTGTTATGCTATTTATTGGTATTTGTTGGTACAGGTACAGTGAATATTGATTCTATGACAGGGTAGCTGATTATAGTTTTACATAGTGCTTTATTGCGGATTTCTTATATGCGCTGTCTTACCCTTGTTTATTACCACTGAGTATGGCAGTACTCATTTTACTCCCTGCACCTTGTGTGCAGATCCAGGTACCTCTCAGCAGTGATCCGGTAGCTACTCGGAGGCATTGTGCGGGATAGTCGAGGTAGCTGCAGCGTCCGCAGGACCTGACTCCCCTTCTAGTTGTCATTTCTTATCTTGTTGTCTTTCTTTTCCGCACTGAGTTTGTTATAAACTTTATTACACTTATGTTCTTTAGAGGCTCATGACTCTTGACCCTTCGGTCTATGGGAGTTAGTATATTTTGGGACTTGGTCTCCCCGCTGTTGTACTATTGTTTCATATTTTGAAATGCTTAAATGGGTTAAAGAGAGCTTCTAGCTCCGTTGTTGATATTGATTGGTCAGGCTGGCTTAGCAATGTGCTGGGCGCCATCACGACCGGATTTGGGGTCGTGACATTTTTTTGGTTAAGTTTCTTATTAGGTAAGAAACATGACAAAGTTTTATTACCAATTAATTAAGGAAAAGTTTAATAATAAATAATTGAAGAAAACTTTTCCAAAAAAAATGAAGAAAACTTTACCAAAAAAATCAGAAAACTAAATTAATTAAGTGAAAAGTTAAGATTCCTTATTAAGTAAGAAACGTGACAAATTTAAACCAATTAATTAAGAAAAAGTTTAATAATAAATAATTGAAGAAAAATTTACCAAAAAATCGAAAAACTAAATTAATTAAGTGAATAGTTTTAAATATTTATAAAATACTTAAATTACTATATTGTCCGGTGTAAACTTTATTTTAAAAGGGTAAAAAAGGCGAACGACATTTGCTAAGGGTCTTCGTGCTTTTAATATAACTAGTTTTAGAGTACGTGCGTTGCGCGTGTACCCGGTCATGAATAAAGAGCTTTTGAAAATCACATAAATATTATCAAAAATCTTGTAAATTAAAAATATAATTGTAAATAATAGTGTAAGTTCCTAAAAATAATGAATGTTGATTATATTTGGCTAATTTTTTTTAAAAAAATCCTCATATGTATTATATTAATTCTTTTACGTGGGTTGTTGTTGGTTTAGAAGTTCAAGCAAAGTTGACATAATGTGTTAACTTTTATTGATTTTGCTCATAATAATATTTCGGTCCATATATTATCTTTAATCTCGTTTATTAGGAAACAACTTAAAATTATTAGTTTGAACATGATTTTGAATAAGCTATTAAACTTAACTTTAAATACTATTTTTTTTCAAATATCACCCAATTTATATTCAAAATTAATTCCAAACTAAGGATATGCTTTAGTTTTATCTATTATTCATCATAAAATAATACTCCCTTTCGCTCACTTTATTTGATTATTTTTCCTTTTTCCCCACAATATTTAAAAAATTCAAATGTCAAAAAAGAATTAATTGTTTTCCCAAAGTTTCCCTTGGTATAAAGAGCCTATGAGTACTTGTTATATTTTCAGTAAATAAATAAAGGTTAATATGGTCAATTACATTATTATATAATGCTAAAAAGTGAATTTCTTAATATGTGTAAAAACAACCAAAAAATCACTTAAAGTCGACGAGAGGGAATGATATTTTATATGTTATTTTTAAAAAATAGTGCATAATTTACTATTAACGTCTACATGTGTCCATGTTAGTTAATATAAAATTTGTATCCTTTTTGAGTTATAAATCACTTAGTTATTGGTACGGTATCCTAACAATTTATTTCATCTAATAACAAAAAAGGTTTATATTGCAAGCATATTCGATATAATACTTTTTTTTCAATTAATGTCTATTTTTACAAAAAATAAGAATAATTGAAACAAGTGGTAATATTAGGCAAATCTTTCATAGGCAACTTTGCAACCAATAGCAGTTGAATGCAAAATACATGATAGCCTAAATTTAGGATAAGAATGTTTAATGACGTGCAAATCCAATGGTGATTTGAGTTAACTTTAGATATACTTTTAAAGATAAAAAATTCAGTTAATTATCTCAACGATATTTTATTATGATACAAATGCGCATACATATTCCAGCTTATTGGCAACAAAATATACATTGAATTGGACATCTCAGGTTAATTAAATTTTTTTCATATGCTTTTGACCTCTATCCTTTTGTAATTATAGTAAATTTCTTATAAACTTAATATGCTACATGCAATCAAACTTATGTATACACCACCAAATAATAAAATAAACGACAACTAAAAACGGCATAATATGCATTGCATTTGTATTTTATATAAATGAATACAAATTGTAAGAAAATTACATAGATATTATTCTCAAAAGTGTTGCAAATTTTGAAAATCCAAAATCCAAAAAATGATGTATGTTGTCAGTTAATCACATCCCGAGTTTGATATTTGTTTGGGATTACATGAAATATGTATCCACTTAATAGATTTATAGACACTACATGAAAATATAAAACTTTATAACATTTTCTTAACAAAGAATAGCGTGACATGGCTAACACTTTTACATTACTAACCTTAATCTATAAAATTAAGCGATATGAAAATAGTTGTTAGCTCATGAGTATGATTTCCGTACAATTTGCTTTTAAGTTTTTATCTAAGGGAGTGGAACACTTCTAATATCATTTAGGTTATTGGTATTTCGGGTGAGATAACAATTCCTAGAATTATGATACTTGTGAAAATTAACTTACTCGAGTTATATAAATAATCTTACTGGGATTACATTCCTAAATATTATGATTTTTTATATAGTTCAAAAACAAAAAAATTAAGAGTCAAAATTTTAGTAAATTTAATGCCCTAATTATTAAAATAATAATTAAATGATGATATTTTTCAATATAAAGTTTATTTATATGATAATAAAGTTAATCAATTTCTCGTTAAATTTCCATAATTTCATAATAGATTGATTGAAGGGGATAATATTTTAAGAAAACTGAAATATTATTTTCTATATATTTTGTAGTTTTTATTATGGTCTCATATTATTTACCACATAATTAGTATAATTGCAAATTCCAAGTAAAGTTAAATTATTCTTCAAAAATATAACTCATCATTGTTAAAAAGTATTTTGTTCATCATGAATAAATGGAGTACCGTTATGCTGCCACTTTTCATTTCCTTGTAGAACTACTTCAAGACTACAAATTTTGTAGCAACGTTTATTTAAAGTAAATATTAATTGACTTTTTAAGTATTAATTCAAGGTAAATTTTAAGTCCTAAATTTTAGGTATCTAATTTAAAGAAGGAAATATTTAATAACAAATCTCAACGCTTCTAGTTCCTAAATATAAGGACAATATTAAATGACCAATTTATCTAATACAAACTTTGTATTTAAAGGGTAAAAATGTCGAACGACATTTCGCTAAGGGCCTTCGTACTTTTAATATAGATATAGATAATATAGACTAGTTATATTATGTACGTGCGTTGCACGTAAATTTTTAGTCATAACTTTTATGTGAAAAAAAAATAACTAACTAAATTTAGTAACAAATTACACGATAAATGATCAATGTAAAGTAATTAACATGATTAAAATACAGTAATCATTTAAATACTAAAAATATTTGAATTCAAAATGATATCGTCTTAACCTACAATGAAGGTCAATTTTCTTAAGTTAGAAAATATCTATAATTTATAGTGTATAAATATTCAACGTGTTAATATCATATCTAATAATTCTTTATGGATGATGTTTTTGGTGTATATTTTCTATAACTTTCGCTTTTCTCTTTTAAAAGTAAAATATATAGTTGTTCATCTTTGAATTACCTCCAAAAAGTATCACTTTTTCTATATTGTACTTTGACATATTTGTGAGGGATGTCTCAATTATTTATAAAATTATGTCGAATTTACCTTATGATGTATACAACCCGAGTAAAATTATTACTGCTTTATCGTATTCAAAGCAATAAAATATTTATATTTACATATTCTGATTAATCAAGTTCATGATTAAATAGTTTAGAAAATTTATATTTTAACCCAAAAATAATAGCAGATAGTTTTTTTTATATGTATATGTGCATTATACATGTGTGACACTGCTTATTAAAGAGCTAAAACTTTTATTATTAAAACCACTTTATTAGTATGAAAAAGAAAAATATTCATATAAAGTTGCCCCTATAACTTTATATCTTTTTAACTTAGATTTTATATTTTTTAAAAATATTATTTAATAATTTAATTATTATTTAATATTGTAAAATTAACTCAATTTATGTGAATTATGTAGTAATCCTAATATTTAGGAACATAAAATATATCATAATAGATAGTAACTTAATTTAGTTTTAGCTTTATAAGAACTAATACAAATTAATATTTTAAAGGGTAGTAAGAATTTTTCACTTTGTTTAAATTATTATAATATTTTAGAGCATATTACTATTTTTTTTATGTCTTAGTACGTGCCTTCTTAGCCTTCTTTGTACATGCCGTGTTATAAAGAATTGTAATTAGGATCTATAATTCATTTAGAAAGAAAATTATTAACGTACTTTTTAAATTCAAGTAGGATCAATATTGTGGGGTCTGACATAAGTAGAGAGTTTAAAATGGAGAGAATTTCATTATTAGGTAATTTACTATTAGATCCTTATATTATATAAATATTTAAGGGCATAAAAGTCTATCAATATTTCAGGAATATTATAGTCGTTCAATATTTAGCATAAATTATTCATGCTTTTATAATAATATAGATATATATTGATTAGTACGCAAATATCTTTTTCTTTGAATAACAATGGTAATGTCTGGGCTTAGTGTATCACAATTAATGAATCCATTGCTCAAATGGTCACTGAACCATCCCAAATTATCTTCTAAAGTCATTTTTCTTTCTTTTGGAACAACAAAGTCACTGTACTATGCATATTGCGCTTAGAAGGTCACTCAACTAGATTTTCCAAATTTTGGATTGCCAAAACCTATTTTACCCTCTAAATTATAAATATTTATCTTTTTTTTTTATTTTTTCTTTTTAATATTATGATTCTTTCCTTTATAATTTATATTATGGACTTACCTATAAATAAATATTATTTATAAATTAAAATATTAAAAAATATTAAAAAATATTAAAAAATATATAATGTCGGAATAACAAAACAATGAGCATAATAAAACTATTAATTAGAATAATTTGTTAGTAATAATAATTTTAGAATGAACAACAAAAAATAAAAAATTTATTTACACAATTTAGAATGAAAGAAAATAAAAGCTGTAAAATATATATTCCATACATGTAATATAAAATAATTATTTAAGTAAAAGTATTATTATAATATGTAGTATATATTCCTAAAAATTATGCTCAATTATATTATTATGTTTCTACCTACTTTCTGACGACACAAGTTATATCACCGTAAAGTAGACGAATTATCGGTATAGGTTAAAATATGCTATGTTAAGTCGTGCATGGATATATATATATATATATATATATATATATATATATATATATATATATATATATATATATATATATATATATATATATATATATATATATATAGACACACACACACACACACACACACACACACACACACACACACAATGAATATACAATGTAAAATACCTTTATTTAAATAATTATTTAAGTCGTGCATGGAATATATATATATATATACACACACACACACACACACAATGAATATACAATGTAAAATGCCTTTATTTAAATAATTATTTTTATATTACGTGCATGGAATATATATTTTACAACCTTTATTTTCTTTCATTATGAATTATGTAAAAAAAAATTTGATTTTTTTATTATTACGAATAAATTATTCTAATTACCTTTTTTACTATGCTCATATTTTGTTATTCCAACATTACAGATTCATAACTTTTTTTATTTTTTAAATTTATAAATAATATTTATTTATTCTATAGGTAAGTCCATAATATAAATTTAAAATGGGAAAGCATAAAAAGTTTAAAAAAATTAAAAGAAGATATATGTTTATAATTTAGAGGGTCAAATAGCCATTTGGCAATTTAAAATTTGAAAAATCTAGTTGAGTGACCTTCTGAGTGAAATATGCATAGTTGAGTAACTTTGTTGTTACAAACGAAATATAAGTGACTTTAAGAGATAATTTGAGATAGTTGAGTGACCATTTGAGTAATTGACTCAATAATTAATTCGTAGGGTACATGTTATCTCCCAATACTTGTACATATGGGAGGTGTGCAAATGATATTAAAGAGCAAAAGATAGACCAAAACTAGAACTAGACTTTTCTTATGTTTCTCGTTCGGTGTCCGATACTCACATTGGGGTCCAACTAATCTGGATTCGAGCCGAGAAGTCCCGCATTGAAGGAGTAAAGCGTTCCCTAACACATGTGACTACATACACAAGGACTCGAATCCAAAGCTTTTGATTAAAGATGAATACGTATTTACTACTCCACCACAATCCGAGTTGGTTATCAAATTAAAGTAGACTTATGACACATATGTTTGTGGATATTAAATAAATAAAGTAACCCGTGAAAGTCAGTAGTTTATCATGTGTCACTGACTTTTGAAATTAATTCTAAAAAGTTAAAGGTACTAATAAAAGTAGAAAGATAGAGTTAGTTAGCCCCTCCCTACACACTTCCTTGTCCGTGAATTATACTAGTAAGTACTCCTAAGAAAAGACACTAGTAAGTTTGAAATTATATGTTCCAAACTATAAAATTTAACAAATTAGAAAGAGTTTTTATGCGTTAGAATGGGTAAAATACAAAATTAATATCTTCCTAAATGAGTAAGTTAACAATTTCAGGCATTTCTTTCCCTATAAAATACAAACAACAATAAATCCAGCGAATTTCACAAGTAGTAACTGAAAAGAGTGAGATGTACGAAACCTTATCCCTACCTTAAACAGAGAGGTATTTTCATTTTTTTTAAATAAACTAAAGAAAAGCAATGTCACATAAAATAAAACTGATCAAATAGATTTTTTGGTTTATAACATTTGATCTAATATTATTTAATCCCACAAATTTGTGGTAATGTCAATAGCACCCTATAAAACTTGGGGTAACTACAACTCTATGCATGCCGTTTTTTCACTTATTTGGCAATCAACCCTTACTTTAAGGAATAGATCAATTCACATTTTTCTCTCTTTAGTTTATCTTGGATTTGAGAATATGTATTAGGAAAAGTTTAAAAAGTTTGTGACTAAAAAGTCCTAACACTTGGGACATGCATTAGTCTTGTTCCACAATTGCTAAATACTATGAAATCAATCCTATTAGCATCACTAATTATTGATGTATTTGAAGGTCAATTACAATATTCAGATTATCATCATAGAGTCTATGGCGGGATAGATAAGACCCTTCTACCTTTAATCGAAGGCTCATGTTCACTTCTAGAGAATGGAATTTTATTTTTGTACAAAGCGCTTCCTAAATCTTATGTTACATGAATTCGAATTAATCAGAACTCCAGTACAATACCGAACTAATAAAAAATTAAAAGAACAGAAAAGCATTGAGGTTCATCTCTTATACATATATAAAATCTTGTTAAGCCTTACGGTCAAGGGTGAAGTACATCTAAGTGTGGTCAACTGACCACCCTTACGAGAAAACTACATTGTCTATACAAGTTAAATATTAATTTTTAAAGGTATATAACATATATTAAACACCATTTTTTGAATTTTTTTCAGTTCTTTCAAGTTTAAACACAAAAAATATCTGAATTCACCACTGCTCGTGATACACATGATGAGAATTTGCCCTATGTGTATATATTTCGCAATCAAATACGATGACTTTATACATTGCACATATTTTTAAACGTTGTATATCTTTTCATATATTGGAGAAGAAGTGTAAAAAAATTGAAAAAATAATCAAAGAAAAAAAACTATACTCAATATTCACCTTGTTCCATTGACTCAGAATATTCAGCCAGATGACTCATCCTAGGTAAAACATGTATATTCAAAACTTGAAACCCTAACGGACTTTCCACCGCCACCACCCTTGGCGGCTCCACCACCACATCCACCACTGTTATCCCATTCCCTCCACTGCCAACCACGCACACTCTACCACCTCTCGCCGCTACATATTCCGCACCCTTAAGCCGCTCATTTTCAATTATCTCCACCCAAATATTCTTCTCTTCATCATATTTCCTCAATGCTCCTTTAGATTCATCCACCATATATATTGTCTCCTCCGCCATCGCCGCTGCCGGACCCTTCCACCCCATCAGCATACCCTCGGGCATCTCCTGCCATGTGTCACTTTTTACATTATAAATTATTCCTTCTTTAGCAGCATCACCTTTCACATTAACCATACACAATTTTCCTCTCCACCCAATAGCATCAATTGCTTCCCTACTAAATTTCCCATCTTTTAACCCACTCATTTCCTCCCATTTCCACTCATTTTTTCCCTCCTTTCTGTTGCAGTACATGTCACTTTTACATGTACCGTAGTGGGGTCCACTTCTGCTACTTTCATCAAGGTCCCACTTAACAATTGACCGAGCTACCTCGGGGTTGTAGTGGGACCCAACTCCACTCGCCACATACACAACGTCATTTAATGCACCAGTAGCGCACCAACGACGCGGCGTGGCGAGCGGAGGACCATAGCTCCATTGTTTCTTTAGAGGATTGAAAATAAGTGGGCGAGAAATCGCCGGCAAGAAATGATCTGCTGATGCAGCAATGAGAACTAAATTGCCCGCAACACTTACCGATTGAACCGGAAGATTTCTCGAAATAAACGAAGGATGCTTAACAAGGAGTCTAAGTGGTGAGTCCGGTGGTGGTGGTAAGAGATGCCATTTTGATGAAATTGGATCAAAAGAAGCAAATTCTGTAGAGTTTGTAAAATTTGCTGACTTTGATGTTTCATCTATAGAATTATGTGAAGGTAATAATAATGCATATATAGATAAATATGGTGGAAAAGAAGGAGAATAAATAAGCTTACGCCAAGAATGGCAAACGGAAAAAAGTGCAGAAGGGTGAACAAGATTTAAACAAATTTGAGCTATATGATCGGGAAGTCCAGGGATCAAGGACTGATGATGATTGTCGTCGTCGTGGGGATGGTGGGTTTTGCGGCGTTTGACGGCAGCGCCGGCGGGGGTGATGGTAGTGAAGTTGATCATTTGTGGAGGAAAAGAAGGAGAAAGGAATGGGATAGGGGGACTCAAGATATATTTATTTTTGTGTGATAGTACGTTTTTAATTTATTATTACTATTATTATCGTTATTATTATTGTTACTGTATTTTTGTGATGGAGTAGCTTTTAGGTCACTTCATTAATGGATGAAAAGTGATGTTGTGGCGTAGTTTGAATTTGAAGTAAAAGGCAAATATTGGACACAAGTTAGGAGTAGTAGAGAATACCTCCTTTTCTCCTTTTTTATATTTCATATTATTTTTCTAATTGAAGAAATTTTTACACTATTTAATTAATAGGACGGTTTTTAGAAGGATATACAAGTAGAACCCACAATCAATGTTATTAACTGTTAAATATTGCATTGTCTATGCATGAATCATGATTTCTTTTTTCTTTTTGAACTATTGAAATTTCTTTGTGGTCCCAAGTACTTTTATATCAACGAACAACTAAATTGACTGTAAGTCGTGTTAATGAATATTTAAAAATCGATTAAATTGATCGAACCTTATTGAATCAAATCGATTTTAAGTTTTTTAAAAGAAACTGTAAGTTTTATATAAATCTATAACCGTACCGATAGTTGGGTACGTTTCCTTATTTTATAAAAAAAATTAAACCGTATCGAATAAATATTATATGTGGAAAATATATTTATATAGTAAATTTAAAATGAATAAAGCATAAAAAATTTCATTGAGTCTTGGAATTATTAAAACTGTTACAAGTCAACAAGCAATTAAACTTAAAATAGTAATTCCTAAAATCTATTATGCTACTTATAATTAAGCTAAGTTATTTCAAGTATCTTTATTAGAAAGATACAAAGTGTTCTAGCAATTATGAGTAGAAAACTACAATTTATTGATATGTTTCCTTTCGTAATAAACTTTATTCTTGTGGCCCGACTTGGTTAATATTTTTCCACTCGTGTAATTTATATTTTCTTTGCTTTTACTTGGTTTCTTTTATGTTGGTGTCGAATAGTGAATGAATCTATACTCTAGCCATCTTTCATTTTTTTGTAATTTATCACCCGTTAAACAGTAAAAATGTCTAGAAAGTTTAGGTAAGTCCTATAAAAGAACATATGTTATTGTATCTACTTTTACTGGTGAATTTTACATGATATTCAAAAATACTGAAAATTAACTAAATCGTACCAATACCGAAGTGAAACCGACATAATTGGGACAGTTTTCAAAAAATTTAATTTTGGTTATGCATAATAGAATAATTGAAAAATTGGTATGGTACAAATTTAACCAGACCATTGACACCCCTAATTCCATCAGTGTGGTCTGAGAGAATGATATATAAGCAGATCTTATTCCTACCTTATGAAGGTAGAAAACTATTTCGCATAGATCCTCGGGGTCAACAACAGTGGAAAGAAAGCAATAAAGAATTGCAACAAAAGGGTAATAGGAAGGCGATAGCAACGACACATCGTGTAACTCCATATAATAAACCCAATATAATTCCACAAGTCGTCCAAATACTTTTATAGAAATATGAATATTTGTGCCATGTCTGAAACTTATAATCATATGACCAAAATAATTAATGGTGCTTGTTTAAGCAGAATTTGAGTATGAAACTCATTTTTTGATCCTTCACAAAAAATTGTTTGTTTGGAGTTGGTTTTGCTGTTACTTTATAGTAATTCCAAACTTAAATTTGAATGATTTTGAAAAATTGAGTTTTAAAAATTTGGGAAAGTTTTAACCCTTTTTGCTACAGCTCAAACAAATACTAAAATTATATGTTATTAAAAAAACTCAAAAATTAACTTAATTTTAACAAAATCTAAGATAAACGCCACCACTCGATTTGGAGCCTTAGAACAATGATAATTTTTTATGTGTAACCTATAGATCATGAGTTCGAGTCATAGAATCAATGTATTAGCTGTTTAACCAAAATATAAAATTTCAATTAAAACTAGAAAATAAGAGATTAATTGAGTTACTGATAATCAAGAGACCAAAAAGTATAGTAGGCTTTCGATAAAAAGAATAAACAACAAAAAAAATTGTATTTCAATACGATGTCAGTAGTCAATTTTGTGTCTACAGATGATGAGACTTTCTCCTTTTATAGCTGATTCTATGTAAAAGAATGATACCTAAGCTTTATTGAGACAATTATGAGTAATAAATGTCATTAAATAAGACGTTACACAATCATTCCTATTAAATACCTTTTTTGTAACGTATCAGGTACTTTAATACTTGAATTTAGGCTTCTTTTTATCTTCATATCCATGTTTTAAATGCTTTCTAATCTGTTGGCCTTAAATGTCTTTAATTGATACGAGATACGTGTCTAAACTGCTTTCTGTATCTTTTATCATTAGAATTGCATCCCACTTTGCTCTAAACAGGTACGAGACTTGTATCTGAATTACACCTCGTACCTAATTCTTCTTCCCGCATCTTTCATTTAATTATTGTCCGTTGACCCTTTGAATGATCCACGTGTCATGCCACATCACCTTTAATAAAAATTTAATTTTTTTCCAATACAGATAGACCCCCCACTTCTCATTTATTTATCAATTAAATATCTGGGAAGTGGATTCTCATTAAAAAAGGAAATTTTTGTCATAATGAATGCTATGTCAGTATCGACGTTTTAATTGTCCCTTCCATTTAATGTACCACATATGTGTCACTTCCTTACTAGCTCTGCGATTCTGCAGCGTTTTTCTTTAATATTCACGAAGTAATGGTTACCTTTATTATAGGCCTTTCATCATTATTTTTCTAACTTATCAACGGTTGAATTTATAAATATATTCCTTTGTCTTCTTCTTCACAGACTTCTCACACAAACTTCCTTGTTTTTGTTTGTAACTCATTTTTTATCAATAATCTACTTACCATGTCATCTTCAAATCCTAACCCAAAAAGAGTTCCAATACTTGATAGTATCCCCAATGCTCCTGCAAGACATAGATGTCACCTGGCCGGTCGTTTTTAAAATTTACGCCTCTATCCCCAATTTACTGTTTCCCATAAGTTCATTTCTGCTATTGTGGTTTGTTGGAGTGTTCGGTTCTAGAATTTGAAGTGTTTTGGGACACTTAGTCCCTAAATGAGAGCTTTATAGTTAAAAAATGACCCGTATTTGGAACAGTATTAAGATGACCTCGGAACGGAAATTAGATGGTCCCGTTAGCTCCGTTAGGCGATTTTGGGGTTCGGAGCATATTTGGAATGTATTTTGAGGGTCCGTAGCACATTTAGGCTTGAAATGCCGAATTTTGAAATTTTTGAAAATCCGGCTGATAGATGAGATTTTGATCTCGGAGTCGAAATGGAATTCTGATAGTTGCAGTAGCTTCGTTAGGTGATTTTGGATATGTTTACAAATTTTCAGGTCATTCGGACATCGTTTGGTTGGGTTTTTGATAACATGTAGGTTTCGAAAGTTTTGGTTGAAACTTAGGCTTGAATCTGCCATAATTTGATGATTTGTGTGTTTGAGGGTGTGTTTTTATGATTGCAACAAGTTTGTATTGTGATTTGGAGTAGTTTTGTGCTTTTGGTTGAGGTCCCGGAGGCCTCGGGATTAGTTCGGGTGATTAAACGGAAGTAAATGGAAGTTGCAGCAGGTCTGGTCCTTCTGTCACCTGTTGTTTCCGCTTCTGCGGAGCTTGGACCGCATAAGCGAGTCCGCAGAAGCAGAAGATAAAGCATATGTATGAATTTTCAGAGGGGCAGCTGAGTTCGCAGAAGCAAGCATGTGATCGCTTAAGCGAGCCCACTGAAGCGGGCAGACGCTCGCAGAAGCAAAATGGGCCAGGTTAAGGATTTCCGCATAAGTAAAGAAATGTCCGCGTAAGCGAGATCGCAAAAGCGGTGTTCTATCCACAGGAGCGGAAGTGAAGATTTATATTAAACCCGCAGAAGCAGTTGTTTCTCCGCAGAAGCGAGATCACGGAAGCGAACCCAGTGCCACAGAAGCGGAATTCCACTGTAGGTTAAAGCTTCAGCTCTTTTCGAAATTTCAGAGCATTAAAATATTTGAGGCTTCGAACTAGGAGAGGATTTTGGCGATTTTGAGGAGGAAATCAAGGGGTTTCATCACGTAAGCACTCATGGACTCAATTTATGTTAATATATTGATAAAATAATGGAATTTAGCTATAACAATGGGGGATTTTACTCTAAGCCTAAGAGAATGAAAAATGATGTTTTGAGTGAGCAAAGGAACTCTGATTTTGATAAAGTTTATATGGTTAGACTCGTGAGAGTACAAGGGTTTTGTAAACGTAAAAGTATTTCGATTCCGAGCCAATGGCTAAAGGGGTATTTTGGTCATTTCACCCATTTTCATGCCTTAGCTTTAATTTTATCAGTGTAATTAGTTACTTGCGATATTATTTACACCATGTAATTGGTTTGAATAGATTTGGGCCACTTGGAGTTAGATACTCATGGAAAGGGAGTCATTTCTTAGTGGTTTTGTCCCGGGATTGAGGTAAGTGACTTGTCTAACTTTCTGTGGGGGATTTTTCTCCCCTAGGATATATATATATATATATATATATATATATATATATATATATATATATATATATATATATATATATATATATATATATATGTTGATTTAAATGCCTTGTACGCGAGATGACGGGCGTGTGCTTGCGCAAATTGCTGAAAATCACTTTACTTGAATTGCTCAATCCGAATATCCTTGTTATTTAATTGGTTTAATTTGTAAGATTTATCCTGTGTTAGATAGGGAACATGATTAGATAAGATTAACTGCCTAAATACCTACTTGTCTTAATTGAATTCCCTCGAACATGTTGAGACTGGATTTAATTGTTAATTGTAGTAGTGTATTCCATATTTCTCTGTGTTTTCTCTTATTTGATTATGGTTGTGTTCTGTGGACTGCGGGTTCAATTCCTGGAGATCTTGTGATTCTGATATAAAGGAGTGCGGGTTCAATTCCCGGAGATCCTGTGATTCTGATATAAAGGACTGCGGGTTCAATTCCCAGAGATCATGTGATACTGATATAAAGGACTACGGGTTCAATTCCCGGAGATCCTGTGATACTGATATATGGAATGTGGGTTCAATTCACGGAGATCCTGAGTTGCTGAGTATAAAAGGGACTGCAGTTTCAATTCCCGGAGATCCTGGATTGTTGATTTGTACTTGTTGTGTTGATTTCTCCTTGTTATCTTAACTGTAGATGACTTGTAGTATTTATCTCGTTTGCTATGATTTCAGACTTATTCCTAATTTGTAATGTTCGGTGTTATTATCATTATTTTTTTGTTTTTCGCGGTAGGGCCCTGGCCTTCCTCGTCACTACTCCATCGAGGTTAGGCTTGGCACTTACTGAGTACCACTGTGGTGTACTCATGCTACTTTTCTGCACACTTTTGTTATGCGGATCTAGGTACTTCTGATCAGACGCACTACAGGTGACCTAGGCACATTTTCAGGAGACTCGAGGTATGAATCTGCTACATCCGTAGATCCGGTGGGTCTTCTTCTATTATCCCTGAGTGATGTCAGTTATTTCCTTTATTTCAGTTGTATAGATACTCTGGATGTACAGAGCTACCGTTATACTCTCTTAGTATGTGTTGCCCGTGAGTTTCTGGATCTTGCTGGTTGTATTTCTTTCTGGTATTTGGTAAAGCCTAACACTTATTACATTTCTTTTACATCATTCCTCTGTTATCTTAACTATTGTTCATAAGAGTTGTACATTCCGTATGGTGTTAGGCTTACCTAGTCGCGAAGACTAGGTGCCGTCATGACAGGTTCACGATTGGTGAACTAGGGTCGTGACAAGTTGGTAGCAGAGCTCTAGGTTCATAGGAGTCACGGGACACATGCCGGTTATTTAGAGTCTCGTTGATTTATACGGAGACGTCCGTATTTATCTATGAGGGACTGTGTAACTGTTTAGGAAACTCTTCATTCTTTTGAATTCCTTGTCGTGCGATATTTTGACACCAAATCTAAACTTACGTCTTCTATTCTCTCACAGATGGTAAGGACACGTGCTACTCTTGAGGATCAGGCACACGCGCCCCCTACTGCCGCCGCTAGAGGCCGGGGCCGTGGTAGAGGTCGAGGACGCATCCCGAGGTGCAGCCACTACACCTGCACGCGCTGTAGTTGAGGCACCGCCGGTGGATCAAGTTAGAGGGCAGGAACTTGGTACACCTACTACAGCTACTACGACTCCAGCACTCCAGGAGACTCTAGTTCAGTTTATGATCGTGTACACTACTCTAGCTCAGGCGAGGTTGCTTCCTCTCGCTGCAGCTACATCTCAGGCCGGGGGAGGGGCCTAGACTCCCGCAGCCAGCACGCTTGAGCAGCGAGTGCCCGTG
Source organism: Nicotiana noctiflora (assembly GCA_032618575.1). Taxonomy (NCBI): domain Eukaryota; kingdom Viridiplantae; phylum Streptophyta; class Magnoliopsida; order Solanales; family Solanaceae; genus Nicotiana; species Nicotiana noctiflora. The sequence continues at coordinate 90,278 of JASVEL010005715.1, forward strand.
GAGCAGGTTCCAGAGATTATTGCTATATCGCCTACTGCACCAGTACAGCCCGGAGGTGGGCCAGCTGCCTCTGAGGACGAGCAGCGCAGGTTGGAGAGGTTCAAGAAGTATGATCCCCCAGTATTCAGTGGCTTGGCTTCAGATGATGCATTGGGATTTCTGGAGGACTGTATACTACGGGTATAGTGGAGACCAGTGGGATTTCCTTTACTGCTTTTCAGATTCGAGGGGCTGCTTATGATTGGTGGCGCACATATGAGTTGGATAGTCCAGACGAGTCTTCCTCATTGACCTGGACACAGTTTTTCGATATATTTTTGAGGGAGTTTGTTCCCAAGAGCCTTAGGGATGCTTGGTGAGCAGAGTTTGAGCGGTTGCGCCAGGGCTCTATGACAATATCTAAGTATGCCATCAGTTTCACCTGGTTAGCCAGACATACACCGACCTTGGTAGCCACGGTCCGGGAGAGGGTACAAACGTTTATTGAGGGTCTTATTCTACCTATTCGGTCCAGTATGGCTAGAGAGCTGGAGATGGATGTATCGTATCAGCGGGTGGTGAGTATTGCCAGACGGATCAAGGGTATGCTCACTAGGGAGGGATGAGAGAGGGAGGCCAAGAGGTCTCGTGATTTGGGTCATTTCTCTAGTGCCCGTACTGCAGTAGCCGGTCGATTTGGCAGGGGATATTCCAGACTTCCAGTTCATTCAACATTGCCAGCAGCTAGTAGTACTCCAGCTCCTCCAGCACCTCAGGAGCCTTACTATGCCCCCCAATTTCCAGTGCGCCTCCTGCGCGGGGTACCTCCAGGGGCCAGTCCAGCGGAAGTGGGGTCGGTCAGTCACAGCCACCGCGTCCTCCCAGGGCTTCTTTAGAGTGCGGGGATACTCGCCATTTGGTTAGAGAGTGCCCTAGGCGTAGGAGAGGAGCGCCTCCACAGACTTTGCAGCCTCAGCATGGTTTACAGGGGTAGCAGGCCATCGTTCCAGCCCCAGCTGCCACCCCACCTGCCCAGCCAGCCAGGTCGGGGATCAGGGTGACAGAGGCCGCCCTCAAGGGAGGGGTCAGACCAGATTTTATGCTATTCCTGATCGCACCGCAGTTGTCGCCTCCGATTCTGTTATCACAGGTATTATCTTGGTTAGTCACTGAAAGGCATCGGTTCTATTCGTTCTTGGTTCTACTTTCTCATATGTATCCTCTTATTTTGCTTCACATCTGGGTGTGCCTCGAGATTCTTTGAGTGCCCCCGTTTATGTTTCTACTCTAGTAGGAGATTCTTTGGTTGTGGACCGTGTGTATCGATCGTGTTTGGTCACTATTTGTGGTTTTGAGACTAGAGCTGATCTTTTATTTCTCGGTATGGTTGATTTTGATATTATTCTAGGCATGGGCTGGTTGTCGCCCCACTATGCTATTTTTGATTGTTATGCCAAGACCGTGACGCTGGCTATGCCAGGCATTCCACGTATTGAGTGGACTGGTACTCAAGATCACACCCCCAGCCGTGTTATTTCCTTTCTCAAAGCTCAGCGTATGGTTGAGAAGGGGTGTGCTGCTTATCTAGCTTATGTGAGGGATGTCAGTGTTGACACTCCTTCTATTGATTCCATCCCGGTGGTACGTGATTTCTCTAACGTATTCCCAGCTGATATCCCGGGCATGCCGCCCGATGGAGATATCGATTTTGGTATTGACTTATTGCCGGGCACTCAGCCCATTTCTATTCCTCTGTAACGCATGGCTCCTCCTGAGTTGAAGGATCAGTTACAAGAGTTGTTGGGTAAGGGTTTCATTCGACCCAGTGTTTCGCCTTGGGATGCTCCTATGTTGTTTGTGAAGAAGAAGGACGATTCTATGCGTATGTGCATTAACTATCGCCAGTTGAAAAAAGTTACAGTAAAGAACCGGTATCCTTTGCCATGTATTGATGACTTATTTGACTAGCTACAGGGCGCACAGGTGTTCTCCAAGATTGATTTGCGCTCTGGTTATCATCAGTTGACAATTAGGGAACAAGATATCCTGAAGACTGCCTTCAGGACTCGGTATGGTCACTATGAATTCCATGTTATGTCTTTCGGGCTGACTAATGCCCCAGTAGCTTTCATGCATTTTATGCACAGTGTATTCAGGCCATATCTTGACTCGTTCGTGATTGTTTTCATTAATGATATTTTGGTATATTCTCGGAGTCGAGAAGAGCATGAGCATTACTTGAGGGTAGTGCTTCAGACTTTAAGGGAGAAGCAATTATATGCAAAGTTCTCTAAATGTGTGTTTTGGCTGAGTTCGGTGGTATTTCTAGGCCACGTGGTGTCGAGTGGATCCGTGGAAGGTGGAGGCCGTGCAGGGTTGGCCCAGGCCCTCCTCAGCTACTGAGATTCGTAGCTTTCTTGGTTTGGCGGGTTATTACCATCATTTTGTGGTAGGGTTCTCTTCAATCGCAGCACCTATGACTAGATTGACCCAAAATGGTGCCCTTTTTCAGTGGACAGAGGAGTGTGAGGCGAGCTTCCAAAAGCTCAAGACAGCTTTGACTTCGGCCCCTATCTTGATATTGCTTACAGGTTTGGGGTCTTATATTGTATACTGTGATACCTCACGGGTTGGACTCGGAGCAGTATTGATGCAGGACGGTAGGGTGATTGCTTACGCGTCCCGACAACTGAAGGTGCATAAAAAGAACTACCCTATCCACGATCATGATCTAGCTGCCATTGTTCACGCCTTAAAGATTTGGCGTCATTATATGTATGCGGTTCCTTGTGAGATTTGCACTGATCATCGGAGTTTACAGCACTTGCTTAAGCAGAAAGACCTGAACATGCGTCAGAGGAGGTGGTTGGACTTGTTAAAGGATTATGATATTACTATTCTTTATCACCCGGGGAAGGCCAATGTGGTTGTCGATACCTTGAGTCGCCGGGCGGAGAGTTTGGGGAGTTTGGCATATCTACCAGCTTCGAATAAACCTATGGCGATGGATATTCAGGCTTTGGCCAAGCAGTTTGTTAGATTGGATCTTTCGGAGCCCATCTGAGTTCTGGCTTGTGTGGTTTCTCGGTCTTCTCTATTTGATCGCATCAGAGAGTGATTGTTTGATGACCCCTATTTATTGGATCCTCAGGACAAGGTTCGGCGTGGTGATGCTCGAGATGTCACCATCTTGGATGGCAGAGTGATGAGGATGCATAGGCGTATTTGTGTGCCCAATGTTGATGATCTTCGAGAGTTGATTCTAGTTGAGGCCCATAGCTCGCGGTATTCCATCCACCCGCATGCCGCAAAGATGTATCGGGATTTGAGATAGCACTATTGGTGGAGGCGGATGAAAATAGATATAGTTGGCTATGTTTCTAGGTGCCTCAACTTCCAGCAGGTGAAGTATGAGCATCATCGTCCGGGTGGGTTATTGTAGCAGATTGAGATTCCAGAGTGGAAGTGGGAGCACATCACCATAGACTTCGTATCTGGACTTCCATGGACTATGAGGATGTTTGATTCTATTTGGGTCATTATGGATCGGCTGACCAAGTCTGCCAATTTCATACCTGTGTGCACCACTTGCTCATCGGAGCGGTTGGCGGAGGTCTACATCAGGGAGATAGTTTGGTTGCATGGCACTCTAGTTTCCATCATTTCAGATAGAGGCACTCAGTTTACTTCACGTTTCTGAAGAGCCATGCAGCAGGAGTTAGGTACTCGGGTGGAGCTGAGCACAGCATTGCACCCCCATACAGATGGACAATCAGTGTGCACTATTCAAATTTTGGAGGATATGCTCCGTGCGTGCGTGATTGAGTTTGGAGGTTCATGGGATCACTTCTTGCCACTGGCGGAATTTGCTTATAACAACAGCTATCAGTCCATCATTCAGATGTCTCCGTATGAGGCCCTATATGCTAGGAAGTGCAGGTCCCTAGTGGGTTAGTTCGAGCTGGGCTAGGCCAGGTTGCTAGGTACTAAGATGGTCCAGGATGCAATGGACAAGGTCAAGGTGATTCAGGATAGACTCCATGCGGCCCAGTCCAGACAGAATAGTTATGCGAACAAGAAGGTTCGCGATGTTGAATTTATGGTTGGTGAGTGGGTTCTACTCCGGGTCTCGCCTATGAAGGGCGTCACGAGGTTTGGGAAGAAAAGGAAGCTGAGTACGAGATTCATTGGCCCTTTTTGAGATTTTGAGGCGTGTTGGGAAGGTTGCTTATGAGCTGGCCTTACCTCCCAGCCTAGCCGGAGTCCATCCAGTATTTCATGTCTCTATGCTCCGGAGATACCATGGTGATCTGTCGCACGTGTTGGTGATTTCAGTTCTGTTCAGATGGACAAGCTTCTATCTTATGTTAAGGAGCCAGTGGACATTTTGGACAGGGAAATCAGAAAGCTGAGGTCAAAGAACATTGCTTCGGTGAATGTCTAGTGGCGGGGTCAGCCGGTCGAGGAGGCGACTTGGGAGACCGAGCAGGATATGCGTAGCCAATACCCTCATCTCTTCACTGCTTTAGGTATGTTCTCTATGCTCGTTCGAGGATGAACAAATGTTTAAGTGTGGGAAGATGTAACGACCCGGCCGGTTATTTTTGAAATTTACGCCTCGATCCCCAATTTACTGTTTCCCCTAAGTTTATTTCTGCTATTGTGGTTTGCTGGGGTGTTCAGTTCTAGAATTTGAAGTGTTTTGGGACACTTATTCCCTAAATGCAAGCTTTATAGTTGAAAAATGGCCCGTATTCAGAATGGTGTTAAGACGACCTCATAACGAAAATCCAATGGTCCCGTTAGCTTCGTTAGGTGAGTTCGGGTTGGGAGCATGTTCGAAATGTATTTTGGGGGTCTGTAGCTCATTTAGGCTTGAAATGCCGAAGTTTGGAATTTTTGAAAATCCGGTCGATAGGTGAGATTTTGATACGGAAGTCGAAATGGAATTCTGACAGTTGCAGTAGATTCGTTAGGTGATTTTGGTTATATCGGCAAATTTGTAGTCATTCGGACATCGTTTGGTCAGGTTTTTGATAGCATGTAGGTTTTGGAAGTTTTGGTTGAAACTTAGGCTTGAATCCGCCATAATTTGATAATGTGTGTGTTTGAGGGTGTGTTTTTATGATTGGAACAAGTTCGTATTGTGATTTGGAGTACGTTGGTGCTTTTGGTTGAGGTCCCGGGGGCCTCGGAATGAGTTCGGGTGATTAAACGGAAGAAAATGGAAGTGACAGCAGGTCTGGTCCTTTTGTCACCTGTTGTTTCCGCTTCTGCAGAGCTTGGACCGTAGAAGTGAGTTCGTAGAAGCGGAGGATGAAGTGCATGTGCGAATTTAGAGAGGGCCAGTTGAGTTCGCAGAAGCGAGCATGTTATCGCATAGGTGAGCCCGTAGAAGCTGGCAGACGCCCGCAGAAGCGAAATGGGCCAGGTCAAGGATTTTCGCAGAAGCGGATGAATGTCCGCATAAGCGAGATTGCAGAAGCGGGGTTCTATCCACTGAAGCGAAAGTGAAGATTTTGATTAAAGCCGCAGAAGCGGGATCGCGAAAGCGACCCTAATGCCGCAGAAGTAGAATTCTACTGTAGGTTAAAGCTTCAGCTCTTTTCGAAATTTCAAAGCATTAAAAATATTTGAGGCTTCGAACTAGGAGAGGATTTTGGCGATTTGTTGGAGGAAATCAAGGGGTATCATTAGGTAAGCACTCATGGACTGAATTTATGTTAATATATTGATAAAATCATGGAATTAATCTCTGAAAAAGGAGAAATTAAGGTGTAACAATAGGGGATTTTGCTCTAAGCCTAAGAGAATGAAAATTGACGTTTTGAACGAGCAAACGAACTCAGATTTCGATCATTTTATATGGTTAGACTCGTGAGAGTACGAGGTTCTGAAAATATAAAAATATTTCAATTCCGAGCCGATAGCTAGAGGGGTATTTTGGTCATTTCACCTATTTTCGCGTTGTAGCTTTAATTTTATAAGTGTAATTAGTTACTTGCGATGTTATTTACACTATGTAATTGGTTTGAATAGATTTGGGCCACTCGGAGTCGGATACTCGTGTCAAGGGAGTCATTTCTTATTAGTTTTGTACCGGGATTGAGGTAAGTGACTTGTCTAACCTTGTGTGGGGAATTTTTCTCCCCTAGGATATATATGTGTTGATTTAAATGCCTTGTACGTGAGGTGACCGGCGTGTACTTGCGCAGATTGCTGAAAACCACTTTACTTGAATTGCTCAATCCGCATATCCTTGTTATTTAATTGGTTTAATTTGTAAGATTTATCCTGTGTTAGATAGGGAAGCATGATTAGATAGGATTAACTGCCTAAATGCATACTTTTCTTAATTGAATTCCCCGGAACATGTTGAGACTGGACTTAGTTATTAATTATAGTAGTGTACTCCATATTTCTCTGTGTTTTCTCTTATTTGATTGTGGTTGTGTTATGTGGACTGCAGGTTCAATTCTTGGAGGTCCTGTGATTCTGATATAAAGGACTGCGGGTACAATTCTCGGAGATCCTATGATACCGATATAAAGGACTGCGGGTTCAATTCCCGGAGATCCTGTGATACTGATATATGGACCGCGGGTTTGATTCCCGAAGATCCTGAGTTGCTGAGTATAAAAGGGACTGATGGTTCAATTCCCGAAAATCCTGGATTGTTGATTTGTACTTGTTGTGTTGATTTCTCCTTGTTATCTTAATTGTAGACGGCTTGTAGTATTTAGCTCGTTTGCTGTTATTGTAGACTTATTCCTATTTGTACTTTTCGGTGTTATTATCATTATTTTTTTGTTACTCGGTAGGGCCCTGACCTTTCTCATCACTACTCCATCGAGGTTAGGCTTGGAACTTAGTGAGTACCGACATGGTGTACTCATGCTACTCTTCTGCACACTTTTGTTCTGCAGATCCAGGTCCATCTGATCAGACGCACTATAGGTGACCTAGGCGCATTTTCAGGAGACTCGAGGTATGAATCTGCTATGTCCGCAGATCCGTAGGGTCTTCTTCTATTTTCCCCAAGTGATGTGAGTTATTTCCTTTATTTTAGTTGTATAGATACTCTGGATGTATAGAGCTACCATTATACTCTCTTAGTATGTGTTGCCCGTGAGTTTCCGGGTCTTGGTGGTTGTATTTCTTTATGGTATTTTGTAAAGTATATGTGCCGAGTGGCACTTATTACATTTATTTTATATCATTTTGCTATTATCTTAACTATTGTTCATAAGATTTGTACATTCCGCATGGTGTTAGGCTTATCTAGTCGCGAAGACTAGGTGCCGTCATGACAGGTTCACGATTGGTGAACTAGTGTCATGACAATAGAAGAGGCAAAGGAGGTTCCCCTCGTGGCGCAGGGTCGACGCGTGGTGGTACCTCTAGTTCTACCATCCTTTCTAGTTCTGGCATCTCCTCTAGAGGTGCTTTGTCCAACAAATCCTCTTCTAAAGGAAAAGAACCTTCCGAACCTCTTCAAGAGCCGACAGTAGAAGAAATCGAACCGTCAGATTTATCTTTTGAGTATGACAAAGAATCTCTTTGTGAGCAAGTGCTTAAATTAGAAAAAGTTGATAAATACCCTTCTTCAATTAATGAACGCTGATCCCAATCGTTTGAAAAGATTGCCGTTGGAAAGATAGCACCCCCATAGTTATCCTCAACCCTAGCCAGAGAATATCTTCTTATAGAGCCAGTTTTTCTTGCGTTTACACTTATCCTTTCACTTTAGGATTTACCCCTGCCATTGATCCAGTTATTCTTGACTTTTGTCATTTTTTCAAAATATGTTTAGCTCCAGTCGGCCCCCTTGTATGGAGGGCTGTGACGTGCTTAAGGTATATGCCGGTCAGAGCAGATATTGATTTTACTTTTCCTCATCTAATTCACTTTTACCATCCCAAACTTTTTCGTAATGGTATTTTTATCTTGTCTGCAAGAGGTAAGATGGTTTGATAAACTCTGAGGATATTAATGATTGTGGTTGGTACACATGGTTTGTAAGTGTCCCCACTGTTGATTTGGTGGGTGTATCAAACATTCCCTTTCCTGAAAAATAGATCATGGCACGTAAGTATTTCATTTCTTACCGTGTCTGTTTTTGCTATTTCGACCCTTTTTTTTAAATTATGTTATGCTTTTTGATAGCAACCATGGGAGATGTGGAACCTGTTCTTGGCTTCCGTGTTTCAGTAGACGCTATCTTGAAGGCCGTGCCTATGGAGGCACGAACTTGGAAGTCAATTTCCAACAAACATGGTTGGAGAGTTAAAACTCACGGTATGTATTTATTATTACTTTTGCGTATGGTAAACCTTTTTCCTTCCCCATTCAATTTTATATCCATTTTATTACCAGGATTTGCAAATCGAGGGATGTCAGCTGAAGCAGCTATTTCCCTTAGAGCTTCTTCCAGTACTCCCTTAGCTCTGGAGAAGACACAGGACATACTGGCAAAGAGGAAATTAGTTGAAGAAGATTCTGATGTCGATAAAAATGGGGATACATCTTTGACAGCTCGTCCTAGGACTAGGAGGCGTGTTGTGGTTTCTGAGGATGACATTGAAGTTTCTTCTGCTCGTACCTCTGAGCCTATTACTATCATATCTGATGAAGAAACTGCTCCAAGTGACACTCATAAATTCACTCAACGCCTCTTCATTGAAGGTTTTGAGGGTGGTGAATTTGGCCTGGTTTTGGACGAAACCCCTCTTTCATATTTTGTTTATGTCCCTTCTGTTTCTTCTATTATTTCAAGTGTTACACTTTATAACTCATCCATTCCTATTTTTTTTACCAATTTCTGCCCCCGTACCTGTTCCAATCTTCTCAAATTCTGCTATTTTCACCTCTTCTATAGTCCCTCCTTTAATAGTTCCCTCTTCTTCTGTTAGTCATGTAGAAGAAAGTTCCAGCAGAAGGACCATGGCTATGAGGAGCGTGACACTTGAGGTCCCCGCCAATAGCAGCCTTTTGAGCAAGTCAAGTGGAGCAGACGTTTGGCTCGAACCCTTAATTGGGGAATTAGAGAAAAGAAAAATGGACAGTCATAGTTGTTTGACTTTAATGAACAATATAGTTCATTGTACTTTGAAGGTGTTTTCCTTTCCCCCCTTTTTTCAGAAGGAAATTCTCCCTTTAATTTTCACTTATATATACCATTTTTGTAGGCTAATCTTATAGGCACGAAACTCATGGGAAGAGTTTCCCTTTTAGAGAAGAAAGCTCGTGAAGCTGACCGAGCTGTTCTTGAGGCTGAGAAGAAGGCTGGGAAAGATGATCTTAAAGAAACCAACTGCAAGAGCAATTGAAAAATGCTTAGAAAAAGATAAAGGATTTGCAAGAGAACAATCGCAATTTGGAGCAACAGAAACAAGTTCTAACTTCTGAATTAGACGGAGTCAAGACTCTTTTAGCAAGGTGGAGAAGAAAAAAGAGCGCCAGGAATGTTCTTTTTCCGAACAATTATCAAAGTCAAGTGAGGAGATTAGAGAACTTAAAGTTTTGTTGAGTAAGAAAACAAAATACGCGGGAGAGTTAGTACAAAACTTATCTCAAGCTCAGGCTGATCTACAAGCTTCCTCTAATAAGGCTCGTGCCTTAGAAGATTCTCATGCCTCTCTTGAAGCTACCCTTAATTCCTCTTTAAATGAAAAACAAACATTGAAAAATGATATTACCTCGTGGAAAGGGATTATGCTCTTTTTGAGAAGAGCTTTGATTCAGAGGTGAGCTTGGCTTTCTTAAACTCACACCGTGATGCTTTAATAGAGGCTAGCCAAGAGAACTTTTATTTGCAATCAGAATTGGCCAAAGTCTTAAAGACCATTGAAATGACTCAACAACCACTTGACTTTCCTTCTCCAACAGATGATATTCCCGTGGCTGATGAACCATCCCATTATGGAGTTGCTTCTACTGAAGTTGATAATATTGCATTCCCAGCCCCTGAGGATCAGCCCATAGAAGTTGAAGCTCCCGTGACTCTTGCTTCTCTTAATGATCCTAACATTCCAACCGTTCCTACTTCCTTAGAAGTTGATTCTGTGCCTATGATTGCTTCTGACAAGGAAGTTAACACTACAACTTCAGAAAATCCAACTCCTTCAGTAGCAAGTTGAAAACTTTAGTTTTTCCTTTGAACTTTAAGGGATTTTATGGGTTAAGTCCCCTGTTACTTTAGTGGGGTGTTTGTAAAGACTTTTTATTTGACTGAATCTTTTTTAAGTCAAGAAATTTTATAAGTACTCCTTTGAATTTTATTCTTGCCTCTTTTCTTATTTAGGACTTATAGAATAATTTAGCATTTTTACTTTTTGAAAATGCTTTATGATTCTTCTCATGGAATATCAACGTGAGGTTTATAAAAAAAGGGCCCTTTTTATATATCAAAACTTAATGAAGAAGACGTCTCAACTTCATAACGGTGTTATAATACGATGAAAGAAATAGGAAACACATGTTTTTTGTATGAAACAACTTCGACAAGTTTTTATTCATGAACTTGTAACGACCCGGCCGGCCGTTTTAGAAAATTTTGCCCTAATCCCCAATTTAACTGTTCCCCTAAGTTCATTTCTGCTATTGTGGTTTGCCGGGAGAGTCGGTTCTGAAATTTGGAGTATTTTGGGACACTTAGTCCCTAAATGAGAGCTTTAAAGTTAGAAAATGGCCCGTAGCCGGAACAGTGTTAAGACGACCTCGGAACGGAAATCCGATAGTTCCATTAGCTCCGTTAGGTAATTTCGGGGTTGGGAGCGCGTTCGGAAAGTATTTTGGAGGTCTGTAGCTCAATTAGGCTTGAAATGCCGAAGTTTGAAATTTTGGCGAATCCGAACGATAGGTGAGATTTTGATCCGGGGTCGGAATGGAATTCCGATAATTTCTGTAGCTTCGTTATGTGATTTTGGATATGTCCGCAAATTTTTAGGTTCAGGTTATTCAGACGTCGTTTGGTCGGGTTTTAGATCAAATGTGCAATTCGGAAAGTTTTAAGAAAATTTAGGCTCGAATCCATTGTAAATTGATAATTTTTGTGTTTATGGACGTGTTTGGATGATTGGAACAAGTTTGAATAAGGTTATAGGAAGTGTTGGTGTTTTTGGTTGAGGTCCGGGGGGCCTCGGGTGAGTTTCGGGGTGGTTTCGGACCATTTCTAGGCCATTTTTCACTGCTGGTTTTTGGCTACAGCAGTGCTCTACGCGATCGCGGGGTATTGGTCGCGATCGCGGTGAGTAAAATCTGAGAAAAGAACTAATGAATCGCGATCGCATAGATGGCTTCGCGATCGCGAAGAAGAAATTTCTGTCGCGCAGGCCCTACTTTGGAAGATCATATCTTTTTATCTAAAAGGTATTTTGAGGTGATTCAAAAACGAAAGTTGTAGATCATCGTGTCTAGTTTTCATAAGGATAAAGAAATATACATTTGGAAATTGGAAGCAAACGTTATGTACGTTACACTCTATGCTGTCCGAGAAGAATATCTAAAACACATAAATGGATTTGGAAGCTTGTATCTCGAAATGTATAAGGATTCAGGAAATGATCAACAAATGAAAGTTATATCCCTCTGTGTCTAGTTTCCAGAACATCAAACCATTCATCATTTGGAGTTGTGTGTAAAACGTTATGACCATTTTACTGAAGCCTGTCCGGAGGAACTAGAAGTTGTTCACCGCGATTGCGAGGCATTTCCTGCGACCGCGAAGGGTAATTTTTGGGCCAGAATTTGTTCTCCGCGATCGCGAAGCATTTCCCGCGATCGCAGTGAACAAAATACCTGGACAGAATGTTTTAAAACATTTCATCCGCGAACCAAACCCATTTTTCCACCATTTTTTGTCATTCTTGAGAGCTTTTGGACGAGAATTGAAGGGGTTTTGACAAGAAGTGATTAGAGGTAAGTCCTATGAACTAAATACATGATTTTATTGAAGAATCATCCTTGAAATTTATGAAAACATAGCAAAATTGTAAGAAATTAGGGCTTGGAGCAAAAACTATAAATTTGGGATTTGAAGGGTCATTTGTGGTCCGATTTGGGAGATTTTTATATGGTTAGACTCGTGAGAGTACGAGGGTTCTGAAAACGTAAAAATATTTCAATTCCGAGCCGATGGATTCAAGGGTATTTTGGTCATTTCACCCACTTTCGCGCTGTAGCTGTAATTTATCATTGTAATTAGTTATTTGCGATGTTATTTATACTGTGTAATTGGTTTGACTAGATTTGGGCCACTCGGAGTCGGATATTCGCGGCAAGAGGGTTGTCTCTTAGCGGTTTTGCACCGGAATCGAGGTAAGTGGCTTGTCTAACCTCGTGTGGGGGAACCTTTACCCTTAGGATATTATGTGATAGTTTAAATGCCTTGTACGCGAGGTGACGGGCGTGTACATGCGGCTGGTTGTTGTAACTCACTTTACTTGAATTGTTCAATTCGTGATATTCCTGTTCTTAATTTATTAAATTGTGACATTTACCTGGTATTCGTTAGGGAAGCATGATTAGGTAGGATTTATTTTTCTAATTGCCTAATTGTCCTACTCGAACTTCTTGATAATTGTTGGCACTAGTCCTCGGTGAAGTTGTAGTTAAGCATATTATATTTTCCGTGTGCGTTTTCTTTATTTGTTGTGTTGGTGGATTGCGGGTTCAATTCCCGGAGATCCCAGGGCTGTGGGTTCGATTCCCGGAGACCCGGATTTGCTATTTGTTTGTGGACTGCGGGTTCGATTCCCGGAGATCCCGGAGCTGTGGGTTCGATTCCCGGAGACCGGAGTGATATTGCTTGTGGACTGTGGGTTCGATTCCGGAGATCCCGAGATTTATTAAGATGTGGATTGCGGGTTCGATTCCGGAGATCTTGAGATTTATTGAGATGTGGATCGCGGGTTCGATTCCGGAGATCCCGAGATTTATTGAGATGTGGATTGCGGGTTCGATTCCGGAGATCCCGAGATTTATTGAGATGTGGACTGCGGGTTCGATTCCGGAGATCCTAAGATTTATTGGTAGGGACTGCGGGTTCGATTCTCGGAGATCCCGAGATTTATTGAGATGTGGACTGCGGGTTCGATTCCGGAGATCCCGAGATTTATTGAGATGTGGACTGCGGGTTCGATTCCGGAGATCCCGAGATTTATTGAGATGTGGACTGCGGGTTCGATTCCGGAGATCCCGAGATTCTGAGACATGGGTTGCGGTTCGATTCCCGGAGACCTGGGATTCTTGTTAATGGGACTGTGGGTTCAATTCCCACGAGTCCTGGACTTATTAATTGAGTTTGTTACTTGTTGTTAGTTAATTGTAGACAATTGCAGTAATCATTTTATTGTTGTTATTTCGGAATTATTATCGTTAAGTTGCTTATTATTGTTATTATCATTTTTGTAACTGTTTTCTCTCAGTAGGGCCCCGACCTTCCTCGTTACTACTCCATCGAGGTTAGGCTTGGCACTTACTGAGTACCGCCGTGGTGTACTCATGCTACTCTTCTGCACACTTTTGTTGTGCAGATCTAGGTACATCACATCAGGCACATTACAGGTGATTTAGGAGCACTTTTAGGAGACTTGAGGTATGATCCGCTACGTCCGCGGATCCGGAGAGTCCCCTTCTATTCTCATTAGTGATATCAGTTATTTCCCTTGGTTCCGTTGTATAGATATTCTTGATGTATAGATCCACATGTGTACTCTTTCTTAGTGTGTGTTGCCCGTGGGATTCCGGGTCTTGGTGGTATTTTTTTTTTCACAGTGTGTTTGACGAGTGTATGTGCCAAGCGGCACGGATTACATTCCTTTTATCTCATTTCCCGCTAATTCTTATTAAATGTGCATAAGCTTGTATTTTCCGCAATGTGTTAGGCTTACCTAGTCGTGGGGATTGGGTGCCGTCATGACAGGTTCACGATTGGTGAACTAGGGTCGTGACAAAATACTATCAGAGCTCTAGGTTCATAGGAGTCACGGGACACAGACCGGTTACTTAGAGTCTCGCTGATCGATACGGAGACGTCCGTATTTATCTACGAGAGGCTATGTAACTGTTTAGGAAACTCTTCAATTCTTTGAATTCCTTATCGTGCGTCATTTATTCAGTGGAAGCCTATGTCATATGTTCTTTTGTATCCACTCGTGTATTGAAATTGCGCACTCGGTATCAAGTATGCACCGACGGTTCGTGACGCTGGAGAGAGATCTCAAGGGAGTCAAGAATTTACTCAACTATTGTTACCGCGTGTCGTCCATATCGATAATGCAAGAGAATTGAGAGATCTTCAATTGTGCACATAGGGGTGCACTAGGTTCTGGCATTCGGTTGATAGTACGGTCGTGACAAGGTTTACTTAACTGCCAAATCGTCACATCAATGGTAGAATCACAAGGTGGATGTAGATCTAAAAATAGTTGGTGGTAATAAAGACTATATGGTTCATATGAGATATCTATTTAGCGAAGGATTCAGCCAGCAGAGATACTGGGGAAAATGAGTTTAACTGTCTTAAGAAGGACATGTACCAAACGAATGCCTTGGGCTTGTTTTATGATGAAGACGTACGAATGTTAAGGGTTAGTATCATGGATTAGCAAGATGTATCTTAAGGCTTCGTGTCAAGTGAAAGGATTTCACTATCAACGATGTAATTATGGGTCATGTGTCGTGTCAGATTTGGCCTGCGATGTATTTAGGTGCTATTCCAAAGTTCTTGAAAACTTGCGGATGGGCAAGAGTTGAGGCTCGTATGGTATAATGTTGGGACTTTAGATGTTCATGTGTCCCTAATAAACTCTGCATTTTATTATCAGCAAGGGAAATATTTGACAAAGGCTACATGGTGCTTCGTAGGCGTGTGAGAATCATAGTATGTTTTAAGATGTTGTTGGTAGAGAATGCTCGGTGCATGGAGCGAGAAGATGTTTGGTTGTATTGGGATGAGGTCATACCCTATGATGTTAGAGTGCTAATAAAGCACATGTGGTTATATTCGTTGGATCAAGTGAGTTGCAGTTGAATAATAGTAAATGACTCGAGAGAATGGTTCTAATGTGTTCGAGAGTCGTGTAATAGTGGCTTTGGGCTAAGTGGGAGAGTCCCACCGCTTAAGATTGGGTCGCATGGTTAATTACCGGTGTGAATTCTAGATACTAGCATATTATTGTGTTATTGCAGCCACGGGAAAGGACCATGTGTGGTAATTTGAGTATATGTACTGTTGAATGCATGTTATGGTTAGCCTTATTGGCTCATGTTCAAACTTGAGGAAAGATTCATGACTTATGCCTCGTATAGGTGCAGGCTTCGCGGGAAGTAGTTCCGCTGGGGGCTTTATCGAGAGGGTATTCATATGTTATAAAATTCAGTAGAGTTGACTGCGTACTCGGGCAAGTCATGGCCGGATGGTTCTCAATAGCGGTCCTAGTGAATTCAAGAGGTAAAGTGTGGTGTTTGATAATTTTGAGTCTATAATGTACAGTTGAGGCTCAAGCTTTTGAAGCAACTTATGAAGAAAGGCACAAAATGATCTATGATGTTTTGACTTGTGGTGTAGTATTTGAGAGACATGAAATGGTCGTCGTTCTTAAGATAGCATGGCCTCATGATTTAAGGTCACTCGGGGTACGTGCGGTTGGAATAAGTTAGGTATTGAAGGAAGATATTAACATTTCTAAGGTAATCAAGGATAACCTGGAAGGAAGTAGATTGATCGGCCATAGTTGAGTTGGCGTATTAGTGTCAATGATCGGTTCATGCAACGTGATCGAATTATGCATGTGATTTGTGGCGGTGCATTTGAGACTTGTCGGCCGCAGTGATTGATGTTATTCTGAAGTATTCTTTTGTTAAGGGCTTGTTATGAGTAGGCGGATCTCGGGAAGGGTTATGGTGGCTTGGACCACTACTTATGGATTGGCATATTCGATGGTTATGAGAATTCGCCGTATGTTGTTATAGTTCTCCTGCAGTGAGCTTAATGGAAAGTCTTATGTGATGAAGTATTAGCCTATCGTCAATTCTAGAGCTATGATGGAAATTGTGCCTATCGTATATCGGCACGTGGGGTGCAATGAGTAGTATGAAAATTTGAAGTAAGGACCAAGGTCACAATTTGGTCAATGAATGTGATATAAAGAGCTCGGATGAGCAGGGAAAGAGTGTCACTGTTTTGAGTAAGATGGGTATTGACATCAGTATCATTTGAGATCGATGTTCTATGAGAAAGGCTTTGCATCCCGGTTAGGGACTCATGATCGCTTTTCAGTGTTAGTGCAGCCGGTGGGTTGACTGTGCAGGTCCGTTTAATTATTCGGAAGATGGTGGGAGCTTGACCCACAAGAAGATTGTATAGGTGTGACTTATAGTCACTTGATTGGTTAGAAATTTAAACCAAGTATGAGGATTTTGGTGATATCATCCATTTGAGAACTTATGCCCGGAGGGCACTCTGCTTAGTGGGTTATAGACCTGTGAAATATTATTGACTTAGCTTGGCACGACCAGGATAGACTTAAGGTCAGTGGATAGATTTAAATGTGGAAGTGAGCCTTGCGTCAGGCCAGTTATGTTTCTTCCAACAATGCGCCCTTTATGGAGGGATAGTCGCGGTCTTATTTCGCGGTTAGTTAATTCAAGTAAAGATATATTGCGCCGTATGAGTGTGCGACGGCTTGGTAAGTTCCTTATGTGTTGAGGTTCCGCTCAGCGGTGATGTTATATGAGCATGATGGCTCTTGAGGCTCATATCTTATGTCGCACCTCGGTTGTGCTTGAGTTCATAGCCTATAGCGCTATATGTTTTCATTGAGTCTGATATCATGCACCTTAGTGTGCTTATGATCGATATTCAGTATTTTGATGTGATGAGCTATTCAGCTCGACATATGACTCTTTGTGTGAGTCTATATTGTTCGGATCGGGTGGCACGCCGCCATGGTTATATTGTTGGGATCGGGTGGCACGCCGCCATGGTCATATTGTTGGGATCGGGTTGCACGCCGCAACAGTGTGATGTTTATTTCAGTGTCTATAATTGCTTTTATGTGTTCTGTTTCCTATTTTCCGAGGAGGTCCATGTTAATGTGAGAGTTGAATAGTTCTCTCTAGTGTTCGCCTTCCTTTTGTATCACGTACGAAGCAGTAGCCTACTGGCACATTGTGTCATCTTGTGGGACTTTTGATTATGTCTGATGTGGCTTATTGCCTGAGCAGTTCATACTGGGTGATATGAGATTATGTGATTTGGGGTCAGTGCCAACTGATTATATGAAATATATTATAGAGGAAAGGATCATCCTCTGGTTTAGGACAAGGTAATGGATCTTGTCAGGAGTATAGACCCAATGAATTGTTGACTCGGTAGTTGGTTATGGATATCAGCACATCTCTTCCGTCGTGTCAGTATTGCAAAAGTTGGAACGAGACCTATGTAGATCGTGAGGTGCAATGGGAGCATCTGATTCGTTGAATTTTTGGCTAATTTGATTATAAAATATTTTCGTGGTCCTGTGGATTTAGTGTTGCAAGGTAAGAATCCAGCAAGGTTATGCAATCATGTTTGAGGATGGCGTTTGAGGAATATTGAGTGATCTCTTGATGAAAACAAGCCTAGCATAGAATTCCGGATGTTGGAATTAGGCTCTAAGACTTAATTGTTGAACAAGAGGGAATATCTTCAGATTATATCAGGCTAATGTGCCTAGTTGAGTCCTAGATCTATTGGCCCTTTTGAGATTTTGAGGCATGTTGGGGAGGTTGCATATGAGTTGGCCTTACCTCCCAGCCTAGCCGGAGTCCATCCCGTATTTCATGCCTCTATGCCCGGAGGTACCATGGTGACCTGTCACATGTGTTGGATTTCACTTATGTTCAGCTAGACGAGGATCGGTCTTATGTTGAGGAGCCAGTAGCCATTCTAGACAGGCAAGTCGGGAAGCTAAGGTCAAAGAACATCGCTTTAGTAAAGGTTCAGTGGCGGGGCCAGCCGGTAGAGGAGGCGACCTGGGAGACCGAGCAGGATATGCGCAGCCAGTACCCTTAACTTTTCACTACTCCAGATATGTTTTCTATGCTCGTTCGAGGACGAACGAATCTTTTAAGTGTGGGAAGATGTAACGACCCGGCCGGCCGTTTTAGAAAATTTTGCCCTAATCCCCAATTTAACTGTTCCCCTAAGTTCATTTCTGCTATTGTGGTTTACCGGGAGAGTCGGTTCTGAAATTTGGAGTATTTTGGGACACTTAGTCCCTAAATGAGAGCTTTAAAGTTAGAAAATGGCCCGTAGCCGGAACAGTGTTAAGACGACCTCGGAACGGAAATCCGATGGTTCCATTAGCTCCGTTAGGTGATTTCGGGGTTGGGAGCGCGTTCGAAAAGTATTTTGGAGGTTCGTAGCTCAATTAGGCTTGAAATGCCGAATTTTGAAATTTTGGCGAATCCGAACGATAGGTGAGATTTTGATCCGGGGGTCGGAATGGAATTCCGATAGTTTCTGTAGCTATGTCCGCAAATTTTCAGGTCATTCAGACGTCGTTTGGTCGGGTTTTAGATCAAATGTGCAATTCGGAAAGTTTTAAGAAAATTTAGGCTCGAATCCATTGTAAATTGATAATTTTTGTGTTTATGGACGTGTTTGGATGATTGGAACAAGTTTGAATAAGGTTATAGGAAGTGTTGGTGTTTTTGGTTGAGGTCCCGGGGGCCTCGGGTGAGTTTCGGGGTAGTTTCGGACCATTTCTAGGCCATTTTTCACTGCTGGTTTTTGGCTACAGCAGTGCTCTACGCGATCGCGGGGTATTGGTCGCGATCGCGGTGAGTAAAATCTGAGAAAAGAACTAATGAATCGCGATCGCATAGATGGCTTCGCGATCGCGAAGAAGAAATTTCTGTCGCGCAGGCCCTACTTTGGAAGATCATATCTTTTTATCTGAAAGGTATTTTGAGGTGATTCAAAAACGAAAGTTGTAGATCATCGTGTCTAGTTTTCATAAAGATAAAGAAATCTACATTTGGAAATTGGTAGCAAACGCTATGTACGTTACACTCTATGCTGTCCGAGAAGAATATCTAAAACACATAAATGGATTTGGAAGCTTGTATCTCGAAATGTATAAGGATTCAGGAAATGATCAACAAATGAAAGTTATATCCCTATGTGTCTAGTTTCCAGAACATCAAACCATTCATAATTTGGAGTTGTGCGTAAAAAGTTATGACCATTTTACTGAAGCCTGTCCGGAGGAACTGGAAGTTGTTCACCGCGATTGCGAGGCATTTCCCGCGATCGCGAAGGGTAATTTTTGGGCCAGAATTTGTTCTCCGCGATCGCGAAGCATTTCCCGCGATCGCAGTGAACAAAATACCTGGACAGAAAGTTTTAAAACATTTCATCCGCGAACCAAACCCATTTTTCCACCATTTTTTGTCATTCTTGAGAGCTTTTGGACGATAATTGAAGGGGTTTTGACAAGAAGTGATTAAAGGTAAGTCCTATGAACTAAATACATGATTTTATTGAAGAATCATCCTTGAAATTTATGAAAACATAGCAAAATTGTAAGAAATTAGGGCTTGGAGCAAAAACTTTAAATTTGGGATTTGAAGGGCCATTTGTGGTCCGATTTGGGAGATTTTTATATGGTTAGACTCGTGAGAGTACGAGGGTTCTGAAAACGTAAAAATATTTCAATTCCGAGCCGATGGATTCAAGGGTATTTTGGTCATTTCACCCACTTTCGCGCTGTAGCTGTAATTTATCATTGTAATTAGTTATTTGCGATGTTATTTATTCTGTGTAATTGGTTTGACTAGATTCGGGCCACTCGGAGTCGGATATTCGCGGCAAGAGGGTTGTCTCTTAGCGGTTTTGCACCGGAATCGAGGTAAGTGGCTTGTCTAACCTCGTGTGGGGGAACCTTTACCCTTAGGATATTATGTGATAGTTTAAATGCCTTGTACGCGAGGTGACGGGCGTGTACATGCGCTGGTTGTTGTAACTCACTTTACTTGAATTGTTCAATTCGTGATATTCCTGTTCTTAATTTATTAAATTGTGGCATTTACCTGGTATTCGTTAGGGAAGCATGATTAGGTAGGATTTTTCTGTCTAGTTGCCTAATTGTCCTACCGAACTTCTTGATAATTGTTGGCACTAGTCCTCGGTGAAGTTGTAGTTAAGCATATTATATTTTCCGTGTGCGTTTTCTTTATTTGTTGTGTTGGTGGATCGCGGGTTCAATTCCGGAGATCCCGGGGGCGTGGGTTCGATTCCCGGAGACCGGATTTGCTATTTGTTTGTGGATCGCGGGTTCGATTTCCGGAGATCCCGTGGTTGTGGGTTCGATTCCCGGAGACCCGGAGTGATATTGTCGTGGACTGCGGGTTCGATTCCGGAGATCCCGAGATTTATTAAGATGTGGATTGCGGGTTCGATTCCCGGAGATCCCGAGATTTATTGAGATATGGACTGCGGGTTCGATTCCCGGAGATCCCGAGATTTATTGAGATGTGGATTGCAGGTTCGATTCCGGAGATCCCGAGATTTATTGAGATGTGGACCGCGGGTTTGATTCCGGAGATCCCGAGATTTATTGAGATGTGGATTGCGAGGTTCGATTTCCGGAGATCCCGAGATTTATTGAGATGTGGACTGCAGGTTCGATTCCCGGAGATCCCGAGATTTATTGAGATGTGGATCGCGGGTTCGATTCCGGAGATCCCGAGATTTATTGAGATGTGGATCGCGGGTTCGATTCTCAGAGATCCCGAGATTTATTGAGATGTGGACTCGCGGGTTCGATTCCCGGAGATCCCGAGATTTATTGAGACATGGGTCGCGGGTTCGATTCCCGGAGACCCAGGTATTGTTAATGGGACCGTGGGTTCAATTCCCATAGGTCCTCGGACTTATTAATTGAGTTTGTTACTTGTTGTTAGTTAATTGTAGACGATTGCAATAATCATTTTATTGTTGTTATTTCGGAATTATTATCATTAAGCTTCTTATTATTGTTATTATCATTTTTGTAAGTGTTTTCTCTCAGTAGGGCCCTGACCTTCCTCGTCACTACTCCATCGAGGTTAGGCTTGGCACTTACCGAGTACCGCCGTGGTGTACTCATGCTACTCTTCTGCACACTTTTGTTGTGCAGATCCAGGTACATCAGATCAGGCACATTACGGGTGATTTAGGAGCACTGTGAGGAGACTTGAGGTATGATCTGCTACGTCCGCAGATCCGGAGAGTCCCCTTCTATTCTCATTAGTGATATCAGTTATTTCCCTTGGTTCCGTTGTATAGACATTCTTGATGTATAGATCCACAGTTGTACTCTTTCTTAGTCTGTGTTGCCCGTGGGATTCCGGGTCTTGGTGGTATTTTTTTTTCACAGTGTGTTTGACGAGTGTATGTGCCAAGCGGCACGGATTACATTCCTTTTATCTCATTTCCCGCTAATTCTTATTAAATGTGCATAAGCTTGTATTTTCCGTAATGTGTTAGGCTTACCTAGTCGTGGGGACTGGGTGCCGTCATGACAGGTTCACGATAGGTGAACTAGGGTCGTGACAGAACTTGAGCAAGCTTTCGAATGTTACATGCATTATAGTACGTCTATAACCTCCTCGCAACTGTTTTTCTTGTAACAAATTTTTTATATAAAATATATAAGGTTTTTTATTGTAACCTGTTTTAGCACATAACCATATCTTTATATATTTAGAAAGGGTTTGGAAGGTGTTTGCAACATTTGAAAAATGTTTTATGTAAAGCAACATTGAAGAATATTTTAATATTTTATGCTAAGTGACTTCATTCTCCTCGCAACACTTGGCTATTTATAGTTGAAACTCGATACGTAGCTATTTGCAGCTGAATTTTGGTCGACTTTTGCTTGATACCCGTATCTTTTTTTTTTCTGCACGATTACTTGATACCCGTATCTATTTCTTTGCACGAACCCGCATCTATTTTCTGCGAACCTGCATTCATTTTTCTGCATGAAGCAATGTATAATGTATAGTCCCCCAAGTGTTTAAGCGTTGAAGAACGATGTCTTGAGCACTTGTTTAGTCCTCACATGTTGGTCCTTTTCCTGAAACAGAAATTATACGGGACCCCGAGGTACAATTTTAGATGAAGACTACCTACCCCGCATGTATTTCCATCAGATTGATATAATCCTAGGCTTAGAATTTAAGAATATTCTATTTTGCCATGCAGGTTGTGGCTCATCATTTGGCACGGGTTAGGGGTTTTGCCTAGCATCTAAAATTGTTAGTAAAAATTCAATAATTTAAATGAAAAAGAATTTAACATAAAGATACTAACCATGTCCACTTCCTTAAAAGTAATATCTTTTTAAATGGACATCATTCCAATGTGAAGGTAGAATTTTACCATCCATAGTCTATAGCTCATACACACCTTTTCCTGCAACGTTACAGATTCTATATGGTCCTTCCCACATTGGACTTAGATTTCCTGAATTAGTAGCCTTCGTTGATTGAAACACCTTTTTGAGCAAAAAGTCCCTAGTTTTGAAGGACCTGGGATTGCAGTGTCGTTTAATTTCTTGCTTTCGAGTTTTCCTGGCTATTACAGTCCCCAATATTTGATTAACGACAAGTTGAGAGTTGCTCTTGGTCGCAATCTGGTTTATGCTAAGTTCTCGTACCAATTTTTAAACCTGCAATTATAGCCTCATACTCTACTTCATTGTTAGTAATAAAATAATATTTTATAATGAGTCTAATAGTTCTAAAAGAGGTATGTGAAACATCTCTAGGCCCGCGCCTTTTATATTATATGAATCATCAATAAATGAGATTCATGTTTATGGGTTTGGACCATTTATGACTTTTTCACCCTTCTTCTAAATATGGTATTTTGACTGAAACCAGCTATGGAACCAACTAACTCTCGAGATTTTATGATAATTTTAGGTTAATATCTAGCTTCATGTTTATGCAAAATGATTTGAAGTGATAAAATAGAAATCACAACAAGGAAATAGGATTGGAAATAGAGTCTCACTTTCCTAGATGCCATGATTAAAACTAAAGCTAATTTTTCTAGTTACGGGTATTATGTTCCAGCATTTAATAAAATACTTACTTATGTAACAAATAAGAGATTGTTTACCTTAATCTTTCCGAATTTAGACAATGCTTACCGCAACTTCTGATAACAATAAATGGATAGCTTTTCACCCACCTTTGGTCCTTCCGGGTTGACCCAATTTTGAATAGCTTTTGGGATTTCTTCTAGCTTTACATAATTTTTGAAAGCTTTCTACTTCCCATTCGTTTTATAATCATGCAAGATGTATCTTTATTTGTGAATTTCCACATCAGATGGTATCCCTATTATATCAACATGGGGCCAAGCAAAACAATCTGCGTTAGTTTTTAAGAATTCAATTAACTTACCTCTTGTGTCTGAGCTTAAGCTGGCTCCCACACAAATTCTTCATTCAGGCCATTGTCCAAATAGTACCACAGGCTCGAACTCCTCAGTTGATGTTTTGATACTTTCATCTTCTTTAGGTTTTTGGATTATATCAGATTTAGAGTTCAAACCTGGCTTTTCTTGATTACTTGGGTGTTGGTCCGAGTGTCCTTCAATGTTGTATACATCACTTGTACCTGTTACAACATTAGTACTCCTAGATATATGTTGTTCCCCATGAATTTGACGGATTCTCCATGGTGACAGGAATTTCATGACTTGATGAAGGGTTGACGGGACACCGCCCATATCATGAATCCACGGTCTCCCCATGATTATATTATATTCCATTTCCATATCTACTACCTGAAATTTGGTATCTTTCACATCACCTTCTACAAAAGTTGTTCGATTTACCTCTCATTTAGTTTCTGTACTGGAACTATCGAATCCTGATAAAGTATGCGCCTTTGGAATCATCTTATCCTCCATTTGTATTTCTCGCAACACCCTTAGTAGGATGATATTTGATGAACTTCCTGGATCAATCAAAACTCTTTTTATTTTAATATCATGTACGAGTAAAGATATTACCAGTGCATCGTTATGGTGGGTGATCATTCCTTTCATGTCCGCGTCATCATAAGCGATAACTTCATCTTCTAACGTTTGGCGCGCACGTTTCCCGTGCATGATTATGAGTTTGGAAACTTTGTTTGAAGCTGGATATGTCATTTCATAAATACCTTCTCCCCCGCTTATAGCATTCATGGTCCTCTTAGGTGACGGGGGTTTTGGTAGTTCTTGTCTATTTTTCATGTAAGCTTGCTTTCCTTTCTCACTAAATAACTTAGTAAGATAACCTTGTTTCAGTAGATAGTCCACTTCACTCTGTAAGAATCTACATTCTAAAGTTTTATGTCCGTGATCATTATGAAATTCACACCAATGATCTGGATTGCGGTTATTTGGATTTGACCGCATCTTCTTCGGCCATCGTACCTTATCTCCCATGCTACTCAAAATAGCTACGAGCTCAGAGGAAGTAATATTAAAATTATACCCACCTAATCTTGACTTTAAACTACCATCATCATCATGTGGTTCTTGTCTATTTCTATCATTCCTAGACTTTGAAGAAGATCCATATTTCCTGTTTCTTGATTTTTGATCATATCGTTGATTTTTCTGTTTCGTTCTTGAATCTTTTCCTGCAGGGCCCAGATATGGATCATATCTATTTTTACCTGATCTTTTTTTGGTTTCGGACCTTCTAGATATGCTCCTTGAATCATGGGAGTGTTGGAGTACGGCATCTTCTTCAATTCTGAGTTTTGTGGTATACCTATTATAAATATTGTTCCATGTAGTTGCAGGGAATTCACGAAGGCTTTCTTTAAGTTTTCTCATAGCTTCCGAACTTCTATCATTCAAATTGCTTGTAATAGCTATTATAGCCCAATTATCCGGTACACGGGGCAGAGTCATTCGTTCACGTTGAAATCTATCAACGAAGTCTCTGAGTAACTCCGTGCCTGATTGTATAATCTTGAAGATGTCCTCCATTCTTTTTTCAACCTTTTGTGCTCCTGAGTGCGCTTTTATAAAAGAATCTGCAAGCTCAACAAACGAATTAATAGAATTTTTAGGTAAGAGAGAATACCAAGTTAGTGCACCCTTTGTGAGTATTTCCCCAAAATTTTTGACAATTACGGACTTAATTTCCTGCTTGGTTAAGTCATTCCCTTCGACACCCGTAGTAAATGCCATCACATGATCTTGAGGGTCAGTTGTACCATCATATTTTGAAATATCAGGCATTTTAAACTTCTTGGGAATAAGAAGAGGAGCTACATTTGGTTTCCAAGGTTGATAAGAATATTTATCCGCATCTATCCCTTTGATTATTGGATGAACACCTGGTATTTGCTCAATCCGCTTGCTTTGCTCCTTGTGTTGTGCCTGCAAGGTTAGTACCAAATTTTGTAAATAAGAGATATTTGCATTACCTGTATCCATTTCTCATGGTTCACTGGGGAATCCTTCATTTGTGTTATCAAGACAAGAACGAGGATTCTCCAGTGTATTGTTCTTAGGGGTAGGAGTGAGTGGCGTAGCAGGCAACCAGTTAACTAAATCCTGAAGAGCTTGGTTAACTCGTGCATCAACTATTCTTTGAAGAGCTTGTTCTGGCCCTTCGAAATATTCTGACTGCTCTTGTTCGTCAGCATGTGATACACGTACAGGAGTACCCTCACGAGACTGGCGTGGAGAGGCTTGAGGGGAAGGAACTATGTTAGCATTGTGCAAGTCCCCTTGAGCACGATGGATCTGGTTTTTAACAGCATTGTTATTGTTGTTGTTGGTGGCGCTCGACATGATGTTAACAACAAATAAGGTGTGTAATCTTGGACAAAATAGATTATCAGGTTCTCGATAACGGAACCAATTTGTTTAACCAAAATATGAAATTTCGATTAAAACTAGGAAATAAGAGAATAATCGGGTTACTGATAATCAAGAGACCAAAAAGTATAGTAGGCTTTCGATAATAAGAATAAACAGCGAAGAAAATTGTATTTCAATATGATGTCAGTAGTTAATTGTGTGTCTACAGATGATGAGACTT
Source organism: Nicotiana noctiflora (assembly GCA_032618575.1). NCBI lineage: Eukaryota > Viridiplantae > Streptophyta > Magnoliopsida > Solanales > Solanaceae > Nicotiana > Nicotiana noctiflora. Next base: position 116,350 of record JASVEL010005715.1, read on the forward strand.
TCTCCTTTTATAGCTGATTCTAGGTAAAGGAATGATACATAAGCTTTAATGAGACAATTTTGAGTAATAAATGTCATTAAATAAGTCGTTACACAATCATTCCTATTAAATATCATTTTTCTAACGTATCAAGTACTTTAATACTTGAATTTGGGCTCCTTTTTGTCTTCAAAGCCATATTTTAAATGCTTTCTAATCTGTTGGCCTTAAATGTCTTGAATTGATACGAGATACGTATCTAAACTGCTTTCTGTATCTTTTGTCATTAGAATTGCATCCCACTTTGCTCTAAACGTGTACGAGACTCGTATTAGAATTACACCTCGTACCTAATTCTTCTCCTCGCGTCTTTCATTTAATTATTGTGTGTTGACCCTTTGACTAATCCACGTGTCATGCCACGTCACCTTTAATAAAAATTTAATTTTTTCCTAATACATTAGCTAAGGTGTTTACATTACATTTTTATTACATTTTTTGGAATACGATTTTTTCTTGGATCTGACCTGAACAATAGAAACCTTATGCACCTAGCTACCTACCCAATTTAGGAAAGTTGGAGATTTCCCGAATGTGGTATGCATGAGAATAATAAAGAGAAAGAAGGGTAAGAAAGTATATCATGAACTTTTATGGAAAGTAAATGCAACTAAACCAAATGGTAGGAACTTTAGTGATGATGTAACTTTTTGCAATAAATACTTAGTTGTGAAAAGGGATTAGACAGAGAGGCAAAAAATGAATATATGGGTGAGAAAATTGGGTAAGGCAATGTGCGGTTCTCATAGGAGAGTTAGGGACAAAGAGAGAAATAATAAATGAGAAAAGGTGGTCCTATTTTTTCTTTTTGTTGGTTTCATTTCAGGCTAATAGCCATCAACTTACATTGAGAAGTGTTTTTCTTAAAAGTATTTTTAAAATATTTTTAATGAGAAGTAGTTTGTGTTTGGTTAATTAATTCGAAATGTATTTTTGAATAATAATTAGTGTTTGGCCAAGCTTTTTAAAACTACTTCTAAAAAAATTGCTTTTGGAGATATCTACTTCTCCAAAACCGCTTCTCTTTCCCTCAAGAGCAGTATTTTTCCTTCCAAAAACTTGCCAAACACCTCAATTTAGGCCAAAAGTGCTTTTGGCCCAAAAAAGCTTGGCTAAACAGACTATAAGTGTTCGATACTTATTTGAGAAATATATATTTTAGCCGATTATAAAAGTAACAGCGATAAAATATATGTTCTTTGTATATATTTGTATTTTATACAAAAATATATATTTTATATACTTTTCACTAACAAATATAATTAATTTCGGTCGAGCAGGCAATTTTATGTATTTTCCCTATATATTTTGGACTATATTAATTTGAATTTGTATCGATAAGTTTCACCTTGTGGGGGGTAAAGTGATCATAACCAAAAATAACTTTACTCTTTATGCTATTTAAAGTCGAAATTTTTAGTTAAAAACGAAAAAGCATATATTATTTTACAACAATTTATAGGGTGAGAAAAGGTGGTATGTAAAAGTCGCCTTTTTGGTACGCCTTTCTACCAAATATTCTCTTCCTCTTTTAACTCTCTCTTCTTGTCTTTATTCTCATTCATATTCTATGCTTGTGAACCTCTTTATACACATACGAATACCATACATATTTAAGATGCCAAATTTTGAATGGTGTTATGTCTTTTTTAAATTTTTATGTCCATTCAAATATGATCAAGTAAAGTGAAACGAGAGAAGTATGTTTCTTTTTGGTCCTGCAATATTTTCTCTCTCCATAATGGCCTTACCTTTTGATTTCTTCATTTAGGCCATGGTACTTTCTTTCGAAAAAGATGATAGGATAAGAAAACATTTATTAACAAAATATGTCACCATTTACTAGCAATGTATTTATGACATGATCTATCTAGTCTATAAGTTTGTGAGTTGTGACAACTTTGCAAGATGGTTCATTAATGTTTATCAATGTGAACACGAAATATGTCACAATATTCTCAAACTAAATTTTGTTTTACTAATATTGTCTTTATTCCTATGTATGGATAGAGCTGGATTCATGGTTTAATTTAAACTTTATAAATTCAATTTTATTTTAACAATTCATTGTATTTTTATATTATTGATTCAAACTTATTATTTGTTGCGATTTAAGTTTATTTTTATGCTTTACATTAAAATTATGAATCCAATGCCATAGTTATGCATCCACCTCTGCCTACAACTACATTTTTTTTGGTAAGAAAGATAACATATTATAAATAAAAAAGTTTACAGAAAGTTTGATGTTGGATGCATACACTGCATCTGATTAACAGCTACTAACTTACACACATTAATTAAACCAAAACTACTACTACTAATACACCTACTTGATATATCCGATTGGTTACATAATCTTCTACTCAGCATCTCTGACTGATCTTGCTGATAAGAAGGCACGGCAAAACTTGGAGGTCTTGAAAAAATTACAGTATTCACCTCCACTTGAGTTACTTCAAACTTAGCTAAACAGTCTGCCACACTGTTTTGTTCTGTAGAGATTAGCTCCATTTTTGGATTAAGCATCTTCCTGAATAATAACCTTGATATTGCAATGGAACTCTTGAGTAGTTGCTGCAACTTGAGTGACATTTGAGTGTTTGTAGAAGGGGATAAGGGAGTAGAATTATTAATAATAGGAATATCTATATTAGTAGATATGTTAGTAGATATATTAGTGGATATTTTGGCCGGTTGACAAGATTGATAAGATTGGTTTTGGTTTGACCTAGTAGTTGAGATTGAGTGAGTGCTTTGCCCTATGTACATGTGATCATTTGCTAGGGTTGGAGTGTTGCAATTAATGAGGGAAGAAGGATTTGTAAGTATTTTACGGAAATGATGGTCTAGTAAGGTAGAATTAATATAAGAGGGAATGGTGTGATCATGCAAGTGTATATGTATTAATTTGTCTTGCATGTGTGAGTGTGTGACGTGGCTCTTTGCATGTTGTGAGTGTGTGACGTGGCGCTTTGCATGTTGAGAGATAAGAGTAGTGGTGTGGTCAAGACTTTCTAATTGGACCCCACTATTAGGTGCTTGATTGCTAGTTGAAATTTGACTAGGAGCATTGTCTTGTCTATGAGTAGTATTAGTGTGCTTTAAAGCATTGAAATGATTACCATCATCCTTTAATAAATCAAATTTATTATTAGTAACAACAACAATTGTTTGATCATTAATAATAGAGCCTTTTTTAATAGGGAAACGTGTATGATTTAAAAATAATCGAGTAAAGAGGAGATGATTAGGATTAACATTAGCCAAAGACTTTCACTTACCAAAACTTACCCCTTTACGTGCTTGCTTTGCATTTGCAACCTTGGAGGGAAATTGAACTAATTGCCATAGAGTTTGTGTATCCATTGCTTCGTAGTACACCTTTTGTATTAGCAGTTGATGTTCCACCTTACGCCCATAAACCTTGATAATTACAGCATGTTCCCAAGGTTTATAGAGTCGATATTTTTACTCTACTGTTAATAGAACAAAAATAGAAGAATCAGTAGGTGCTTCTATTTCTTCAGTATAATCAGAAGAGTCCATCCATGGAGTAGGGTAATTAAACTCTATATGGTTGGGGCTATTAGTAGTTAGAGTATCAAGATAGGAATTTGAAAGCTTTGAAATATCAATCAATTGAGTTGATGAATCTAGTTGCATAGCCGTATTCATAGTTATAGATTTTAAAGATGGATTGTCAGGTGGTTTTGATGGTATTGATGGTAAAGGAGGTGGTTTTGGTGGTATTGATGGTGAAGAAGCTAAGTGGTTAGAGTTTGGAAGTGTTTTCTTCGTTGAGAGAGAATTGTTTTTTCCCATTTTGATATACGTAATTACTACTTTCATGTAGAGCTGTGTTGATGCCTACAACTACATATTGTCATTACATATCATATAAATTGCCATTACGAAGAAAACAAAAAGAAGAAATATTTTATTGTTAACATTTCTTACAAATAAAAAAAAATACTACTACTAACTCGATGATTTAAATGCTTTAATAACTATTACAAACACGATTAGAATTGTTATTCTTATTGTTACTTAAAATTTTGAGGTTGTGACTATATGAATTGATTTATAGGGTTCAGCATATATCACACACCCAACTAGAATCCCTTTTCAAGATATGAGCAATAGAAAATTTTGTCCTATCTTGACTAGAATCATCTTATGCCTACTCAAAACAAATACATTTATGTTGCATATTTAACTGGTCATAAAGTTCAAGTAAAAAGAAGGAAAAATGCATAATTACCTCCTAAATTATACTCAAAGATTCAACTATAAACGTTTTTTTTATAGGATTCCTAGTACCTCTCTCCCCCCAAACTATTTTTTACCTCAATTATTTGGACCTTTTGTGCCGAGCTGGACTGAAACGTGGACATACATTCTCCAAGCGCGTAGTAAATTAATAAAAAGGCTTTATCCTATACAAAAAAGGACACTTATCTGTGACGACCCAAAGGGTCATCACTTATTTTATTAATCGTTTCGAGCTTCGGAGGCCTTGAAAACCTCATTCCATATTGCCTCGATTTACGTGCACGATCCGAGCTTGTAGCCGGAAAGATTTTTGTGATAGAAAATATGAATTTTATGAGAAATTTGGATAAAAATGATATTAATATTGATATGGTTGACTTCGGTCAACATTTTTGGTAAACGGACCCGGACCCGAGATTGGATGGTCCCGAGAGGTCCGTAGGAAAATATGGGACTTGGACATGCGTCCGGAGTTGAATTCCGAGGCCTAGAGCCCAAGTTATGAATTTTTCTATAAAATTGTTTTTGATGTAATTGTTAAAGGAAATGAATTAATTGACCTTGGTATCGGGCTCGTATTTTGTTTCCGACGCCCGGTACAAGTCTTAAATATTATATATGTGATTTCCGTAAAGTTTGGTGACATTCGGATGTCGTTTGAGATGTTTTGGACCTTGAGTTCCAAGTTTGAAAGTTTTGAAAACCAAAAGTATGAAAATCATGAATTTGAGGCTTGATTTGATGAAAACGATGTGATATTGGCGATGTGATCGCACGAACAAGTTCATAATGTGGTTTTGAGGTTGTGTACATGTTTGGTTTGGAGCCCGGGGGGCTCGGGTAAAGATTTGATAGGCCGTAGGATCAATTTCTGAATTTTTGCACTATTGGTTTTTCACCCAGATGTTGGCTTCGCATTTGCGAAGAATTTCTCTCAAATGCGAAGAAGGCAGGTCAAGGCTGGGTTCGCAAATGCGAACCCTTTATCGCAAACGCGATGTCTGCCAGAAACAAGCCAAGTTCGCAAATGCGAACAAAGGGTCGCAAATGCGATCCTGGCAGACCTGGGCCAGAGTTCGCAATTGCGAACTTAACCTCGCAAATGTGAGGCCTTCAGTATGTTTCCTGGCTTCGCAAATGCGAAGCATTTGTCGCAATTGCGACAAAACCCAGAAGCCTAGCTTGTTCGCAAATTCGAAAATTGTTCTGCCAGTGTTCGCAAATGCGAACAAAAGTTCGCAAATGCGAACTTCCCAGCCTTAGCTTATTTTTCAAACTCCAGAAATTGGTCGGGGTTCGCAATTGCGAACCCATGTTCGCAAATGCGAACACAGAGACCTGTAAAACACGATTTTCAGTTCATTTCTTCACTTTTTACAAACCAAAAACACCCATTTGCGATTCTTCACGGATTCTTTCTTCTTCAAAACAATTGTAAGTCACTTTTTACTTAATTCTTTCAATTCCTAACATCATTAAACATGTTTTTCAATAGAAATCAAAGGTTTTCATGGTAGAATTTCTTGTTTTTGTTAGAATATAGGGTTTTTCATAAATTGGGAAATTGGACCTCGAATTGAGGTCCGATTTTGAAACAAATCATATACATGAACTCGTGGGGATGGGTAACCGGATTTTGGTCCTAACCCCGAGTTCCGACCATGTGGGCCCGGGGTTGAAATTCACTATTCCGGGGCAGAATGTTGTAAAAGTTGTAATTAGCCTTATGAATTAGTTTGTTGAGTAGTATTGATGATATTAAATCAATTGTGTATAGATATGATTGGATTGGAGCCAAATTTGAAAGGAAAAGGCATTGCCACGGATTGAATTGTTCATAAACATTCGAGGTAAGTGTTTGTTCTATCCTAGCTTGAGGGAATAAGATTATGTGCTATGTGATCGAGTGCGGTGTATGGGCTGTGGTGACGAGCATCCATACACTGGCGTCTAGCATGACCATGAGTCGTTGTTGATATTTGTTGTGAGATATTTTGAAGATAAATTTTTGAACCCTTGCCGGGTTGTAGAATGATTATTGCGTCCCTTGCCGGGACGGTTCATGATTTGTTGTTTTACTGTTATTGCACGAAGTTTAATGTCGTGCCTTATTATTGATTATGTACGAAGGTTAATGCCGTGCCTTGTTATTGATTATGCATGAAGGATAATGTCGTGCCTTGTGATATTGATTATGCACGAAGGGTAATGTCGTTCCTTGTTATTGAACCATGCACGAAAGATCATGCCGTTTTATGGATGTGAGGATGAGAGTAAAAGCACGAAGGGTAATGCCGTGCACTTTATTTGCTTATTTGGTGAGGATGAGAGTAAAAGCACGAAGGGTGATGCCGTGCACTTTATTTACTTATTTGGTGAGGATGAGAGTAAAAGCACGAAGGGTGATGCCGTGCAACTATTTGCCATTCCTTGACTTGATATTACTTGTTTTTCCTTTATATTTTATTTGGGTGATGCCGTGCAACTATTTGCTATTCCTTGACTTGATATTACTTGTTTTTCCATTATATTTTATTTGGGTGATGCCGTGCAACTATTTGCTATTCCTTGACTTGATATTACTTGTGTTTCCATTATACTTTGTTTTCCTTGTGAACTTATTAACCGTTGTTAATTGTTGAGTTCTTTTGAGATATTCCTTATTGTGTTATTACTTGGTTAATTCTTGTTAATTGTGGTAATATATATATTAAAGAATTGGGATCGTGTGGCGCGCCGACCACTTTTATGATAAGAAATGGGATCGTGTGGCACGCCGACCACAAAGTGATTTGAATCTTGGCATTGGCCATAGTTGCCGGTAGCCTATTGATATATTTGGGAGCGGGTGGTATGCCTACCACGAGATAAGAAAAGAAAAGTAAAGAATTGAGACACGAAAGTAAGACTTAATTATGTTGATTAGATTAATCTGGATATTATGAGTTATTGGCTGTTATTGCAGAGCAGAGTATTTCCTTATAAATGTTTATGTACATATATATATATTTTTATTTGTTTAGTTCAGTATTTCTGTTATTTGTGGTACATATGTAAATAGAACTGTACAAGTTTATGTGAGTGTCTGGTCCTAGGCTTGTCACTACTTCGCCGGGATAGGCCGGGCACTTACCGGCACATGGGGTCGGTTTTGCTAATACTACACTTCTGTGCATTTTTGCACAGGTCTAGGTTTTGAGCAGCAGTAGCAGCAGTAGGTCGGTAGCAGGATTTTCATACTTGAGACCAAGGTAGCTTGCAGACGTCCGCAAGCCCGGCGTCTCTCTCTTTATTTATGTTATTAGCTGTAGTCTCATTGTTCCGAGACAAACAGAATTATGTTATATTTCTTTCAAACTTTTATGTGTAGTATTCCATAGTAGTTCGTGAGTTGGTGACTCCATGTCTTGGGTAGAGAATTTCAGTATGATTTTTACCTTGTGACTAGTTATTTCTAATTCGATAAAGTATTCCGCACTTATTTAATTAAAGTTATGGTTTGTTGATAAATAAATTATGAAATTGTATTAAAAACAGGATAGTATGAATACAGTGGCTTGCCTAGCTACCACGAGTAGGCGCCATCACGATCCCGATGTTGGGGGAAAATCCGGGTCGTGACAAGTTGGTATCAGAGCTCTAGGTTACATAGGTCTCACCACTCACGAACAAGCTTAGTAGAGTTTGAGAGGTAAGTACGGAGACGTCTGTACTTGTCCTCCAGAGTCTATTGAGTTAGGAAAAAGTTTCTCATTTGTTCTTTCTTATCGTGCGAATTTGTTCTTCAAAATGTTAAGTTGAATTTCTACTCTTGTCTTCCCACGAACGGCGAAGGCATGTACTGCTTCTTCAGCCGACAATGGCACATGTTGGTGATAGATCAACTATGCCTTCAAAAGTTTTACGGAGGACGGATATGTTTCACCAAACTTTTCCCTACCACCTTCAGCGGTGCATCTTTTGAGAACCCACGAGATTGTGCTTGACAGTTCTTATGAGGAATTACAGAACGTGGGAATAGTCGAATGCGAGGAGTTCATTTTACTGTGCTACGGAGGGCAAACAGAAGTAGTGGGAAGATAATGTATTTACCACACCAGTTATGGTCCCAACGAAAGATGCAATTATATCAGGAGATCACCTAATAAACCGTGTTGGGTTTCAACGGATCTAGACGTCCGGTCGATGTGATGGAGTTGTGAAGGACAAATATGATGAGTTATTGGAATGTATATATATGGTATGGAAATGTCCTCCAAATAATTTATACATTTTTAAGGTTGGTTTTTTTTCGTGGGGTAAGAATCGCCCCCAAAGAATGACGAAGAGTATATGAGTAAAAGGGGTAGCTCAGCATTGTTAAGCCAACATAGCAAAAGAGAAAATTGGCCGTCGATGTTTGTGACAAGCCTACGAAGAGGGCAAGCCGGCCAACGCAACACTATCTACTAAACTCTATTTTAAGAAAATGTTCCGAAGACGTCACCCCCGAGATTCTCTGCAATATGTAGTATGTGTGATCTGAACGGTTGTACCAGGTCACAATGACTGTGTCCGAATATATATTTTCATGAACAACAAGTTAACTGAGCCTTAAAGGAATTGCTTAATGTGGAATTTTGGAGAAATATAATTTTAGGAAAGCACTCAGGCTACGCGCTCCATTGCAGTTAATATTTATCCTACATGGCCAACCAAATGTATAGGTCAGGATGTTAGAGGTGGAGATGAAAATCCTAGAGGTAGAGACCCAACAATTGATATAATATTTATGGTACGAGGGAGGTCACTACACCAGATGGTGTCATCACGTGTATAATTCAGATTGTTATAAACAGAATAATTTTCCCTTAATTTGATTTGGTTTTTGAAAGAAAATTTAGGCGAGTCTGTTTAACATGCTCCATTCATGAGCGAGCATCATAATCATACTACTTAGGGAAATACTCCCGTTGAGATATTACATGAGGATAGACATCCCTATTATTAGGTGTTAGTCACTAAATATCCATGAGACTAAGAGTGATTTTATATTACCTATTACAGTGGGTTTTGATATAATTCTCGGAATAACTAATTTTAATCGTTAATTGTGTGCCCTATCAGTATGAGGGTTCATTTTATGTCATGATTATCTTTGACGGACAATTATTGAAAGGAAGAAAGAAAGGAAATGAAAAATTTCAGATGATATGATGTGCAAGCACTGTGATTCGGAGTTGAGGATGAGATCCTCCAATTTTTGGCATAATGTGAAATATTTCTAAGCCGAGCTTCAAGCTGCGGTGGATATCATATGAGGACTGGGTCCTGGTAGTAAGAGTTTATGTGTTTAAAATTCTTCTTTTATGAATTAATATTTTCGTATCGCATTCATAAATAAGAGTCGTGTCCGTTAGGACTATTTGACAATTCTTGTATAGTTTCTATTCATATTTAGCCATTTCTATTTTGAAACCGTTGAGCTTAGCCTTTGAGACGAGCACCAGGTAAGGATAAATATGACGCATTAATTCGGGAAAATAATCACGAGGTCACCATACCTCATTCTGAGTAAAGTGGGATTTGTAGAATAAGGTATTTGATAACGGGGTTAATTGACAATGTTGTAATTTAATAATAACTCTTATGGCCAGACTTCAGAGTCATGGATATGTGCATACGCATGAGTGTGTTCGTGCCTTATTTAGACTTGTTCATTGTAGTCTTCATTGTTTCCATATTGACATACTCCTGCAGTCATGAGGAGCATGCGCAACATCTCAGAGTGACTTTGCAGACTCTGAAAGATAGCCAACTATATGCAAAAATTTCAAGTGTGAATTTTGGCTAAGTTCAGTTGCATTCCTGGGTCATATTGTGACGGCAGCAGGTATTCAAGTTGATCCGAAGAAGATTGAGGCAGTCAAGGACTGACCTAGACTAACATCAGCCACAGAGATTTGGAGTTTCTTGGGATTAGCGGGTTATTATCGGCGATTCGTGGAGGGGTTTTCATCTATTGCAACCCCACTGACCAGATTGACACAGAAAGGTGTTCAATTTGAATGGTCCGATGGATGTGAGGCGAGCTTTCAAAAGCTCAAGACAGCCTTGACCATAGCACCGGTATTGATTTTACCCACAAGTACGGGACCTTATACTGATTATTGTGATGTTTCCCGTATTGGGCTTGGTGCAGTGTTAATGCAGGATGGCAAGGTTATTGCTTATGCTTCGAGGTAGTTGAAGATGCATGAAAAGAATTACCCAGTGCATGATGTAGAATTTGCGGCGATTATTCACGCATTGAAGATCTGGAGGCATTATTTGTATGGTGTAGTATGTGAAGTATACACCGATCATAAGAGTCTTCAGTATTTGTTTAAACAAAAGAGTTGAATTTGAGGCAGAGAAGGTGGCTGGTATTGCGGAAAGATTATGATGTCACCTTTTTATATCATCGGGGAAAAAGCAAACGTGGTGGCTGACGCTTTGAGTAGGAAGTCAGCCAGTATGGGCAGTCTTGTTTATATTCCAGTCAATCAGAGGCCAATTGCTTTGGATGTTCAGTCCTTGGCCAATCGATTTGTGAGGTTGGATATTTCTGAGCCTAGTCGAGCACTAGCTTGTGCGATCGCTCGCTCTTTATTATTGGAGCGTATCCGCGATCAACAATATAATGATTCCATTTGTGTGACTTTAGAGACACGGTTCAGCGAGGAGGTGCTAATCAGGTCACCTTAGATGCTGATGGGATCAACTCCTGCCTTTGGCAGAGTTTGCTTATAATAATAGTTATCAATCGAGCATCCAGATGGCTCCTTATGAAGCGTTTTATGGTAGGCGGTGTCGTTCTCCGGTTGGATGGTTTGAACCGGGAGAAACTCGGTTATTCGGTACAGATTTATTTCAGGAGGCCTTAGATAAGGTCAAGATTATTCAAGATAGGCTTCGCACAGCTCAGTCTAGACAAAAGAGCTATGCAGATCGCAAGGTTCGAGATATAACTTTCATGATTGGGGAGCGAGTATTGCTCCGAGTGTCACCTATGAAGGGCGTGATGAGGTTCGGGTAGAAGGGCAAGCTCAGCCCTAGGTATATTGGTCCATTTGAGATTCTAGACAGAGTGGGAGGGGTGGCTTACAGATTAGCTTTGCCGCTTAGCTTATCAGCCGTGCACCCAGTTTTTCACGTATCTATGATTCGAAGATACCACGACGATCCCACACATGTGTTAGACTTCAGTACTGTCCAATTGGACAATGATCTATCTTACGAGGAGCCGGTGGCCATTCTAGATCGGCAGGTTCGATAGTTGAGGTCGAAGAGTTATCCTTCTGTGCGTGTTCAGTGGAGAGGTCAGCCTCCTGAGGCATCGACCTGGGAGTCCGAGTCTGATATGCGGAGCCGCTACCCACATTTGTTTCCTGACTCAGGTACTCCTTTCTTTTGTCCGTTCGAGGACGAACGGTTGTTTTAGAGGTGGAGATTGTGACGACCCAAAGGGTCATCACTTGTTTTATTAATCATTTCGAGATTCCGAGGCCTTGAAAACCTCATTCCATGTTGCCTCGATTTACGTGCACGATCCGAGCTTGTAGCCGGAAAGATTTTTGTGATAGAAAATATGAATTTTATGAGAAATTTGGATAAAAATGATATTAATATTGATATGGTTGACTTTGGTCAACATTTTTGGTAAACGGACCCGGGCCCCGAGATTGGATGGTCCCGAGAGGTCCGTAGGAAAATATGGGAGTTGGACATGCGTCCGGAGTCGAATTCTGAGGCATAGAGCCCAAGTTATGAATTTTTCTATAAAATTGTTTTTGATGTAATTGTTAAAGGAAATGAATTAATTGACCTTGGTATCGGGCTCGTATTTTATTTCCGACGCCCGGTACAAGTCTTAAATATTATATATATGATTTCTGTAAAGTTTGGTGACATTCGGATGTCGTTTGAGATGTTTTGGACCTTGAGTTCCAAGTTTGAAAGTTTTGAAAACCAAAAGTATGAAAATCATGAATTTGAGGCTTGATTTGATGAAAACGATGTGATATTGGCGATGTGATCGCACAAACAAGTTCATAATGTGTTTTTGAGGTTGTGTACATGTTTGGTTTGGAGCTCGGGGGGCTCGGGTAAAGATTTGATAGGCCGTTGGATTAAATTCTGAATTTTTGCACTGCTGGTTTTTCACCCAGCTGTTGGCTTCGCATTTGCGAAGAATTTCTCGCAAATGCGAAGAAGGTAGTTCAAGGCTGGGTTCGCAAATGCGAACCCATTATCGCAAATGCGATGCCTGCCAGAACCAACCAAGTTCGCAAATGCGAACAAAGTGTCGCAAATGCGACACTGGCACACCTGGACCATAGTTCGCAATTGCGAACTTAACCTCGGAAATGCGAGGCCTTCAGTAATTGCCTGTCTTCGCAATTGCGAAGAATGTGTCGCAATTGCGAAGAAACCCAAAAGCCTGCTGGTTCGCAAATGCGAACCTTATTTCGCAAATGCGAAATTCCCAGTAACTGCCTAGACTTCGCAAATGCGAATAAATGTTCGCAAATGCGAATTTCCCAGCCTTAGCTTGTTTTTCAAACTCCAGAAATTGGTCGGGGTTCGTAATTGCGAACCCATGTTCGCAAATGCGAACACAAAGACCTGTAAAATACGATTTTCAGTTCATTTCTTCACTTTTTACAAACCAAAAACACCTGTTTGCGATTCTTCACGGATTCCTTCTTCTTCAAAACAATTGTAAGTCACTTTTTACTTAATTCTTTCAATTCCTAACATCATTAAACATGTTTTTCAATAGAAATCAAAGGTTTTCATGGTAGAATTTCTTGTTTTTGTTAGAATATAGGGTTTTTCATAAATTGGGAAATTGGACCTCGAATTGAGGTCCGATTTTGAAACAAATCATATACATGAACTCATGGGGGATGGGTATCCGGATTTTGGTCCTAACCCCGAGTTCCGACCATGTGGGCCCGGGGTCGAAATTCACTATTCCGGGCAAAATATTGTAAAAGTTGTAATTAGCCTTATGAATTAGTTTGTTGAGTAGTATTGATGATATTAAATCAATTGTGTATAGATACGATTGGATTGGAGCCAAATTTGAAAGGAAAAGGCATTGCCACGGATTGAATTGTTCATAAACATTCGAGGTAAGTGTTTGTTCTATCCTAGCTTGAGGGAATAGGATTATGTGCTATGTGATCGAGTGCGGTGTATGGGTTGTGGTGACGAGCATCCATACACTGGCGTCTAGCATGACCGTGAGTCGTTGTTGATATTTATTGTGAGATATTTTGAAGATAAATTGTTGAACCCTTGCCGGGTTGTAGAATGATTATTGTGTCTCTTGCCGGGACGATTCATGATTTGTTATTTTCTTTCTCTGCCCTTAACCGTGATTGTTATTTGGGTGAGGAAGAGTGATAATGCACGAAGGGTGATGCCGTGCCATGTTTTATTATTTATGCACGAAGGTTAATGCCGTGCCATGTTTTATTGATTATGCACGAAGGATCATGCCGTGCCATGTTTTATTGATTATGCACGAAGGATCATGCCGTGTCTTGTTATTGAACCATGTACGAAGGATCATGCCGTATTATGGATGTGAGGATGAGAGTAAAAGTACGAAGGGTGATGCCGTGCACTTTAGTTGCTTATTCGGTGAGGATGAGAGTAAAAGCACGAAGGGTGATGCCGTGCACTTTATTTACTTATTTGGTGAGGATGAGAGTAAAAGCACGAAGGGTGATGCCGTGCAACTATTTGCCATTCCTTGACTTGATATTACTTGTTTTTCCATTATATTTTATTTGGGTGATGCCGTGCAACTATTTGCTATTCCTTGACTTGATATTACTTGTTTTTCTATTATATTTTATTTGGGTGATACCGTGCAACTATTTGCTATTCCTTGACTTGATATTACTTGTGTTTCCATTATACTTTGTTTTCCTTGTGAACTTATTAACCGTTGTTAATTGTTGAGTTCTTTTGAGATATTCCTTATTGTGTTATTACTTGGTTAATTCTTGTTAATTGTGGTAATATATATATTAAAGAATTGGGATCGTGTGGCGCGCCGACCACTTTTATGATAAGAAATGGGATCGTGTGGCACGCCGACCACAAAGTGATTTGAATCTTGGCATTGGCCATAGTTGCCGGTAGCCTATTGATATATTTGGGAGCGGGTGGTATGCCTACCACGAGATAAGAAAAGAAAAGTAAAGAATTGAGACACGAAAGTAAGACTTAATTATGTTGATTAGATTAATCTGGATATTATGAGTTATTGGCTGTTATTGCAGAGCAGAGTATTTCCTTATAAATGTTTATATATATATATATATATTTATTGTGTTAATACTTGATTATTTCTTGTTATATTGTGGTACACATATGTATATTGAATTCTACAGGTTTATGTGGGTGTCTGGTCCTAGGCTTGTCACTACTTCGCGGGATAGGCCGGGCACTTACCAGCACATGGGGTCGGTTGTGCTGATGCTACACTTCTGTGCGTTTTTGCACAGGTCCAGGTTACGATCAGGAGCAGCAGCAGCAGTAAATAGATTGCGTGGGAGTTGATCACATTTGAGACCAAGGTAGCTTGCAGACGTCCGCAAGCCCGGCGTCTCTCTCTTTATTTATGTTATTAGCTGTAGTCTCATTGTTCCGAGACAAACAGAATTATGTTATATTTCTTTCAAACTTTTATGTGTAGTATTCCATAGTAGTTCGTGAGTTGGTGACTCCATGTCTTGGGTAGAGAATTTCAGTATGATTTTTACCTTGTGACTAGTTATTTCTAATTCGATAAAGTATTCCGCACTTATTTAATTAAAGTTATGGTTTGTTGATAAATAAATTATGAAACTGTATTAAAAACAGGATAGTATGAATACAGTGGCTTGCCTAGCTACCACGAGTAGGCGCCATCACGATCCCGATGTTGGGGGAAAAATCCGGGTCGTGACATTATCGTTCTCAAAGCTGAATTGGAATACCCTTCTTCTAACATAAAACGTACTTCTTCCCCATTACACCAGCCATTTTTAAGACTTTTGAAGCTAGATTTTTACTTCCAGTTTTCTTTGGTTTGAAGAGGTAACTAAATTTTTTGTGTAAATTCCTCAGTTTGATTTTTTTTTGTGTTAAGGATTTTTTGATTTGTTCCTCAATTTTTGTCTATGAAATCTTATGGATAGGAATGAAAAATACCAAGTTGAATAAATTGTACATAGATGAAGATGATCCAATGCTCACTGCCAAAGTGCGACGCAAACATGGTATTTTGCTGCAAATATAAACTTCTTGGTCTGATCGAAATCTCGGAAGATAATTTTGGTCTTGTCCTCACTATGAGGTATGTGTTCATGTTCTAAGCCTATCGATTAATTTGAAAATTAATGTTGACTGGGTTGTTATTGAATTCTTTAAATTTTATGTCACAAATTAAAAAAAATTCAAATGGAGAGAGAACGAAAGAGTTGATCAAAGATCAAAGTTTATTCTTTCAAGATTGGCAAATAAAATTGAAGAGTTAGAATAAAACTAAAATCCTATTAAGCTGCATTTGGATGAGCTTGAAGATTCAAAAGAAAATGTTGATTCGAAAGAGAAGAGCATGAAGGAAAAAAATAGAAGGAACTTGTGTAGAAAATTTATTTGGTGTATTATGTGTAGTTGTTGTGTTTGTTAGAAGTTTGATCCAAGTTGGTAACTTGAAGAAAAATTAAATGGAGTTTCCATAGTAGCTGGTTGTTGTAGTAATATAAGATCATTTTGGTTATTGTCATAATAGAAGATCATTTTGGTATTAATGTCGAATACGGTAAGTTAGATGTGGTTTGGTTGTCTACTTTATTTTGGTGTTGTAATGAAATATAATTTTAGTATTATATTAGAATGAAACATCATTTTGATATCATGATATAAATTCTTTTGGCAAATCTGATGTTGTTGCTGTTTAAACGAATTTTGGCATAAAAACAAGAAGCCTCTTGGCAACAACTGATTAGCAATATTGTCCACGGCTTCAGAACATCCAAACCAATTGCATATGAAGAAAACGACTATAATTTCTAACAAATCACTTCAATAGTACATTTGAATACCAATAATCTAATAACAAAATAAATGTTTCCAACATAACACTTTGAGTACCATAACTAGGAGTAATACATTAGTTTTTAACAAGCATGCCAAGATCCAAGCATTAATAACAATAAAAATTCCAGCAACTTCGTAACAACAAAAATACAATTTAGGTATAGCGAAAAACAAGGGCCCTATCAACCCTATAATTTCCATGGTTCTTGGGGCTGTGAACCAGCATTCCTTGATTTGTCTCTAATTTCTTGAAGTCTTCTTGTTGTAATTGCTTGTTTTTCCTTTCACTTTAGTCCATTTGTGGGTTTGAAACTAATATCACGAGTAAAATAAACTAAGTTTGTTATCTTTGTTGATGAACTAGTGGATACTATTCTACTACTTGGCAGTCCAGGCTATACAAAATTTAATTTAAGTACAAACTGATTGTATCTTCACTTACATTAATAGTTGTGAAGCCATTCTCAGCCTGAAGCACACTCATTCCCATTAGTCTTAGCCTTTTATATGGTGCTGAGCGTCTAATACCCCTTCCCCTTCCTCTAGTAGCAGTAGATGAACTTGGTGCAACAGAAGAAATAGGTGCAGTGGATACAGTATCAGCTGCATTTGGAGCTGAGCATGTAAACCAACTTTCAAGTGAATGATGTGTTGTGGCCCTTCCTCCCCTTCTCTTCCCCTGCCTATAGTAGTAGCAGAAGTAGTAGCTAATGTATCAGGAGCTGCAGAATTAGGAGCAGAACATGCAAATCAACTACCAAGTAAAGAAGTTGATGGAAACTAAGCACCAATAGAAGTAGGTGATGCAGTATTAGGAGCATTAGTAGCAGAAACATTAGTTGTTTTCCTTGGTCTACCTCTTTATCTTTTTACAGTAGGCTCACCTTCATTAGTAGTTGATTCATGGAACAAAATATGTTAGATAGTGAACTAAATTTAAAAGAAACTGACACAAAATAGAACATTACCTTTGGGCCTCTTTCCTTTCCTGAAACTGTTGGTTTTGCAGAAGCTGTTGATGAACTAGCACCAAGTCTATCACTCTTTAAACACCCTCTTTTATTATGACCCCTATTATGACAGTGCCTACATGTCATTACTAGATCAATTATTTATAATTTATCATACTTTTTAATTTTATTTGCCTCTTTCCTTCTAATATTTTTTGGTCTGCCAGATATGCTTTTAACAACTGGTGGTGCAACGTAAGGGTGGACAGATTCAGGCAACATTGCCATATTACTCATTGGTTGAATGAAATTAGAATAAGTTAACAAGTATGTCTCTTTGTTGTAGTATCTATCAATGAAGTCAGTTGCTTCAACATTGTCATAATACATTACACATATAGCATGTGGACATGGTATCCCCTTTAGCATCCATGATCTGCAACTACAAATCTTCTTTCTAAGTCACACAGTATATTGTTTACTATCATCCATTACTTCATATCCCATTTGTCCATTAAACTTAATAGTGAATGTCATTGATTTTTTAGTATTGTCCTCCAATATCTTTAGGCCATTGGAGAGATGTTGCTGCTCCATGTGTTTGCAAATGCCCTTAACTTGAATGTTCTTGTCATCATCTTGATTCAAATCTCTTCAAGCATGCGAATAATAGTCTTGTGCGTTGCTGCCAAGATCCAGGCATTAAAACTCTCTAACATATTATTATCCCCAGCATCACACTTGAATTCACAATCAAAATATACCTTGCACCAGTACTCCTTATCATTGTATAATAGATCATCCACAATGTTCTTATTAAGTATTGATAGTGTTTTCATTTTTTTTAAATTCAGCTTCATAAGTGTTTCTAGCACACTTCCAAAATAAATTCCTGTGACGACCCAAAGGGTCATCACTTATTTTATTAATCATTTCGAGCTTCTGAAGCCTTGAAAACCTCATTCTATGTTGCCTCGATTTACGTGCACGATCCGAGCATGTAGCCGGAAAGATTTTGTGATCGAAAATATGAATTCTATGAGAAATTTGGATAATAATGATATTAATATTGATATGGTTGACTTCGGTCAATATTTTTGGTAAACGGATCCGGACCCGAGATTGGATGGTCCCGAAAGGTCCGTAGGAAAATATGGGACTTGGACATGCGTCCGGAGTCGAATTCTGAGGCCTAGAGCCCAAGTTATGAATTTTTTTGTGAAATTGTTTTTGATGTAATTGTTAAAGGAAAATGAATTAATTGACCTTGGTATCGGGCTCGTATTTTGGTTCCGACGCCCGGTACAAGTCTTAAATATTATATATGTGCTTTCTGCAAAGTTTGGTGACATTCGGATGTCGTTTGATATGTTTTGGACCTTGAGTTCCAAGTTTGAAAGTTTTGAAAACCAAAAGTATGAAAATCATGAACTTGAGGCTTGATTTGATGAAAACGATGTGATATTGGCGATGTGATCGCACGAACAAGCTCGTAATGTGTTTATGAAGTTGTGTACATGTTTGGTTGGGAGCCTCGAGGGCTCGGGTGAACTTTGGATAGGCCACGAGATCAATTGTTCATGTTAGAAAGTTGCTGTCAGCACCTGGTCTGCAGAGTTCGCAAATGCGAACTTCCCAATATTCTGCCTGTGTTCGCAAATGAGAACAATAGTTCGCAAATGCGAACATCCCAATATCCTTCTTGTGTTCGCAAATGCGAACAATAGTTCGCAATGCGAACTTCCCAATAGTTTGCCTATGTTCGCAAATGCGAACTTCCTAATATTCTGCCTGTGTTCGCAAATGCGAACAAAAGTTCGCAAATGCGAACAAAAGTTCGCAAATGCGAACTCCCCAGTTTTGTCTTGGCTTCGCAAATGCAAACTAAAGTTCGCAAATGCGAACTTTCCAGCCTTAGCTTATTTTTCAAACTCTAGAAATTGGTCGGGGTTCGCAATTGCGAACCCATGTTCGCAAATGCGAACACAGGGACCTGTATATCATGATTTCCAACTTCATTCTTCACATTTCACAACCCAAAAATACCCATTTGCGATTCTTCACGAACTCCTTCTTCTTCAAAGTAATTGTAAGTCACTTTTTACTTAATTCTTTCAATTCCTAACAACATTAAACATGTTTTTCAATAGAAATCAAAGGTTTTCATGGTAGAATTCTTGTTTTTGGTAGAATATAGGGTTTTTCATAAATTGGAAAATTGGACCTCGAATTGAGGTCCGATTTTGAAACAAATCATGTACTTGAACTCGTGGGGGGATGGGTAACCGGATTTTGGTCCGAACCCCGAGTTTCGACCATGTGGGCCCGGGGTCGAAATTCACTATTCCGGACAGAATGTTGTAAAAGTTGTAATTGGCCTTATGAATTAGTTTGTTGAGTAGTATTGATGATATTAAATCAATTGTGTATAGATACGATTGGATTGGAGCCAAATTTGAAAGGAAAAGGCATTGTCACGGATTGAATTGTTCATAAACACTCGAGGTAAGTGTTTGTTCTATCCTAGCTTGAGGGAATAGGATTATGTGCTATGTGTTATGTGATCGAGTGCGGTGTATGGGCTGTGGTGACGAGCATCCATACTCGGGCGTCTAGTATGACCGTGAGTCGTTGTTAATACTTGTTGTGGGACATATTTGAATATAAATTGTTGAACCCTTGCCGGGTTGTAGAAGTGTTATTGTTCTTCCTTGTCGAGACTTGTTGTGAAGATGATTGTTGATTGCCCTTGTTGGGACGGTTTATGATTTACTGTTTCATTTTTTGCCCTTAACTGTGATTTTTATTTGGGTGAGGAAGAGTGATAATGCACGAAGGGTGATGCCGTGCCTTGATTTATTATTTATGCACGAAGGTTAATGCCGTGCCTTGATTTATTATTTATGCACGAAGGTTAATGCCGTGCGTTGTTATTGATTATGCACGAAGGTTAATATCGTGCCATGTTTTATTGATTATGCACGAAGGTTAATGCCGTGCCATGTTTTATTGATTATGCATGAAGGATCATGTCGTGCCTTGTTATTGAACCATGTACGAAGGATCATGCCGTACTATGGATGTGAGGATGAGAGTAAAAGCACGAAGGGTGATGCAGTGCACTTTATTTGCTTATTTGGTGAGGATGAGAGTAAAAGCACGAAGGGCGATGCCGTGCAACTACTTGCTATTTTTTGACTTGATATTACTTGTGTTTCCATTATACTTTGTTTTCCTTGTGAACTTATTAACTGTTGTTAATTGTTGAGTTCTTTTGAGATATTCCTTATTGTGTTATTACTTGGTTAATTCTTGTTATTTGTGGTATACATATATATGGAAGTGCACAGGTTTATGTGGGTGTCTGGTCCTAGGCTTGTCACTACTTCGCCGGGATAGGCCAGGCACTTACCAGCACATGGGGTCGGTTGTGCTGATACTACACTTCTGTGCGTTTTTGCACAGGTCCAGGTTACGATCAGGAGCAGCAGCAGTAAATCGTTTGCGTGGGAGTTGATCATATTTGAGACCGAGGTAGCTTGTAGACGTCCGCAGGCCCGTCGTCTCTCTCTATACTTATGTTATTAGCTGTAGTCTCTTTGTTCCGAGACAAACAGATTATGTTATATTTCTTTCAGACTTTTATGTGTAGTATTCAGTAGTAGTTCGCGAGTTGGTGACTCCACGTCTTGAGTAGAGGATTTCAGTATGGTTTTACCTTGAAACTGCTTAATACTATTTCGATAAAGTCTTCCGCACTTATTTAATTAAAGTTATGGTTTGTTGATAAATTAATTATGAAGTTCTATTAAAAACAAGATAGTATGAATACAGTGTCTTGCCTAGCTACTACGAGTAGGCGCCATCACGATCCCAATGTTGGGGGAAAATCCGGGTCGTGACAAGTTGGTATCAGAGCTCTAGGTTACATAGGTCTCACCACTCACGAACAAGCTTAGTAGAGTTTGAGAGGTAGGTACGGAGACGTCCGTACTTGTCCTCCAGAGTCTATTGAGTCTGGAAAGAGTCTCTTGTTTGTTTCTTCTTGTCGTGCGATTTGTTCCTCAAATACCGATTGAATTTCTACTCTGTCCTTTCGGAGATGGTGAGGACACGCACTTCTTCGTCCGCTAACCGGCAGCCCGAGCCCCGGGCGGCTCCCGTGAGGGGCAGGGGCCGAGGCCGTATCAGAGGCCGTGGTAGGGGTAGAGCTCAGCCCCCGGCAGCTACTCCAGAAGTGGAGCCTCATATTGAGATTGACGAGGAGGTTCCAGTCCCAGCAGCTCCAGTGGGCCCAGCTCAGGTCCCAGGAGAGGCTTTATTTACCCCGGATCTTTGGGAGGCTTTGGTCAGGATAGCGGGATTTATGGACAGCGTTGCCAGAGCAGGTTTATTATCAGTTGCACCAGCCGCTTCTCAGGCTGGAGGAGGGGCCCAGACTCCTATTGCTCGTACTCCGGAGCCAGTAGCTCCTCAGCCTCAGGCACCAGTGGTTCAGCCAGCTGTGGCCACTCAGTCAGGTACCACAGCTCAGGCCGGAGGTGGAGCGGCCATGACTTCTGATTCTTTATGGAGACTTGATCGGTTCTCCAAGCTATTTACCACAACTTTCAGCGGTGCCACATCAGAGGATCCTCAAGATTTCTTATTCAGCTGCCATGAGATTCTCAAGACTATGGGGATCGTGGAGTCAAATGGAGTTGACTTCTGTACATTCAGGCTTTCAGGATCCGCCAAGACTTGGTGGAGGGATTATTGCTTGACTCGACCAGCAGGGTCCCCAACTTTATCATGGGATCAGTTTGCAGAGCTATTTCTGGAGAAGTTTCTCCCTGCTACTCAGCGGGATGCACTTCGGAGGCAGTTTGAGCGCCTCCATCAGGGCACTATGACGGTCACTCAGTATGAGACGAGATTTGTTGATTAGGCTCGTCATGCAGTGGTGATACTCCCCACAGAGCGGGAGAGGGTCCGCAGGTTTATAGATGGGCTTAACCAGCCAATTAGACTCTAGATGGCTGTGGGCGTGGGGAGCGACATATCATTTCAGGAGGTAGCTAATGCAGCACGTAGAGTTGAGATGGCTCTTGCTCGGGAGGTGGTTATTCTTCATACAAGAGGCCTCGTTATTCAGGCAGGTTTAGTGGTTCTTCTTCTGGTGGCAGAGAATCTTTTGACAGAGGCCAGTCTTCCAGGCCTTTCCATTCCGCCCTTCAGGCTTCACAGGGTGGACCGGGTGATCGTGGGTTTCGTGGGCATTATTCAGATCAGCCTTCTATTAATGCTCAGCCTCTTCAGAGTGTTCGTGGAGGCCATTCAGGTCGTCAGGGCCAGCAGCCCTATCAGTCTAAGAGTTGCTACGGTTGTGGTGACCCAGGTCATTTTATCAGGAATTGCCCTCTAGCAGCGGGCAACTCTCAGCAGCGAGGTCCTCGTCCTATGATTTAGGCCCCAGCTGACCCTCAGCCTGCCCAGCCAGCCGAGGCGGGGGTAGAGATTATAGAGGTGGAGGTCGAGACCGTAGAGGTGGAGACCGTCCGGCCAGAGGTAGAGGTCAGCCAGTTGATGGTCGTCCTAGAGACGCAGCTCAGAGGGGAGGTGCAGATCCCCGATTCTATGCTTTACCAGCCAGGCCAGAGGCAGAGGCATCAGATGCCGTGATTACAGGTACCATTCTTGTGTGTGGCAGAGGTGCTTCAGTATTATTTGACCCTCGATCTACATATTCATACGTGTCTTCCTACTTTGCACCGTATTTGGCCGTGCCCAGCTATGCTCTGGATATTCCAGTTTATGTGTCTACACCGGTAGGTGACTCCATTGTAGTCGACCGAGTGCATCATTCGTGTGTAGTTATATTTGGGGGTCTTGAGACCCGTGTTGATATGTTGCTTTTGGACATGGTGGATTTTGATGTCATATTGGGGATGGACTGGTTGTCCCCATACCATGCTATTCTAGATTGTCATGCTAAGACCGTGACCTTGGCCTTGCCAGAATCACCCCGACTAGAGTGAGAAGTTACCTCAAGCCACTCCGTTCGCACTGTTATTTCCTATGTTAAGGCTCGACGCATGGTCGAGAAGGGGTGTCTAGCTTATCTGGCTTATGTTCGTGATTCCAGCACAGAGGTTCCTTCCATTGAGTCAGTCCCTATTGTACGGGAGTTTCCTGAGGTTTTTCCTTCAGACTTGCCGGGCATGCCACTCGACAGGGATATTGATTTCTATATTGATCTGGCACCGGGCACTCAGCCCATCTTTATTCCACCCTATTGTATGGCCCCGCCGGAATTAAAAGAATTGAAAGATCAGTTGCAAGACCTTCTTAAGAAGGGCTTTATCAGGCCCAGTGTTTCCCCTTGGGGAGCACCTGTATTATTTGTAAATGCGAACTCGCCAGTTTTGTCTTGGCTTCGCAAATGCGAACAAAAGTTCGCAAATGCGATCTTCCCAGCCTTAGCTTATTTTTCAAACTCCAGAAATTGGTCGGGGTTCGCAATTGCGAACCCATGTTCGCAAATGCGAACACAGAGACCTGTAAATCACGATTTCCAGATTCATTCTTCACATTTCACAACCCAAAAACACCCATTTGCGATTCTTCACGAACTCCCTCTTCTTCAAAGTAATTGTAAGTCACTTTTTACTTAATTCTTTCAATTCCTAACAACATTAAACATGTTTTTCAATAGAAATCAAAGGTTTTCATGGTAGAATTTCTTGTTTTTGGTAGAATATAGGGTTTTTCATAAATTGGGAAATTGGACCTCGAATTGAGGTCCGATTTTGAAACAAATCATATACTTGAACTCGTGAGGGGATGGGTAACCGGATTTTGGTCCGAACCCCGAGTTTCGACCATGTGGGCCCGGGGTCGAAATTCACTATTCCGGGCAGAATGTTGTAAAAGTTGTAATTGGCCTTATGAATTAGTTTGTTGAGTAATATTGATGATATTAAATCAATTGTGTATAGATACGATTGGATTGGAGCCAAATTTGAAAGGAAAAGGCATTGCCACAGATTGAATTATTCATAAACACTCGAGGTAAGTGTTTGTTCTATCCTAGCTTGAGGGAATAGGATTATGTGCTATGTGTTATGTGATCGAGTGTGGTGTATGGGCTGTGGTGACGAGCATCCATACTCTGGCGTCTAGTATGACCGTGAGTCATTGTTAATACTTGTTGTGGGACATATTTGAATATAAATTGTTGAACCCTTGCCGGGTTGTAGAAGTGTTATTGTTCTCCCTTGTCGAGATTTGTTGTGAAGATGATTGTTTATTGCCCTTGTTGGGACGGTTTATGATTTACTGTTTCATTCTTTGCCCTTAACTGTGATTGTTATTTGGGTGAGGAAAAGTGATAATGCACGAAGGGTGATGCCGTGCTTGATTTATTATTTATGCACGAAGGTTAATGCCATGCCTTGATTTATTATTTATGCACGAAGGTTAATGCCGTGCCTTGTTATTGATTATGCACGAAGGTTAATGCCGTGCCATGTTTTATTGATTATGCACGAAGGTTAATGCCGTGCCATGTTTTATTGATTATGCACGAAGGATCATGCCGTGCCTTGTTATTGAACCATGTACGAAGGATCATGCCATACAATGGATGTGAGGATGAGAGTAAAAGCACGAAGGGTGATGCCGTGCACTTTATTTGCTTATTTGGTGAGGATGAGAGTAAAAGCACGAAGGGTGATGCCGTGCAACTACTTGCTATTTTTTGACTTGATATTACTTGTGTTTCCATTATACTTTGTTTTCCTTGTGAACTTATTAACTGTTGTTAATTGTTGAGTTCTTTTGAGATATTCCTTATTGTGTTATTACTTGGTTAATTCTTGTTATTTGTGGTATACATATATATGGAACTGCACAGGTTTATGTGGGTGTCCGGTCCTAGGCTTGTCACTACTTTGCCGGGATAGGCTAGGCACTTACCAGCACATGGGGTCGGTTGTGCTGATACTATACTTATGTGCGTTTTTGCACAGGTCCAGGTTACGATCAGGAGCAGCACCAGTAAATCGTTTGCGTGGGAGTTGATCATATTTGAGACCGAGGTAGCTTGCAGACGTCCACAGGACCGGCGTCTCTCTCTTTACTTATGTTACTAGCTGTAGTCTTTGTTCCGAGACAAACAGATTATGTTATATTTCTTTCAGACTTTTATGTGTAGTATTCAGTAGTAGTTCGTGAGTTGGTGACTCCACGTCTTGGGTAGAGGATTTCAGTATGGTTTTACCTTGAAACTGCTTAATACTATTTCAATAAAGTCTTCCGCACTTATTTAATTAAAGTTATGGTTTGTTGATAAATTAATTATGAAATTTTATTAAAAACAAGATAGTATGAATACAGTGGTTTGCCTAGCTACTACGAGTAGGCGCCATCACGATCCCGATGTTGGGGGAAAATCCGGGTCGTGACAATTCCTCATTTGAAGTCCTCTTCATTTCTTTGACCAATTAGCTAAGATGTGCATAGCACACATCCTTTGTACACAACCTGAAAAGAATTCCTCAATTGCTGAATCCAATCCTTATAAAGTACAGTTACATGAAAAACAAAAAATGAAAAATATGTCAGTTAAAGAAGGAATATGAAGCTAATGAAACACAAAGTTGTAGTTGCTGAAATATACATTTTGCATAGCAGTGATTATAGTGAAGCATGTGCATCACCCAATCCCAAGTCTTCCTTCAGGAAAGTTAATAACCACGACTATGTACGTTTCTTCTCATAATCAACTAGAACCCAAGCAAGTGGAAGCATTTGGTTATTACCATCCTTAGCCACATCAACTAGTAGTTGCCACATACTTATACCTTTTAGGAAACAACCATCCAAGCCTATGAATTTTTTACACCATAAGAATGCTTTTTTAGTGACTCAAAACAGATGTAAAAATTTATGAACACTGGCTTACCAAGTTCATCCGGTTCACCAAGCTTCACAACATATGGGCTCCCAAGGTTAGTTCCTAACAATTCATCCCTATAATCAAAAATTCTATCAAACTCCACTTTGTGATCACCCATTATTTGCTGCAGTACTTTAGCTCTTGCTCTCTTGGATGTGGTCTTACCAACACGAACTTTGAATTTCTTTCTAATTAATTATTGTAACTTGAATACTCTTATGTTTGGTTGTTCAGTTATTCATCTTTTAGGACCTTGGCCAAGAATATAGAATTGCATAATAATTTTTGGAGAACCTCTCACACTTGTGAACTAGAGTGTAAGTCCGTATACCAAAATTATTACTTACATTGTCCAATCTTGCAAACAAAATCCAATTGCAGTTATCCTTGGTGTACCTTACCCTGGCTCTAGTTGGCTCATTTACATGCTTTTCAATCAGAACTCTTTTTTGTAGTGCATACCTAGTTATTGCATCTCTAAAGTAATCAACACTCTCAAAGATTATACCCAACTACCATACAATCTTTTTACATATCAAACTTCACACTCTTTGTAGATTATCTTTTTTGTTGTTGTCTTTACCTTTTTATCTTCCCATCTTCACTCCAATATTCGTCTTCATCAGTTTCAAAGCTAGAAGCATCAGAACTTAGATAATGTGGTTCATCACCACCTAGCATGCTTCTACACCCTTTTTACCTATTTCAATCTTATCGAAACTAATATTTTTATAGTATCACCACATGGTATATTGTTAGTATCAACAACAACTTTCTCCTTATTTTTCCTCTTTTGAAATGACCTACTTTCCTTCCTAATATTTATTTGCTCCTCATGTACATTACTGCCATAATCATCCCCCCTAAAGAAGTCACTTTCTTTAGAATGAGCATTATATTCAGTTGATTCATCATATCTATCTTCACTTGAGTAATCTTCAGTAAGAGAAGATTCTGGATATGAAAGAGCAGTTGTTAAGTATACTAGATCAGTTATTGAATCTGCAGGAGCAACTGTATAGTAGAAGTGCATAGAGTAGCAGCAACAATGATTGAAGGAGCAACACAGTGTTTGAAGGAGCAACAGTTTTTGGAGGAGCAACAAAACCGTTAAAAGCAACCCCTTTATTAAAAGGTGAACAAGATTCCTCCTCAGGCATATGTACATATACTTCCAAAATAGCTCATATTGTATAGACTTACCAATTGCTAAAAGAGCCCTATCATTTTCGATATCACCTAAAATGCCACAGTTAGGTGTCCGAATACTAAATTTACAACTTGAGTTATTCATTCATTCTTTAATATAATCCTTCAAGTCAAAATAGGATAGGGTATCCACATCAACATCGAAATATTCACTCATACTTCCACCAACATATTTTGGTTCCTAATTTCCAAATTGTAAGAACCCACCATGATATAATCTTAAAGTGATTAAATCAAACCAACTCATACCTATATACAAACAAAGCAAAAAAATCGATAAAACCAGTTTAGCAAAGTTTGATAAATTGTAGATACTAGTATTATAAAAGTACTTATTGGTTAAAACCCAAAAGTTTTCACTGAACCCACGCACAATCGAATCTCTCAGGTTAAATGCAGATAAGAAATTTAATATGCCAATCACAAAATCGCAATGGATAAAAATATTTTAAAACTCTAAACCAACACAAAAGTAATTAAATAAAGTATAGAACTAACTTTTTCTATTGGATTGCGATGAATAAAAATCTTAGCCTTCAAATCTGACCTTCAATCGATACACGAAAAACTCTAGAACACTATTCTTGTTTAGCCTTCTAATCTGACATCCCATTTCTTGAATCGAACCATTAAATAGGAGATTTATACTTATTTTCGATCTATTAGTATCCAATTGTAAGAAAATAAATAATTTCTTTTATGTCTTGATGATTTAGATAAGGATCGAAGAGTGCAGATAGTGTGCAGAGTAGGAGAAAGTTTTGGGTCATAGATAGTCTTATATGCTATGTTTTAATGAAGAGATAAAAAATGATAAAAAGGGGAATGGAATGGGGGGCCATCGGTTTATGATGCGCGTGTCTACATCGCATGTATTTTAACTTGGGTTCCACTCCAGCTCTGCATAAAAAGGTCCAAATAATTAAGGTAAAAAATAGTTTAGGGAGTACTAGGAATCCTATAAAAAAAAAGTATGTAGTTGGATATTTTGGTATAGGTTAGAGAGGTAATTATGCATTTTCCCTAAAAAGAAAGATTTTTAAATTTGTAGTTTTAAATTTTCATGGCAATATTTTTTTTTTTGCTAAATAAGTTTTCTTATCTCAATGCTCTATACAAGTATGTGATCATCCCGAAGTTGGACATGTAGCCCCAACTTTAGTGTGCATCTTTAGCATCCTTTACTAACTCTAATGTGTAGAAATCTTACTACTTAGCATCTATAGAAGTGTGGTAAGCCAATACAAGTTGTGGCTGTAGAATATTGTACATTAAGTTATATTATTTGTACAGTTAGCGAGTTAGTTAGATGGTTATTACTTTAGGTAATCGGCTAGTTCTAGAGTAAGTATTTCTCTATATATACTCCTTGTACAGATACAATTGAAGCTTAGAATAAGATAATGGATATATTCATTTTCTCTATCAAATTCCCTCTCTGAAACTCCTATAGTCTTCTTTCTCAAACATCCTCACTGCTGAAGCTTCCAACTATAGATGTTATTATGGTATCAAAGACGACGTCGTGAATCTCCGGTCACCGAATATTTTCTATTATCTTCAATTTTGGCATTGGATTATCTGTCTAGTGCTGAGTCCAAAACTAGGATTCTTAAATTTGAACTAATTTGTTTCAAACCAGAGCAATTGTGCAACATTTCTGAACTTATCTATAATCTCCATGGAAATTGGCGAGGAAACAAGTGCCACACTAGTTGGGCTAACCACAGGAACTTCTGACGAGACAATTGATCCCCATTAAACATAACCATCCTCTATACCTATAACTAGCTGACACTCCAGGTAGCACCTTAATCTCTCTTTAGTTAACTGGATCTAAGAACTATGTTATTTGGAGAAGATCTATGAGAATTGGACTGTTAGTAAAAGCAAACTAGGTTTTGTTGATGGTAGATTCGCCAAGTCTAGGTTTGAACCTGAGTTACGTGATCAGTGGGAGAAGGTAAATGCTGTAGTTTTGTCTTTGTTCATAAATGTTGTAAGCCCAGGGCTATTAAGCAATGTAGTGTATGCCTCAAATGCTCACAAAGTGTGGGAGGATTTGAAAGAAAGGTTTGATAAAGTGAATGGTACTAGGGAGAATACTTACATAAATAAATTCACTCACTTACTCGACACAACGACTGTTAGAGATTAGTTTTCTTAACCCAGGGACCTTGGGATGAGTTTGACGCTATTATACCCTGTCCTAGTTTCCCATGTCCAATGTCAAGGAAATATCTCGAGCACTTTGAGTAGCAAAGGTTAATCTTGTTTTTAAGTGGTTGAATGAGTCCTACAACCAAGCAGGGAGTATTATCATAATGATGTATCCTACTCCATCAGTAAATAAGGCATACTCCATGATCATAGATCAAGAAAGCCAAAGAAACTTGGCTAATTTCACACAAACCTCACGGGTCATCGAGGCAATAGAAAGCACTGCCTTCAATAATAAGGGGGAAGCTATGATGGTTCTAACTTCAAAGCTGGACAAAAAAGAAACATACCTGTATGTGAGTACTGTCATATGAATAGTCATACTGAGGAAAACTGTCATAAACTAGTTGGATATCTACCAGACTTCCTAAAAGGAAAGGAGGAGCAATTGAAACTGGTAACTCTTGTACAAATCAAGCTCGTTGGATGACACCTTATACATAAGATGTAACATATAGAGAAAATAGTCATGTCAACAATGCTAACAAACTTGGGCAACACCCATCTGTCAGGGAAGGCTTCAGTTGTATGGCATTACCAGCAGGTTAGAAACAAGGTCCCTCAGCCTTCTTCACACCACAGCAGTATCAGTAAATTATTCAAATGCTTGGTAAGGGATCAGATGAAGGACCCTCAACCAAGTCAGCAGCTGCAGGTACAGAAACAGATCATGTGTCTATATATAGTGATAAAAAATGGATTGTAGATATACGTGCTTCTAATAATATGACCCCAAGCTTAAAAATATTGAGGGCATACAAATTAGTACCAAAATAAGACATGAATAATGTGCATTTACCTACAGGTAGCATAAATTACGCACATATGATTGGCTTTTGTGTTTAAGAACCAAAACATATCTACTGTCTTGTATATACATGAGTTTAAGTTCAATCTTCTCTGAGTATCCAAACTCATTAAAGAACTAAAATTCTTGGTATTGTTCTTTCCTGACTTCTACATCTTCCAAGATCTGTTCAATTGACAGATGAAGGGTATTGGTAGCGAGAAATATGTACTATATGTGTTACACAAAAGGCAAGTGAAAGACTCATGTCAGGACTCCAAATTACAAGTGAATAACACAGGTTCTACAAATAAGACTAGCTACTCTTACATGTCTGTTGTGTCAGATTCTAGTAGCTTGTGGCATAAGAGCTTAGGGCATGCTCCATTAGATGTAATAAGGAAACATGTGTTTCTTAGACACTTGAAATATGATTTTCATCAACATTGCATTGTATATCCTCTTGTAAAACAAACAAAATCGCCATTTCATCCGAGTAATATTGTGTCTACTTCTGCTTTTGATTTACTATATTATGATATTTGGGGTACACACAAAGTCCCAACATATGGTGGAAAAATATTTTGTCATAATTGTGGATGACCACACCATATTTTCCTGAAAGTTTCTTTTGCATTCAAAATCTGATACTATAGTAGTGCTTAAGGAATTTTTTTCTAAAGTCAAAAATATATTCAGTGCTTCTGTTAAGATACTCAGAACAGATAATGGAAATGAGTTATATAGCACTGACTTCAATGAATTCCTATATGCTCTTGGAGTTAAACATCATATTACATGTTTTTATACTCCACATCAGAATGGAGTAGCATAAAGAAAATACTGAACTATCCTTGAAATAGACAGAACATTAACGTTCCAAGCAGGTATTCCTCTTAGATTTTGGGGTGAATGTATCAACACCACTGTCTATCTTTTGAACATGCTACCATCAAGAGTCATCAACTTCAGATCTCCACTTGAGATGCTTTATTTGCATGCTCCTACTCTAAGTCACCTGAGAGTATTTGGATGCCTTTTCTATGAAGCTGTCCCTAAATACATGGATAAATTTACCTCGAGAGCCATCCCAGCAGTACTTGTGGGCTATTCTTCTATCCAAAGGGCTTTGGGATACAAACTAGATAATCTTCAGAACAAAACTCTCATAGAAAACAAAAATGTGGTGTTCAAAGAGGATGTTTATTCCTTCAAACATCTAAAGCCTGCAGGCACTCCTATGTTTCCAGTTTTGGACTTGGTATCATCTGATGATTCTGTTGCAGCTGCGTCTCCAACTCTCACAAATCAGTCTACGCAGGTGAATGTTCCAACTGATAGGGAGGTTTCATCATCTCTTCATATTCTTGAAAAAACTCATGCAGAGATTCTCTCGTCATTTGTTTAGATTCCTACACAATCTAATGTAGAAGTTCTATCACAAATCATTTGCATATATCAATTCTTTAACTGAAACACCCACTTCTAAGATTACGTTACCAAACCAGTGGGCAACTCCTGCACATATCCTATTTTCTCCTATGTTACCTACTCACATATGAAACTACCTTATCAAAATATGTTGGCTCTTCACTCAGCAGTAACTGAACCCAAGACCTTCAAAGAGGTTGTGTCTGACCCTAAATTGGTGCACGAAATAAAATAGGAAGTTGCAACACTTGAAGACAATAACATTTGTACTATTGTAGACTTGCCTCCTGGAAAGACTCCCATTGGATGCAAATAGATTTTTAAAATCAAATATATAGCTTCAGGAAAGGTTGAAATATACAAAGCTAGTGTAGTGGCCAAAGGGTACAACCAGAGATAGGGCCTTGATTACATTGAGACCTTTTCTCATGTGGCTAAGGTGATGACTGTGAGGTCCATCATTGCACCGGTTGCTGCTAAATACTGGTTAATCTACCAAATGGATATTCACAATGTATTCCTCGATCTTCTTGAGGAGGTGTACATGCATATTCTTGAAGGATTTTGCAGACATGGGGAGACAAAGAATGTCTCTAAATTGCACAAATTATTGTATGGCCTTAAGCAGGCCCTAAGGCAACGGAACTTAAAACTCACTGAATCCCTTGTGAAGACGAGATTCAAGTAGAGTTATTTTGATTATTCTTTATTCACTAAACAAACAAATGATGACATTATGATTGTCCTAGTGTGTAGATGATTTATTCATTACTGGCACCAATCCTAAGCAACCAAATGAGATAATAAGTGATATGTAAACCAACTTCAAAATGAAACATCTTCGTGAATTGAAATTCTTTCGGGGAATTGAGTTTTCCAGGTCTAAGGAAGTCATATTGATGAATCAGAGGAAGTATTCCATGGAATTGATCTCTGAATTTATCCTTGGTGGTGCAAAACTTGTTGGATCCACTTGAAATGAATCAGAAATTGACTACAATAAAGTATGACAAATAGATGAATGTCAATCCTGAGGATGAAATGTTAAAAGATTCTTGTATCTTTCAAAGGTTAGTTGGAAGACTGATATATCTCACCATGATTAGACTTAACTTATCCTTTGCAGTGTAAGTTCTCAGTCAATTCATACACTGTCCGAATGTGTCATATATGGAAGATGTCCTTATAGTGGTGAGATACATCTAAGCCGAACCTGGATTTGGCCTACTTATGCATGTTGATAGCACAAATAAGCTTACTCCCTATTGCGTGATTCTGACTAGGGAGCTTGTCTACAAACAAGAAGGTTAGTTACTCGATACATTGTCATGTTTGGGAATGCACTTGTATTTTGGAAGTCTAAGAAACAAGACACTATTTCAAAGAGCTCTGCAGAAGCTGAATCCAAAAGTGTGGCCACATGTTCAGCTGAAGTGACCAGGATAATAGGGCTGTTAGAAGAGCTTGGCATGAAGCTAAAGTTAGATATTGATCTTATGTGTGACAAAAATTCATCAATTCAGATTGCTGCAAACTCAATTTTTTGTGAGAGGACAAAACATATAGATATAGGCTGCCATTTTGTAAGGGAAAAAATCATGCAAAGGGTGATGATAACTGAACATTTTCATACGAAAGAACAACTAGCTGATTTGTTAACCAAAAGCTTGGGTAAGGTGTAACATGACTATCTATTGGAGAAACTTGGGCTGAAGAACCTGTTCAAGCCATCAGCTTGAGGGGGAGCGTAGAAGAGTGGTAAGCCAATACAAGTTGTGGCTGTAGATTATTATACATTAAGTTGTATCTGTAAGTGAGTTAGTTAGACGGTTATTACTATCGGTAGTCGGTTAGTTCTAGAGTATGTAGAGTATGTGTTTGTCTATATATACTCCTTGTACATATACAATTGAAGCTTAGAAGAAGATAATGGAGATATTCATTTTCTCTCTCGAATTCCCTCTCTAAAACTCCTCTCATCTTCTTCCTCAAACCATCCTCACTATTGAAGCTTCTAGCTATGGATGTTATCAGTATCCTATATCTTATTACACCTCATTAGACCTTTCTCCTTATTGCTTCATGGATAGAAGTTTAGGCTTGTCATTCGCTAAGTGAAATGCTATAATTAAAAATAAATTATTTTAATTATATAAATAATTAATCATTTTGAAATTAATCGGTAAAAAATAATACTCTCTTCGTTTCAATTTGTGTGAACCCATTTGACTGAGAAAGGAGTTTAAGAAAAGAGATAAGTCTTTTAAATTTGTGGTGTAAAATGAAGTACATATATTTTGTATGGCTATAAATCATTGCATAAAGATAAATTGGTTTCAAATAGAGAAACATGTCATTCTTTAGGTTCATATTAATTGAAATAAGTTCACATAAATTAGAATGGAGGAAGTATCACGTAAAAAACGGAGGGAGGAGCTAAGTTCGCTTTCCAAAAAATTGTTGACTTTACGTTTTGTTATTACTCTATTTTCTCTTGCCATTAAAATAAAAGTTTAAATAAATAACTCACCGTTTTGTCTCATATTTCGTTCTCGTCAGCATAACTTGATAAAACGTGAGTTTGACCCTCTAACTTTCTAAGGTTTGCAGTATATCCTTTTGGCTAGTAATATAATACTAATACGAATACGATTAAATCATTATTATTATTATTGTTTAATGACAATTATGAATTGATTAATAGGTTCATTATACATCACAACACACGCAACTAGAATCACTTTTCAAAATATTTAGATGAGAGAGACAAATTTGTCCTTTCTTGACTAGATTTTTTTTTATGCTAATCAAAATATTAATTTCCAAGGTGAACTCTCCTTAGATTTGTTGACTTTTTGTACTGTTATTACTCTATCCTCTCGTGATACGAAAGAAGAGGACTAAAAGTTTGAATAAATAACTCGGATTTTTGTCGCGTATTGAGTTGATTTGGCATTTGAAAGAAAATCTTTCACACACTTCTCATATATAGTTTTTAGGTTCGTTCATCTTTCAAATTCATGTGATTTTTTTAATAAATAACTCTAAGATTGGCAATATACAAAACCTTTTTGCCTAATAAAATACATAACTAACCAGGAAAATCCAAACCTTATTCGATAAACTAAAACATCGTTAGACGAGGAAAACGATTCTAAAAGATTGGATAAGTGCACAATATTGAAATTACTATAATCTATTAGGTCAAAGATAAAAAGAAAGCAAGATATGTTTTTGGCATTATTATTATTATTATTATTATTATTATTATTATTATTATTATTATTATTATTATTATTATTATTATAATTATTATTTAGAAAACAAGTTATGTAATGAAGATTTTGTCAAACATTGGATTGGAGTTTGTGGTGACCTAGTCTGTTTGTCACATTATATAGACTTATTATTAATGTTTACCTCAAAAAGTGAGTTTAAAGATTAAAGATATTTTGTGATTTTATAGATACGTGATATATTCTAATACTAGTGATTATATATTTAATATTTAAGTAAGAAGATATAAAGAACCAAATCAATATTGTTGGAACAGTAAAGGGCCTCGAGCTTGACTTATCCAGGGACCTCGAGGTCATAAAGTTTGAACAATAAAGTGAAGGCAATAAAGTTGAAGAATAATTGGAGAGCACGTTAAGCAAGAAGAATAAGAATGTTCTATTGCAATGAATGATCTGATGGCCTTACAAGATGATTGTGGTCCCCTTTATATAGGAGGAGAAATTCCAATATAGTACCTTACTTATAAAGGTAAAGAATTCTATTGGTACACATGTATAACGTCCTAGTACGGATCTGTACAATTTCGTACAACCTTATCCTATAATTACTGACAGGTCCACGTGTCCTTGAGAAGTTCCCGCTCTTTCTTGATTGACTTCGAGATAATGCTGCCCTTGATGCAGTCCGTGCCAGACACTCGATCAGCTTTCCCGAGGTAGCTGTTCGACACCCACTTCGTGTCTTCTTGGACTCAGGACTATAGCCGGTTTTGAGCCTTCAAAACCATACTCTTCGATTTTGACTGTATACAATTAATGCACCGTTTCAGAATAGAATGATATGAAACGATTTTGACCTTGATTTTCTTAATCTCTTTTAATGACATCATCCTCATAAAGCTAATGTACGAGGTGACCGAAACATCCTATTGGCCTGCTTCCCAAAAATATTAAATGCACATCAGTGTCAATCGACCATTAACGCCTTCGTACCGTCGCTGCCCTTCCATAAATATGGGGCGTCTTCCTTTAGTAGACAAATTTACATTTCCTCAATCTCTTCCAATCCTCATCTCTTCAATCACTTGTTTCCTTCACCTCTTTAAAAGTTGTGAAATACCAAGCTTTAGCCGAAAACGCTACATCCCAGTTCACCTATCTTCCTATTGTAACCATGACAAAAACTTCTAAGATAGTCCCTAAAAAAAAGCATCATCTTCCTACGCCTCCCGGCTGGCCAAATTGGTGGTGCCACCGAAACTTGAAGAGATTATCCCTGGTGGTTGCATCACTAAAAAGGACTTCAGTATCGAGAATCCTCTAAATGTCGAGGGCTAATGCGAGCATGCGTCACAATATATTAGCCTGATAACCACGCAGCTCGTCAAGGATGTAAGGAAGGATTGTCAATAGGGGGACGAGGTCAAGATTCAGATCCCCAAGACTGATGAAATCATAACTACCCAAAATGAGGGATTTTTGAGTATTTACCACTTATCCTTTCACATTTCCCCCCCTCGATCCGGTGGAGATTGACTTCTACAAGGCATACGAAGTCACCCTCGGCCAAATCAACCTTTTGTTTGGATTATTGTGATCATGTTGATGTACTTCTCTGAGAAGGCCGAAGATTTAGAGTTCACCCTTAGCCACTTGATTCGACTGTATCGACCTCGGTTATTCCGAGGGCTTATCAAGCTGCAACATCGAACCACAAAGTCTTTTTCTGCCAGTACCGATGAAATAAAAGATCGATGCTGAATGCGCCGATTTGTTAGAGTCAGGACTTCGGACATCAAAAAATGCCATTTCTGGAGAGGTGGGATTTTAACCGTAAGTGGAGCCGTATTTCCCTTTGTATCTATTCTTGTTATTTTATTTTTCATAGCTTACTTACCTATCTTTTGGCAGGCAACACTTGGGCTCCCTTGGGGGTGCCTGACCTCGAGACTTTGGTCAGCAAACTAGCTGCCAAATCCTCTTATGACAAGTGTAAATAGCATGAACTGGTGAATGGCGAAGCTAAGGACCACGACCTCGAAGACATGTCTGAGATGAGGGCGGCCCCCCCCCAAGGAAACAACCAAGCCTTCAAATCCAAAGCATGAGAAGGATAATAAAAGAAAAAGGGTCTTGGAGCCCGAAGATCCCCAAGACCAGAAAACCTCCCATTGTGGGCTACGAAAAAGGTTTGCTCAAACGGGCACAGACTCAACCCATGACTTCCTAAATGGTATGGAAAACGATGAGGAAGAATCGATGCTGGAAACTTAGGCCAGGAAATCAGTCGAGGCCGCCAAGCCTTTTGAACTAGAAAATCCACCTTGTGAGGATGCCTGAAGAGAAGACATGGGCAAGGCCTCCATATTGCCGGAGGTTGATATTGTCCTTCCGTCAAACATACCATAAGGGGTAAATACTGATGCCTCCAAGGGTAATAAGAACACCCCGAGTGAAGAGCTCGGGGTGACACTAGTTTCATTCTTTTTTATTGCCAATTATTCTGGGGAGGTAATCGAGGAAGCCAACACTTTGCATATGCCTAACCCAAGTAAGGTCATCGCGGATGATCCTTTCCAGAGGTTTTATGCTTTAATTGAGGGTGTCGATGTCTTTAATGATTCATCCTTCATTTTTGAAGTGGCCCATCATCTCTTTCTTCGGGTAAGGACTTGCCCTATTTATTACAAGTTTTTCTCACATTGTTTTCCTCTTCTATTGACGTGTCTTTATTTCACGTCTAGGCTGTCAGAAAGTTAATAGCCGAGCTAAAACAATGTGAGGTCGAGCTCAAGAGAGTCTCTGGTGAAGAGAAGGACTTAAGGCTCTGTTATAATCAGAAGAAAAGAGAACTTAAGGACCTCCAGACTGCTTTGGCTAAAGCTAAAAAAATCGAGTCCGAGCTGGACGAGCAGGTAACTCTGATTTAAAAAATGTTTGGCCTTTTTATCCCTTTTTCAGAGGCTAATGTATCAGCTACAACAAAAGTGGACATGATTGGGCAGCTCCGGGGCAAAGTGAACAAAGTTCGGGTTGGTTTCCACCAGTGGAAGGAGAACATGGATCGACTCGCCGAAAAGGAAGCTGTTAAGGCTCAACTAATCTCGGCCGAGGCTCAACTCCGTGGTGCTTAAGCGAAAGGTTTGGCTCAGGCCAGGGAAATCGAGGGGTTAGGGGCCGAACTGGCTAAAGCCCAAACTCTAGCTGCATATTCTAAGGCTGAGGCAGCACAAGCAAATGCCGAGGTTGAGAAGGCAAAAGTTGTGGACAATAAATCCATCACCATATATAGGAGAGAAGTCGCAACCGTTCATACTAAGTTGAGGGCGGTCTCTAATTAGGAAAACAAGAGTTGTGAATGGGCTAAGTGTATAGCACGGAGGGAGACTCCCAACGAAGTTCGTGCTTGAGGAATCGACCTTGCCGAAGAGATAGCCAAAGCACAAGCATGGGAAACCAATGCTAGGTTTATTATCTCTTCTGATAATGAGGACGTGGTGAGTGGCTCCAGGAACGAGGAAGATGAAAAAGATGCTTTCGAAGGGGTAGAGGCCCCAGAAGATAAAGCTACCACAGATGAACATGGTACTCCTAGGGATGTGCTCGGAAAATAAATTAGGCTTCTATTTTTTGTTATAATATGCTTTGTAAATTTCCCTGTTGAATATAAAGTAGATTTTGCTCTGTTCTTTATTTGTGGTGACTTTTTATTTTGTCTCTGTTCATAAATTTTTTTGATGATTCACAATTCAAATATTGGTTTAGACACGCAAAAAGCCCTTAGGCTTTTATTTCCCAAGATCGTACCCCTTAGGGTTTTGGATGATCCCTGAGCAAAACTTAAAGTTAAATTAATGCAAACTCGGGGCCTTTGAGTCCAAGTTAAAAGAGAATGGGGTTTCAGACTCCCATAGGTATTTCACGCTATATTCTTTTTAAGCTGGCCCTTAGGCTCTTTATATATCGGCCCTTTGGTTCTTTTTTAGAATTGGCCTTTAGGCTCTTTTGCGTTGGCTCTTAGGCTTTTTTAGGTTGGCCCTAAGGCTATTTAAATAGGGCCATTTCAGCCTTAGTATGTCTATATAGTTTTCCCTCACTTCAGCCAAAAGATTTAATGAAATTTTTATTTATGCCTTAGGCTTGCATTTCTGTACCCGTTGTATTTGTCGAAGGCTCAACGTATTAGAATATTATTAGTTGTTATGTTTGTGTGGACATAGTTGAATGCCTCTTAAAGATTTTCTAAAAGATGATGTTATCTAAGCCCTTGGGTTGTTCGAGGGCTAATTTATTGAAGCCTTATGTCACGACCCGGATTTCCCAACATCGGGGTCATGATGGCGCCTACTAAATGGAAGCTAGGCAAGCCAAATATTAATTACATCTCCATTAATTACTAATTTCTTATTAACAACATAAAAATTACAGCGGAAGACTTAGTCAAATGTGATAAAGAAAATCCAAATCTGATATACTACCCAAGATTGGTGTCACAATACTCACGAACTTCTAAGAATAATACACATAACTGTCTGAAAGAAAATACAAGCTGTTTATCTCGATTACATGAGATAACAGAATGAAAAGCATAGATAGAAGAGACAACGGGTCCTGCGGACGCCTGCAAGGCTACCTCGTAGTCTCAGTAGTCGGAAAATCCACAAGTCTCTACTGCCGCTGCTGCTGTCCGTAACCTGTATCTGCGCAAAAAGAGCGCAGAGTGTAGTATAAGCACAACCGACCCCATGTGCTGGTAAGTGCCTGGCCTATCCCAGCGAACTAGTGACAAGGCTAAGGCCAGTCACCCACCTAAACCTGTACAGTTGCAATATAGATATATATATGTATATATACGATACATTTATAAAGAAATACTATGCTCTAAAATAACAGTCAATAACTCAAGTTATCCAGAATAATCAAATCAACAGAATAAACCTTACTTTCTTGTCTCAATTTCCTCTTTCATTTCATGTCTCGTGGTAGGCGTACCACCCGCTCCCAACTATCACATTAATTATCTCTTGTGGTAGGCGTACCACCCGCTCCCAATTGTCAATAATTATATATCGTGGTAGGCGTACCACCCGCTCCCAATGATATCAATAATTATATCTTGTGGTAGGCGTACCACCCGCTCCCAAATATATCAATAATTATATCTCGTGGTAGGCGTACCACCCGCTCCCAATTATATCAATAATTATATCTCGTGGTAGGCGTACCACCCGCTCCCAAATATATCAATAATTATATCTCGTGGTAGGCGTACCACCCGCTCCCAATTATATCAATAATTATATCTTGTGGTAGGCGTACCACCCGCTCCCAAATATATCAATAATTATATCTCGTGGTAGGCGTACCACCCGCTCCCAATTATATCAATAATTATATCTCGTGGTAGGCGTACCACCCGCTCCCAAATATATCAATAATTATATCTTGTGGTAGGCGTACCACCCGCTCCCAAATATATCAATAATTATATATGTTACCGGCATTTAGCCAATAATCTCTATGTCAACAATATTTATAATTAAATTCATATCCCTACAAGCTAGGATAGAACAAACACTTACCTCGGAAGTTTACGAATGATTTAATCCGTGGCAATGCCCTTTCCTTTCGAATTTGACTCCAATCCAATTGTATCTATACACAATTGATTTAATATCATCAATTCTACTCAACAAACTAATTCTTAAGACCAAATACCACTTTTACAACATTCTGCCATGAATAGTGAATTTCAACCCCGGGCCCACATGGTCGGAATTCGGGGTTAGTACCAAAATCCGGTTACCCATCCCCCCACGAGTTCATGTATATGATTTGTTTCAAAATCGGACCTCAATTCGAGGTCCAATTCCCCAATTTATGAAAAACCCTATTTTCTAACAAAAACAAGAATTTTACCATGAAAATCTTTGATTTCTTATGAAAAACATGTTTAATGATGTTAGGAATTGAAAGAATTAAGTAAAAAGTGACTTACAATCGTTTTGATGAAGAAGAAATCCTTGAAGAGTCGCAAATGGGTGTTTTGGTTTTGTGAAAAATGAAGAAATGACTGAAATTCGTGTTTTTCAGGTCTCCGTGTTCGCATTTGCGAACATGGGTTCGCAATTGCGAACCCCGACCAATTTCTGGAGTTTGAAAAATAAGCTAAGGGTGGGAAGTTCGCATTTGCGAACTTTTCTTCGCATTTGCGAAGCCAAGGCAAAATTGGGAAGTTCGCATTTGCGAACTATTGTTCGCAATTGCGAACACAAGGCTAAATATGGGGAGGTTCGCATTTGCGAACTATTGTTCGCATTTGCGAACCCATGCGGAATAGTGGCCAGTTCGCATTTGCGAACCATAGCTCGCATTTGCGAGCACAGGCACAGAAAGGTCAAGTTCGCATTTGCGAACTATTGTTCGCATTTGCGAACACAGACACAATAGGGGGAGTTCGCATTTGCGAACTATTGTTCGCATTTGCGAACTCCGCAGAATAGTGGGGAGTTCGCATTTGCGAACTATTGTTCGCATTTGCGAACTCTGCAGACCAGTTGCAGACAGCAACTTCTAACATGAAAAATTGATCTCGTGGCCTATCCAAAGTTCACCCGAGCCCTCGGGGCTCCAAACCAAATATGCACATAACCTCAAAAACACATTATGAACTTGTTCGTGCGATCACATCGCCAATATCACCTCGTTTTCATCAAATCAAGCCTCAAACTCATGATTTTCATACTTTTGATTTTTAAAACTTCTTAACTTGGAACTCAAGGTCCAAAACATCTCAAACGACATCCAAATGTCACCAAACTTTACAGAAATCACATATATAATATTTAAGACTTGTACCGGGCGTCGGAACCAAAATACGAGCCCGATACCAAGGTCAATTAATTTATTTCTTTTAATAATTACATCAAAAACAATTTCACATAAAAATTCATAACTTGGGCTCTAGGCCTCGAATTCGACTCCGGACGCATGTCCAAGTCCCATATTTTCCTACGGACCTCTCGGGACCATCAAATCTCGGGTCCGGATCCGTTTACCAAAAATGTTGACCGAAGTCAACCATATCAATATTAATATCATTTTTATCCAAATTTCTCATAGAATTCATATTTTCTATCACAAAATCTTTCCGGCTACATGCTCGGATCGTGCACGTAAATCGAGGCAACATAGAATGAGGTTTTCAAGGCCTCGGAAGCTCGAAATGATTAATAAAATAAGTGATGACCCTTTGGGTCGTCACATTCTCCACCTCTAAAACAACCGTTCGTCCTCGAACGGACAAAAGAAAGAAATACCCGAGTCAAGGAATAGATGAGGATATTGGCTCCGCATGATAGACTCGGACTCCCAGGTCGATGCCTCAGGAGGCTGACCCCTCCACTAAACTCGCACAGAAGGAAAACTCTTCGACCTCAACTGTCGAACGTGCCGATATAGAATAACTACCAGCTCTTCCTCATAGGACAGATCTTTGTCCACTTGGACAGTGCTGAAATCTAACACGCGCGATGGATCGCCGTGATATTTTCGAAGCATGGATACATAAAACACTGGATGTACAGCTGATAAGCTAGGCGGCAAAGCTAATCTGTAAGCCACCCCTCCCACTCTGTCTAGAATCTCAAATGGACCAATATACCTAGGGCTGAGCTTGCCCTTCTTTCCGAACCTCATCACGCCCTTCATAGGCGACACCCGAAGCAATACTCGTTCACCAACCATGAAATCTACATCTCGCACCTTGCGATCCGCATAAGTCTTTTGCCTAGACTGAGCTGAACGCAATCTCTCCTGAATAGTCTTGACCTTATCCAAGGCCTCCTGAACTAAGTCTGTACCCAACAACCGAGCCTCTCCCGGTTCAAACCATCCAACCGGTGATCGACATCGCCTACCATACAACGCCTCATACGGAGCCATCTGGATGCTAGATTGGTAACTGTTATTGTAGGCGAACTCTGCTAATGGTAGAAACTGATCCCACGAGCCTCCGAAATCAATAACACAGGCTCGAAGCATGTCCTCAAGAATCTGAATAGTCCTCTCGGACTGGCCATCCGTCTGAGGATGAAATGCCGTACTCAACTGAACCCGAGTGCCTAACTCCCGCCGGACCGCTCTCCCGAACCGCGAGGTAAACTCGCGTACCCCGATCGGAGATAATAGATATCGGCACCCCATGGAGACGGACAATCTCCCTAATGTAAACCTCCGCTAACCTCTCCGACGAGTAGGAGACAGATACTGGAATAAAGTGTGCTGATTTGGTCAGTCTATCAACAATGACCCAGATAGCATCAAATTTTCTCCGAGTCAAAGGAAGTCCAGTAACGAAGTCCATAGTGATCCGCTCCCATTTTCACTCGGGAATTTCAATCCTCTGGAACACACCACCAGGTCTCTGGTGCTCATATTTCACCTGCCTGACAATTTAGACACCGAGCGACATACGCAACGATATCTTTCTTCATTCTGCGCCACCAATAGTGTTGTCGTAAGTCCTGGTACATCTTCGCGGCGTCTGGGTGAATAGAATACCGTGAACTGTGGGCCTCTGCTAAGATCAACTCTCGAATCCCTTCGACATTAGGTACACAAACTCGACCCTGCAATTTCAATATCCCATCATCATCTAAACTTACCCGTGTGGCACCTCCCCGCTGTACCTGTATCTCTCAACTCACGCAAACGAGGATCATCAAATTGCCTCTCACGGATGCGCTCTAATAATGAAGAACGAGCGACCGTGCAGGCTAACACCCTGCTAGGCTCAGAAATGTCTAATCTCACGAACCGGTTGGCTAAGGCCTGGACATCTAGAGCTAATGGTCTCTGACTGACCGGAATATATGCAAGACTACCCATGCCGGCAGACTTTCTACTCAATGCATCGGCCACCACATTGGCCTTACCTGGGTGATATAAAATAGTAACATCATAGTCTTTTAGCAACTCTAGCCACCTTCTCCGCCTCATATTCAACTCTTTCTGCTTAAACAAATACTGAAGACTCTTATGATCGGTGTACACTTCACATGCTACACCATACAAATAATGCCTCCGGATCTTCAATGCGTGAATAATCGCCGCCAATTCTAGATCATGCACCTGGATAGTTCTTCTCATGAATCTTCAACTGCCTCGAA
Source organism: Nicotiana noctiflora (assembly GCA_032618575.1). NCBI lineage: Eukaryota > Viridiplantae > Streptophyta > Magnoliopsida > Solanales > Solanaceae > Nicotiana > Nicotiana noctiflora. The sequence goes on from JASVEL010005715.1 coordinate 160,731, forward strand.
GCATAGGCAATAACCTTGCCATCTTGCATTAACACTGCACCAAGCCCAATACGGGAAGCATCACAATAAACAGTATAAGGTCCCGTACCTGTGGGTAAAACCAATACCGGTGTCGTGGTCAAGGTTGTCTTGAGCTTTTGAAAGCTCGCCTCACATTCATCGGACCATTCAAATTGAACACCCTTCTGGGTCAATCTGGTCAGTGGGGTTGTAATAGACGAAAATCCTTCTACGAATCGGCGATAATAGCCCGCTAACCCCAAGAAACTCCGAATATCTGTGGCTGATGTCGGTCTAGGCCAACTTCTTGACTGCCTCAATCTTCTTCGAATCAACCTGAATACCTGCTACCGTCAAAATATGACCCAGGAATACAACTGAACTTAGCCAAAATTCATACTTTGAAAATTTTGCATCTAGTTGGCTATCTTTCAGAGTCTGCAAGGCCACTCTGAGATGTTGCGCATGCTCCTCCTGACTGCGGGAGTAGGTCAATATGGAAACAATGAAGACTACAACGAACAAGTCTAAATAAGGCACGAACACCTCATGCGTATGCACATATCCATGACTCTGAAGTCTGGCCATAAGAGTTGTTCTTAAATTACAACATTGTCAATTAACCCCGTTATCAAATACCTTATTCTACAAATCCCACTTTACTCAGAATGAGGTATCGTGACCTCGTGATTATTTTCCCGAATTAATGCGTCATATTTATCCTTACCTGGTGCTCGTCTCAAGGGCTAAGCTCAACGGTTTCAAAATAGAAATGGCTAAATATGAACATAAACTATACAAGAATTGTCAAATAGTCCTAACGGGCATGACTCTTATTTACGAATGCAATACGAAAATATTAATTTCATAAAAGAAGAATTTTAAACACATAAACTCTTACTACCAGGACCCAGTCCTCATATGATATCCACCGCAGAGCTTGAAGCTCGGCTTAGAAATATTTCACATTATGCCAAAAATTGGAGGATCTCATCCTCAACTCCGAATCACAGTGCTTGCACATCATATCATCTGAAATTTTTCATTTCCTTTCTTTCTTCCTTTCAATAATTGTCCGTCAAAGATAATCACGACATAAAATAAGCCCTCATACTGATAGGGAGCACAATTAACGATTAAAATTAGTTATCCCGAAAATTATATCAAAACCCACTGTAATAAGTAATATAAAGTCACTCTTAGCCTCATGGATATTTTAGTGACTAACACCTAATAATAGGGATGTCTATCCTCATGTAATATCTCAACGTGAGTATTTCCCTAAGTAGGTTTGATGATTACGATACTCGCTCATGAATGGAGCATGTTAAAAGGACTCGCCTAAATTTTCTTTCAAAAACCAAATTAAATTAAGGGAAAAATTATTCTGTCTATAACAATCTGAATTATACGTGTGATGACCACATTTGGTGTAGTGACCTCCCTCATATCATAAAAATTATATCAATGGTCGGGTCTCCACCTCTAGGATTTTCACCTCCACCTCTAACATCATAACCTCTACATCTGGTTGGCCATGTAGGATAATTATTAACTGCAATGGAGCGTGTAGCCTGAGTGCTTTCCTAAAATTGTATTTCTCCAATATTCCACATTCACAGCAATTCCTTTAAGGATCAGTTAATTTGTTGTTCATGACAATATATATTCGGATACAGTCATTGTGACCTAGTACAACCGTTCAGATCGCATATACTACATATTGCAGAGAATCTCCGGGTGACGTCTTCATAACATTTTCTAAAAATAGAGTTTAGTAGATAGCGTTGCATTGGCCGGCTTGCCCTCTTGGTAATCTTGTCACAAACATTGATGGCCAATTTCCTCTTTTGCTATGTTGGCTTAACACCGTTGAGCTACCCCGTTTACTCACAAACTCTTCGTTATTCTTCTGGGGCGATTTCTTACCCCATGAAATGAACCAACCTTAAATATGTATAAATTATTTAGAGGACCTTTCTATACCATATATATATAGTCCAATAACTCACCATATTTGTCCTTCACAACTCCAACACATCGACCGGACGTCAAGGTCCGTTGAAACCCAACACGATTTATTAGGTGATCTCCTGATATAATTGCATCTTCCGTTGGGACCATAACTGGTGTGGTAAATACATTATCTTCCCACTATTTCTGTGTGCCTTCTGTAGCACAGTAAAATGAACTCCTCGCATTCGACTATTCCCACGTTCTGTAATTCCTCATAAGAACTGTCAAGCACAATCTCGTGGGTTCTCAAAAGATGCACCGCTGAAGGTGGTAGCGAAGACTTTGGTGAAACCTATCCGTCCTCCGTAAAACTTTTGAAGGCATAGTTGATCTATCACCAGCCTGTGCCATTGTTCGGCTGGATAAGCGATACGTGACTACGCCATTCGTGGGAAGACAAGAGTGGAAATTTAACTTAACACTTTGAAGAACAAATTCGCACGATAAGAAAGAACAAATAAGAGACTCTTTCCTAACTCAATAGACTATGGAGGACAAGTACAGACGTCTCCGTACCTACCTCTCAAACTCTACTAAGCTTGTTCGTGAGTGGTGAGACCTATGTAACCTAGAGCTCTGATACCAACTTGTCACGACCCGGATTTCCCAACATCGGGGTCATGATGGAGCCTACTAAATGGAAGCTAGGCAAGCCAAATATTAATTACATCTCCATTAATTACTAATTTCTTATTAACAACATAAAAATTACAGCGGAAGACTTAGTCAAATGTGATAAAGAAAATCCAAATCTGATATACTACCCAAGATTGGTGTCACAATACTCACGAACTTCTAAGAATAATACACATAACGGTCTGAAAGAAAATACAAGCTGTTTATCTCGATTACATGAGATAACAGAATGAAAAGCATAGATAGAAGAGACAACGGGTCCTGCGGACGCCTGCAAGGCTACCTCGTAGTCTCAGTAGTCGAAAAATCCACAAGTCGCTACCGCCGCTGCTGCTGTCCGTAACCTGTATCTGCGCAAAAAGCGCAGAGTGTAGTATCAGCACAACCGACCCCATGTGCTGGTAAGTGCCTGGCCTATCCCAGCGAACTAGTGACAAGGCTAAGGCCAGTCACCCACCTAAACCTGTACAGTTGCAATATAGATATATATATATGTATATATACGATACATTTATAAAGAAATACTCTGCTCTAAAATAACAGTCAATAACTCAAGTTATCCAGAATAATCAAATCAACAGAATAAACCTTACTTTCTTGTCTCAATTTCCTCTTTCATTTCATGTCTCGTGGTAGGCGTACCACCCGCTCCCAACTATCACATTAATTATCTCTTGTGGTAGGCGTACCACCCTCTCCCAATTGTCAATAATTATATATCGTGGTAGGCGTACCACCCGCTCCCAATGATATCAATAATTATATCTTGTGGTAGGCGTACCACCCGCTCCCAAATATATCAATAATTATATCTCGTGGTAGGCGTACCACCCGCTCCCAATTATATCAATAATTATATCTTGTGGTAGGCGTACCACCCGCTCCCAAATATATCAATAATTATATCTCGTGGTAGGCGTACCACCCGCTCCCAATTATATCAATAATTATATCTCGTGGTAGGCGTACCACCCGCTCCCAAATATATCAATAATTATATCTCGTGGTAGGCGTACCACCCGCTCCCAATTATATCAATAATTATATCTTGTGGTAGGCGTACCACCCGCTCCCAAATATATCAATAATTATATCTCGTGGTAGGCGTACCACCCGCTCCCAAATATATCAATAATTATATATGTTACCGGCATTTAGCCAATAATCTCTATGTCAACAATATTTATAATTAAATTCATATCCCTACAAGCTAGGATAGAACAAACACTTACCTCGGAAGTTTACGAATGATTTAATCCGTGGCAATGCCCTTTCCTTTCGAATTTGACTCCAATCCAATTGTATCTATACACAATTGATTTAATATCATCAATTCTACTCAACAAACTAATTCTTAAGACCAAATACCACTTTTACAACATTCTGCCATGAATAGTGAATTTCAACCCCGGGCCCACATGGTCGGAATTCGGGGTTAGTACCAAAATCCGGTTACCCATCCCCCCACGAGTTCATGTATATGATTTGTTTCAAAATCGGACCTCAATTCGAGGTCCAATTCCCCAATTTATGAAAAACCCTATTTTCTAACAAAAACAAGAATTTTACCATGAAAATCTTTGATTTCTTATGAAAAACATGTTTAATGATGTTAGGAATTGAAAGAATTAAGTAAAAAGTGACTTACAATCGTTTTGATGAAGAAGAAATCCTTGAAGAGTCGCAAATGGGTGTTTTGGTTTTGTGAAAAATGAAGAAATGACTGAAATTCGTGTTTTTCAGGTCTCTGTGTTCGCATTTGCGAACATGGGTTCGCAATTGCGAACCCCGACCAATTTCTGGAGTTTGAAAAATAAGTTAAGGGTGGGAAGTTCGCATTTGCGAACTTTTCTTCGCATTTGCGAAGCCAAGGCAAAATTGGGAAGTTCGCATTTGCGAACTATTGTTCGCAATTGCGAACACAAGCTAAATATGGGGAGGTTCGCATTTGCGAACTATTGTTCGCATTTGCGAACCCATGCGGAATAGTGGCCAGTTCGCATTTGCGAACCATAGCTCGCATTTGCGAGCACAGGCACAGAAAGGTCAAGTTCGCATTTGCGAACTATTGTTCGCATTTGCGAACACAGACACAATAGGGGGGAGTTCGCATTTGCGAACTATTGTTCGCATTTGCGAACTCTGCAGAATAGTGGGGAGTTCGCATTTGCGAACTATTGTTCGCATTTGCGAACTCTGCAGACCAGTTGCATACAGCAACTTCTAACATGAAAAATTGATCTCGTGGCCTATCCAAAGTTCACCCGAGCCCTCGGGGCTCCAAACCAAATATGCACATAACCTCAAAAACACATTATGAACTTGTTCGTGCGATCACATCGCCAATATCACCTCGTTTTCATCAAATCAAGCCTCAAACTCATGATTTTCATACTTTTGATTTTTAAAACTTCTTAACTTGGAACTCAAGGTCCAAAACATCTCAAACGACATCCAAATGTCACCAAACTTTACAGAAATCACATATATAATATTTAAGACTTGTACCGGGCGTCGGAACCAAAATACGAGCCCGATACCAAGGTCAATTAATTTATTTCTTTTAATAATTACATCAAAAACAATTTCACATAAAAATTCATAACTTGGGCTATAGGCCTCGAATTCGACTCCGGACGCATGTCCAAGTCCCATATTTTTCTACGGACCTCTCGGGACCATCCACTCTCGGGTCCGGATCCGTTTACCAAAAATGTTGACCGAAGTCAACCATATCAATATTAATATCATTTTTATCCAAATTTCTCATAGAATTCATATTTTCTATCACAAAATCTTTCCGCTACATGCTCGGATCGTGCACGCAAATCGAGGCAACATAGAATGAGGTTTTCAAGGCCTCAGAAGCTCGAAATTATTAATAAAATAAGTGATGACCCTTTGGGTCGTCACACCTTAGGTTTTTCGGGGCTGAATTTCGAGGCCCTTTATGTTTTGCTTTTACCAAAGGTAGCTTGATTTAACCTATTTTCAATGTTTGAAGGACTTTAATTTATAGGGGAAGTCAGACATCATCAAGTCACATTTTCTGGCTGTAGCCTTATATGGATGTAGTCTTTAGTGTGGCTGTAGCCTTCGAGTTTATCTTTTGACTGTTTCCCCAATAACTTTGCGAACTTGTTCGAAAAGTTAGTCCCCGAATGAGTTGGTCTTGGCCTTCGTTTCACAAGGGTGACACTTATATTAACTTTCAGTGACAGTCCCTGGGTATTTTAGGGTGCTTTGGCTCTTGAGCCGCTTCCCGTAGGATTGCATGTGTAGAGCTCGTATGAGATACAAAGAGTTTTTGATGTAACAAAGATGCTTCTTCAATACGTTAATACATACGTACATGTTTTGCCATCAGGGCTCGATAATTCTATATGGATACGATTCATTTGACTGTTTGGCCCATTACAAAGTTCTCATATCGAGGCCCTCCTAGGCATCAAATATCTTTCTTAAAGCTATAAACTCCGAGGGTGATGCCACCTAATATTCAAGGTTGATAGAAAAGAATCCTTGAATACTTGTTAAGTGACCTTTAGATAGCATATAGGTGTTGCCTCGTTAAAAACCTTGCTAGTAAAACCCATTTGGGCTAAAATCCGATCCAATGGAAAATGAGTGCAACACAAGCTTTCAAACCCAAGGTCATGGAGATCAGCAGTAATACCACTTGAACACTGATATATTCCAGTTATTTGGTAGTTTCTCACCTTCCATTGTGCTGAGTTTGTATGATCCTTTCCCTATCTTCAAGGACACGGTACGGTCTTTCCCAATTTGGACCTAGCTTCCCTTTGTTTGGGTCTCGAGTGTTAAGAGTGACTTTCCTCAGTACTAAGTCCCTGACTTTAAAATATCAGAGGTTTGTCCTAGGGGTGTGCATTTGAATCATTTTATTGATAAATCAAATCAATTATTTGTAATCGAAATTAAAATCGAAAAACTTGAAGCCTTATTGAAACGATAACGATAATCATATGTACAAATCGATAATCGATAAGTAATTATCGATAATGGTCAAAATTGAATCGATAAATCGAATGCACACCCCTAAACTGTAGACACTTGTAAAATGAGTAATCACTTATTTGTGTAGATTAATATAACATACATAATGTATATATATATTCAGCTACTATTTTGAAAGCGGCTATACAATATCATTTTCTCTAATCTATACCCTTTCCTTTACCCTAAGTCCGTGACCCTATTATTTCCTCTATCATATTTAAGGAATGATCATATCTAAAGATCAAAGGAATGAAGTTCAAATTAATGGAAAATAGAATTAGCCTTGATGATATTTTGTTTTGTTTTCTTTATACCGTTGGATTGTTGGTGGCATACATTCGATCCCTTACTTTAGTTTTGTCGCATATTCTTGTTGACACAATTTTTATGTTATAAATGGTGATCGTCTCATTTTAGCTTCTTATTGTCCATATTAGTTGGGTACGTTTATAGCGATATACATACCGTGGAATCCCGCAAATTTACTTATTGGTGTAATTAATAACTGAATCGATAAGCCCCCAAAATCGATAAATCAAAATCGTAAAAATTGAAACCTTATTGAAATGATAACGATAAGCATATGTACAAAGTGATAATCGATAAGTAATTATCGATAAGGGTCAAAATCGAATCCATCAATCAAATGCACACCCCTAGTTTGTCCTTCTGTTGTAATATGTTTTGACTCTTTGTTTTTGCGCGACCACCTTATTAATGCGGCCTCACATTTTTCATCTAGTAGCTTGAGAGAAATGTTCAATTATTAGTTATTTGTGCCTTCGGTGGCATGCTGAAACCTTGCGCTAGGCTCTCCTACTTCAACTGGGATTAAATCTTCAGACCCATACTACAAGGAAAATGGGGTCTCCCCCGTGCTTGACTTCGATGTTGTACTATATGCCCATAATACCTCGGGCAACACCTCTCTCTATTTCCCCTTGGCATCATCTAGCCTTTTCTTTATGTTCCAGAAAATGGTTTTGTTGGTGGACTCGGTCTGCCCATTTGCACTTGGGTGGTACGGTGCTGATAGTATCCTTTTGATTTTATGGTACTCGAGGAATTTTGTCACTTTGCTGCCGACAAACTATTTTCCATTGTCACATGTTATTTTGGTGGGTATCCCGAACCAGCATATGATGTGGTCCCATATGAAATTGATGACTTCTTTTTCACTTACCTTCTCGAAGTCCTGCACTTCAACTCATTATGAGAGGTAGTCAGTTATAAATAAAATGAATCTGTTTTTACCTGGTGCCGTTAGTTGGGGTCGACGATGTCCATCCCCAATTTCATGAATGGCCACGGAGATAGGACTGAGTGGAGTTGTTCACCGGGTTGATGAGTTATTGGTGCAAATCTCTGGCACTTATCACACTTTTGAACGAAATCCTTGGAATTTTTTCCATGCTATCCAAATAATATCCCACGCGAATCACCTAGCGAATCAAAGAGTCTGCACCATAATGACTTTCATAAGAGCCCTCGTGTCCCGTAGTACATAGAATCCCTGGATGCCAAGCACACTGCCAGTGGTCCATCAAAGGTTCTTCTGTATAACGTTCCATTTTAATTGAGCCAGAATCGAGCCACTCGAGCTCAGAGTGTTCTTGACTCTTTTGGTTTTACAGGGAGTTTCCCATGCTTTATATAATATATGTACTTATTCCTCTAATCCCATGCTAAGCTTGTCGAGTTAATATTTGGATGGAATTCTTCGATTACTAATTTTTATAGCTAGATGACAGCCCCCAGGACAATATCGTCCTCTTTGACTAATGATCCTAAGTTTGCTAGCACGTCGGCTTCGCTATTTTGTTCCCGAGGTACATGGTCCAGTGTCTATTACTTGAAGCAGTGCAGTGTTATTTAACATTTTTCCAAGTACCTTTGAATTTGATTGTCTCAAACCTTAAAGCTTTCGTTCACGTGGTTTAGCACCAAAAGGAAATCACACTTTGCCTTGGTAACCTCTGCTCCAAGGCCCATGGCTAGTTCAAGACCTGCTATCACAGCTTCATACTCAGCCTCATTGTTAGTCAATTTAGAAGTTTTGATAGACTGTATAATGACACTTCCCGTAAGTGATTTCAAAATGATGCCGAGCCTGGACCTTTTCACATTTGAGGCACTATCGATGCAGATGGTCCAAACCCCCACCAATATACCCGTTTTTAGTAGGAGTTCTTTTTCCACTTCGGTTACAAGGGCATGTGCGAAGTCGGCCACGAAGTCTACCAAAATTTGAGACTTGATGGTCATTCGTGGCTGATATTCGATATCATATCCTCCTAGTTCGATGGCCCATTTGGTCAGTCTACCCGATAATTCAAGTTTATGCAATATATTTTACAGCGTATATGTGGTTAGTACACATATAAGGTGGCATTGAAAATATGGTTTTAATTTCCTATATGTGCTTGTTAATGCAAGAGCTAATTTTTCAAATGTGGATACCTGGTTTCGGCATCCCCTAGGGTCTGACTCACGTAATAAATAGGGAATTGCATGCCTTTATCTTCTCGAACCAACACAGTACTTACTGCTACCTCAGACACGGATAAATACAAGTAGAGTGTTTCATACTCCTTCATAGTATAGAGCAAGGGTGGACTCAAGAGATACCGTTTTAATTCTTCTAAGGCTCATTGGCATTTCGGGGTCCATGTGAAGTTGTTCTTCTTTTTAAGCAGGGAGAAGAAATTATGAATATGATCTGTCGATCTCATGATGAATCGACCCAGGGATGTTATTCGTCCGGTCAGCTATTGCATGTCTTTCACATTATTTACCATAATGATTTCCTCTGTGGCTTTGATTTTATAGGGATTGATCTCGATGCCTCTGTTCGACACCATGAAGCCCAAGAACATGCCCGAGCTGACTCCAAAAGAACTTATCAGGGTTGCTTCATGTTATACTTTCTAAGGATGTCGAATGTTATCCGCAAATGGGTGAAATGATCCTCTATGCATGGGGAATTAACTAGCATATCATCAATATACATTTCCATGGATATGCATATTTGATGTTCGAACATCTTATTAACTAAGCGTTGATATGTGGCTCCTGCATTTTTTAGTTGTTTTATATATAAAAACTAGACCTAGGCCCTGCCTAGTGGATTGATTAAAAAAACAATATGTTTTATACTTGGTGATTTATGAAGTTTTCTCCCGGTCCTCCGGGTTCATTTGAATTTGGTTGTACCTGGAGTAGGCATCGAAAAATGTAAGGATCCCGTGGCCGGCCATACCATCGATCAAATGATCGATGTTGGTCAATGGGAAAGAATCCTTGAGGCACTCTTTGTTCAAATAATTGTATAATCTACAAACATTCTAAGTTTATTCCCCTTTTTAGGGACTTCCACTATGTTAACTAGCCATCCAAGATATTTACTTCCCTTATAGATCTTATTTTTAGGAGTTTCGTTACCTCTTTTTTTATGAATGCATGATTTACTCGGACTGAGGTCTTCTCTTTTCTTTCACTAGTTTGAATCTAGAGTAGACACTTAGTCGGTGGGTAGTTATCTCCGGTGGGATCCCCATCATATCTAAATGGGACCAAGCAAAGCAATCAATATTATTGATGAGAAATTGAACGAGATTTTTCCTGAGTTTGGGGGTTAACCCCATCCCCAGGTATAGTTTCTCAATTAATATAACTTGTTCGAGCTCTTCGATTGTCAACTTTGTCGCATCTAATTCTTTGGGGGGAATAACAATTCGGGGAGTGAGAAAATCTTCTTCTTCCTTCCCAGCCACATGTTCATCGTACATTTGTCCCTCAGACTCAATCGAGGGCACGAGCTATAATTGCTATTTGGCTGCTTGTTCGTCCTTCAACATCTCCGATGTGGATAGAGTCGACACTGCTGTTGAGTCGTGCACTACAAACATTTCTTCGTTGCATGCTGCTCTCCATATAATATTTTCACGCCATCCTTTATCGGGAACTTCATTATTTGGCTGAGGGTCGATAGTATCGCCCTCATACTATGGATTCACGGCCTTCCAAGCAAAGCATTGTATCTCATGTCACCTTCAATGACATGTAATTTCGTGTCTTGTATGGTTCTGTCCACGTTGACTTTGAGTTTATTTGGGATAGAGAACTTATCATCTTGGATAAAGTGGTTAAGTGGCTGGTAGTTGATGATAATTCTGAGTTTTCCTCTTATCTGCATAGCCCTTTTGTTGACATAAAATGCTTCACATGCCTACTGTGAATCTGATAGCTCTATCAGATCAAATTCCAAAAGTTACTCACATTCTTTCTTTGCAAGCTGAAGGTGACATGGATTCATCCTTAAATGACTGGCTTTTGTCGGATTGATATTTTGATTTTTCTTGAAATGGAGCTCGATAAAAAGTTCTTCATTTTTCCATAACGGGCGTTTCCCTTTCTTCATGAAATCCTTGTGGGAATCGGCTCATGATTGTTCAATGAGATTTTGGTCAATCTCTTTGATTTGTTCGTCATTGGTGATTTGGAATAACCTTGGAATCTCATAATAAGGTCTGAACTGCTTTTTAAAAGCTATCCCGTTAGTCTTGATTAGGAGCTGATCTCTAAGCTATCTGTAAATGTCAAATCCAATAATAAGATCTTTTCCTGGTATATCAGATCCTAGCAGCTTTGTTCTGTGCTTCAATCTTGGAAAGAACTCAATGGTGATCGGGTCCTTTGTAATGACAGTTGTGGTCAAGATTGCATTTGATGTAGTGTCGATGAAGTAGTTCCAGGGAGAACAACATGATTTTTAAGTGAGGAAGCAGCTCCAGTGTCGATGAAAGCAATAACTCGAGTTGGTTTGTCCCACTTAGATGAATAGACTTTGAGTTCTACTTGGGGAACGACTGTGAGAGCATTGATCTCCTCTCGATCCTCGATCAGTAGGTTCATCATACATAGAGAATATAGATTCAAGGTCCTCCTCCTTTCCGAGATGTATGGCAGTGTAATCTTTTATCTCTTCAATGAGTTTGACAGATCTTCTTGATTGTGGACAATTTTTAGCAAAATGTCCAATCTTATGAAAAGTAAAACATTTGTTTTTCTTATGAAAATTTCCTGGCCTTCTCTGTCTGAAATATTTTGTGTGTCTCTTGGACCTTGATTTCCCGTATGGAATTCTTGACCATTTGAACCTTCTGAATTCTCTCCTTCGCCAAGATGTGCAACAAGAACATCAAGATGCAGTGATTAGATCAGATATGCGGCATGCTTTGTCAAGCGTTGGATTATGTTGGATAATTTGTTTTAGGGCAGAGTGCTTCATACAAATATCATCCAATGCTACGAAAATAGCTTGCCTGATGTGACTAATTTGTGGGATGGTTATGGACCAAAACTTTTCTTCAATGATGGTCATGGTTCGGCTTGCTAGCAACTTTGGAAGGGAAGATGAAAAATGTTGATTTACATTGATGTCACCTCTAAAGTCGAAGTATATCTTTGCTATTATTTGAAAATGTCTATCAATGTCATTTCTGTCGAATGCCACACACCTCATCTCGAAGAGTTGCCTTTGCATTTTCTTCTTTCTTTGGCCAGTATCTCCGTAGAAAGTTTCATTTAGGATCCTGATGTTAAAGGCAAAATCTTGGGAAGTAAGAAAAATATTTTTGTCTTTAATTACAAGTGCATTCTTCCAGTCTCTGAGGATTCCTGAGAATCGTTAAGGGTGTTTTGAAAGGATGATAATACATTTCTCGTTCCACCATATTTCTGGTCACCATCCAAGTATAGAAGTCTTGGATCCGATGAGGCCATTTTGAAATCTTGACATCATATAAGGTGATAGTGTGGAAACCAGTTCCAACTGGCTTCGACGCCATGTGCTCATATCTTATTTCTAGGATTGGTTCATCTGTCATGCCTTCTTGTTCATCATCTACTTTAGATATTTCTGGATCTCTTGGCTGGTTTACAAATACTATGATATCGTCTTCTTCGGAAGAGTTTGTTGTTGATTCATTGCTTGATTGATAGCTATCTTCCATTGTTTCATCTTTTGATTAGTTTAGCTATTCCGACCATGGGGTGTCTTCTTCCGATATGTATCTTGACTGAGAGACATATAGGTCTGGAGCTTTCAGGTCAGAAATCATCAGATTTTTGGGGTTTTATCCTTTTAAAATTTCTCCTTAGTCTCACCTTTTCTTGGTTTGTTTCTTTGTAGCAAGGGTATCTTTCCTTTCCCAAACCATTTTTGTGATATCAAAATCATTTTCTTCTTTTGCTGGTCGGGTGAAAGAGATTGGATTTTGTAAGGTAGAAGGAAAGGTAGAAAAGGTGTAATCCAGTTTAGGTGGTGAATATGCTTGTGGAGACATAGGGAAGAAGGTAGGTTTTAAAGGAAAAACTGGGGTTCTTTGTGGCTCAAATTGATCATTTCTTAGAAGTTGAATTTGTTCTTTGATGGAAATTGTCTCCTGTTGTTGTTGTTGCAAAAATTGGAAAACTGATGTTCTTGGCGGAAATATCTCATATTGTAAATTTGCCAACCTTAGTTCCAAGGCTTTGATTAGTCCTTCATGATTAGATGATGTTTGCTCAACCTTTTTCTTAATTGTTTCCACTTTGCTTATTAACTTATTTTGTTCACGGGCCATGTTTTTATAGTGTTGCCAATATTGTTGAGTACTTTTTTCTGGAATATGGAATTTTCTGATTTCCAGTTTATTGTTGCTTCAATATCACTTGTTGGGGTTTTTTCTCCAGACGGTAGTACTATATTTTTCTTGGGGATCTTTGGAGAATGGCTGATACCCTCCTTTTCAAAAGGTTGGAGTGGAGGAAAATCTTAAGAGTGGCTCAAACTTGAAGGGCTCATCGTGAATATTTGTGGATATGCAGACCTTTGAGTTGATGGAGTTTTAGGTTAAGGAGGCTTTTTGGATTTTGGGGTATGAGGTGATGTATGTTTGGATTTGGGCATGGTTTCTCTATCCTCCCAGCTAGGGGTGAATTTTTCTAGTAGTTTTTGGCCATTCTTGGGGTTTGTAACTGACTAGAAACTCATATTTTCCTGGATGGCTTAATGAGCCAATTGAAGGATCTTTATTTTCATATTTGGCCGGAAATTGTCTTTCAGTGGTTTTCCCTATTTTCTTAGATTTTGGTTTGCGCTAGTGATGTTCATCATATTCTCCAATTGGATCTTCTGTATAGTTTTGGCAGGTGCAACCGAGATCCTATGGGTAGTGTCCAATGAAGGGGCATTTGAACCACCACATTCTTTTTTCTTCTTTGTCAAAGTATTGGCACTAGTTATGTTCTTCCATGATACTTTGTATATTCTAGAAGAATTCTCCACAAGGTTCTGGGTATGTATCTGTTGTATCTTCTGGTTGAATCATTTGGCAAGAAAAGATGGTTTTATTGGGTTTTTTGAGATGGGAATGGTAAAAGATTATACAAATAGTTTTGTCAATTCTTTTGGTAAAAGTTGGTTCACCAGGTTGCAGAGGTTCCTCCGATTCTCTTAGCTTCTCATAATTTGTGATCCAAGAATCAGGAAGGATTTTGACAAGCTCATCTCTGGAAATTTATTTGATTATTCGGGTGCACATGGTGTTTCCTTTGGTAGCATCAATATCTAAGAGTAAGGCAATTTCTCCTCCGGGTTGGCAAAGATCCATGGCATGATTTTGGACTTGCCACGCCATTTGATGGTGAAGGGTAGCTTGGATGGAATCTTTGGCTTGCGGGGATCCTTGGATTTGAACTTGGATTTTTAGGGCTTCGGTTAGGTACGATTCATAAAGTGACATGTTGAAATTTGGGAAGATGGTTGCAGTACCCAAATTTGCATGTTGGTACTCCAAATATCTTGTATCTAGAAGACAAAGTCGAGCTACAACAGGTTGACCTTTTCTTCAGTGATATATTAAAACGATTCGGATGGCACCACAATGGATATGGGTAAAACCATGATCTCTCCATTGTCTGGTAAAATCATTTGGTATTTGAAGGGTGATAAATTATTCCTCTCGAGTGGGAAGAATAAGATGCTGGTAAAGTTTTGAGGCAACATCATATTCTTTAACCCCTTTTGGTCTATGTTGGACTAAGGAACGAATTTGAGTCCAGGGGCAAAAGACTTTTTGGCAAAGGCTGAGTAAGGGTTTATGACAGGTAACTCAACGGAAGATACTTTTTTGTTCAGCGGGTAGGATATCTACTTCATAGAGGTAATCATATTTTTGGACATGGTTTTATATAGAGTAGGGGACATATTCATTTTTGCAAGGGAAGAGGATGATGATGATGGAAATGACTCAGATATATTTAGTAAACTATAATTCCCTCTGAAAGGATAAGCTGGCTCTAATACCACAGTAAAAGGAACAGAGCAAGAGACACCAAGAAAGCAAACTAAACCATAGATACGAGCGTTTTCCTACAAAAGGGGATGGCTTCAACAACCCATTAGGGGCGGTTTGCCAAGATACACAAACAGTTAATTTGTTTATAGTTGCAAAAGTTTTCCTACAAAAGGGGCTGGCTTCAACAACCCATAAGGGACGGCTTGCCAAGCTACAAAACTCAAAAACAGTTTGTACTATAACCAACGTTAGCTGTTTATAACTTAAAAAACTTCCTTACTATAATAAGCTAACTTTTTAGAGTATTCTTACTCTATTTTTCATTCATGGACCGGCCTTTCCATCCATTCGAAAGAAAGAACAAGAGAGAAATTTAGAAAGCACTCATATGTAGTATTTCACGAAAGATTTACAAAGGTTACAAGATGATTGCAAGATTGCAAGATGATTCTACAACTAATACATAGCCTCCTTTATATAGGGCAAGGAGGTTATTACAAGACAAACTTACATGATAAAAAAAAAAGCTATCTTACATGGGAAACCTATCTTACAAGTGGGTCCTTTTAGGCATGTGAAGGACTTTAGGCAAAACAACTAAAAAACACATGAAAACATGTGAAAGGGATGAAATATACATGGTGTAGCATGTGAAAGTATATGAGAGCATGTGACTCCATGTGAAAGTATGGTGTTGCATGTGACGAAGCATGTGGAGGCATATGAAAACAAGCTGAAGTGGGGGCCTGGATAGTATAGAAAGATGTGAAAATTTGTCTTGACATGAGTAGGATATTTTTGAGGGTTTTTTTGTGGCTAATTTAGGATTATGGTGGGATTAGCAGGGATTTAGGTAATTATTCTTCATTGATTCTAGGGTTGTCTTGTAGGCATCTTTGAAATATTTGGCATATCCGCATATTTTCCTCTAGCCATCTTTTTCTTCAATTAGAACAACACTCTAATATTCATTGTTGGCATCAGTTTGCAATATCTTCTTACCATCCGAAGGGATATAGAAGGACTTGACATTTTTAGAAATCTCCTTTATTTTCTAGACCGCTTCATCTTGTTCCTTTCCCCATGGTGGAGCATTTTTCTTGAGCATCTCTGTAAGTGGAGAAATGTATGAAGAGATATTTGGATGAAATCTCTCACATAATTTATTATGCCCAAGAATTGTTAGATCTGCTTTATTGTGAAGCTGGTATTGGAAATTTGAGTAAAATCTTTACATATATGTGGTCTTGGACTGTATTCACCTAGGACAAAACGTATTCCAAGAAAATCAATCTCCTTTTGAGCAAGAACCATTTTTTTGCTGAGAGCACGATCTCGCACTGTGTTACCAATGCCTCAAAATGACGAAGCACGTTGATATGTTCTTCTAATATATCACTAAATAATAGGATATCATCAATATAAAATAAAGAGGTATGGAGGATAGGTGGGAAGATTTTTATCATGGCCTTTTGGAATAAGGAAGGTGTAGTTTTCAACCCGAAGGGCATGACTTTCCATTGGAAGTGATGATCGAGGATGCAAAATCCCGTTTTGGGTCTTTCTTCAGGATGGATTCCCAATTGCCAAAATCCGGACTTTAAATCAAACTTGGAAAAATATTTGGCTTTGGCTAAGTGAGAGAAAGGGTCAGTTTATTTGGGATAGGGAACTTATAATCTTGGATAAAATGGTTAAGTGGTTGGTAGTTGATGACCAGAAATTTGGTGGAACAAGAAAAGTATATCATGCTTTCAGAACTCACTTCACGGTTCTTAGGAACCCTCAAAGACTGGTGGAATGCACTTGGAGTTCAAGATAAAATTACTTTTCCTACTTCCTAAGATTTTGACTTCAACATCAGAATCCTACATGTAGTTTTTTACGGAAATACTAGCAAAAGACAGGAGAAAATGCAAAGGCAACTCTTGGAGATGAAGTGTGTGTCATTTGACAAAAATGATATTGATACACATTTTCAAAAAATGGCGAAGATATACTTTGAGATTGGAGGTGACATCAATCTAAAGCAAGCTTTTGTATCTTCCCTTCCAAGTTGCTAGCAAGTCGAACCATGACCATCATTGAAGAAAAGTTTCAGTCCATAACCTTCCCACAAATTGGTTACATCAGGCAAGATATTTTCGTAGCATTGGATGATATTTGTACGAAGAGCTCTGCTCTAAAAACAATTATCCACCATAATCCAGCGCTTGATAAAGCATGCTACAAGTCTGATCTAATCACCGAATCAGGATGTTCCTGCCGCACACCTAAGCAAAAGAGAGAATTCAGGAGGTTCAAATGGCCAAGAATTCCAGACGGGAAATCAAGGTCCAAGAGACGCACAAAATATTTCAGACGGAGAAGACCAGGAATCTTTCACAATAAAAATATGTGTTTTATTTGTCATAAGATTGGACATTTCACTAAATTTGTCCACAATCAAGAAGATATGTCAAACTCATTGAATAGATTGAAGATTACACTAGCATACAGCTCGAAAAGGATGAGGACCTTGAATCCGTATTCTCTGTGAATGATGAACCAAATGAAGAAACTTTAATATCTATGAAGAACAAGGCAATGATAATTACCAAATTTCAGAACCAATGATCGAAGCTCGAGAGGAGATCAATTCTCTCACAGTCATTCCCCAAGTTGAACTCAAACTCTATTCATCCAAGTGCATACTGGACTCAAATTCGTTCCTTTGTCCAACACAGACCGAAAGGAGTTAAAGAATATGTTGCTGCCTCAAAACTTGGCCAACATCCCATTCTTGCCACTCGAGAGGAACAATTTATCACCCTTCAAATACCAGATGATTTTCCCAGACAATGGAGAGATCATGGTTTTACCCATATCCATTTTGGTGCCATCCGAATCATTTTAACATATCATGGAAGAAAAGGTAAACCTATTGTAGCTCGACTTTCTCTTATAGACACAAGATATTTAGAGTACCACCATGCAAATTTGGGTACTTCCGATGTTACCCTAAATGACAGAACTATCTTCATAACTATGTTCCCAAATTTCAACATGCCCCTTTATGACCCGTACCTATAACACAGTATAAGGAACATAGCAAGAGACTCCAAGAAAGAAAATTAAACCATAGATACAAAAGTTTCCTACAAAAGGGACTGGCTTCAACAACCTATAAGGGATGGCATGCCAAGCTACACAAACATTTAATTTATTTATAGTCGCAAAAGTTCTCCTACAAAAGGGTTGGCTTTAACAACCCATAAGGGACGACTTGCCAAGCTACAGAACTTAGAAAACTTTTTTACTATAACCAACGTTAGCATTTTATAACTCATAAAACTTTCGTACTTCAATAAGCTAACTTTCTTAGAGTATTTTTACTCCATTTTACATACATGGACCGGCCTTTCCATCCAATCAAAAGAAAGAACAAGAGAGAAATTTAGACAACACTCATATATAGTATTTCACAAAAGATTTACAAAGGCTACAAAATGATTGCAAAATGATTCTACAACTACTACATGACATCCTTTATATAGGGATAATAGGCAATTACAAGACAAACTTACATGATAAAATAAACCTATCTTACGTGGAAAACCAATCTTGTAAGTGGGTCCTTCTTGGCATGTGAAGGACTTTAGGCAAAACAACTAAAAAACAGCTGAAAACATGTGAAAGGGGTGAAATATACATGGTGTAGCATGTGAAAGTATTTGGGAGCATGTGACGCCATGTGAAAGTATGGTGTTTTATGTGACGGAGCATGTGGATCCATGTGGTGCATGTGAAAACAAGTTGAACTGGGGTCCGAATAGTATGGAAAGATGTGGAAATTTATCTTGACAATGGTAGGATATTTTTGAGGGTTTTTTGGTGGCTAATTTAGGATTATGGTGGGATTAGCAGGGATTTAGGTAATTATCCTTCATTGGTTCTAGGGTTGTCTTCTAGGCATCTTTTCAAAGATCTTGTGTAGTAACGCTTAGAATTTGACGGCCCTTCTTCGCTGTGCTCTTTCTCTTTTGGATTGATAGATATAATCTGCAACCTTAATCTGGAGATGTCTTGAGAGCTCTTTTCTCGGATGACTTCGTATGGGGTTTGATATTCTTTTGCTGCTGCTCGGATTCTTTCCCAGTGAGGATGATTGCTTGTATAATTCCAGCTTGCCCAATCTTTTGGCCATATCTCTTTCAAAATGCACCTATTTTGCTTGAAAAGGATTCTTTGTGCCTCGCTATATTCTTATTCCATTGATAAAATGGACACGAGAAATTTCCACCAAAATGATGCCTCTTCTTGCGCCTGGATTTTTCCATTAATAATATTTTACTGACCTATGAAACATGAGTACCATTGCTGTGTAGGAATCATTGAAACATTTCATCCAGTATCTTCTAGCTTTGAACCATAGAAAAAATACTTTAAGAGCTGGTGCAATCTTATCAAAATCTTTGAAGACATTGCATTTAAATTCCATGAAAATATAATAATGATGGCATAAGTACCAGATAATCTATAATAGTTCTTGTGGAAAATCCTTGGCTTGAGTTATGAATATATGGCAGAATGGATATTCTGGATTGAGCCCATATGGCTTGAGAATGGATCCTCCACGTTGTCGGAAAACATGGAGCTCATAATTATTTCTTCTTTGAATAATAATTGACGGATCGAAGGGATCTATGAGGTTGAACAATTCTGGTGGATGATCTATTGGCTTTAATGTAATCGTTCCTAGTAAATTGGAAAACATGAAGATATGACTGGTTAGCTTTTCCTTTGACTTTAGTTTTGCTGGGGAAAATTGCTTTGAGAATATTTCCGATCGGGACAAAAAATCTACGAGAATATTATCCTTTCCTTTCAGGTTCCTGACTTGAAACTTATATAGAGAGAACTATTGAGCCCACCTGAGAATCTGAGGATTGGGAATAATTTTTGCATTTAGCTGAATCATCTTTGGGAAGGCCTTCATATCCATTTCTATCAGAAATTCTATATGAATAAGGAACAAATTGAATTTCTTGATTCCATTATTTACTGCAAGAATTTCTGTGAAAGTGGAGTGATAATGTTCCTCGACATCTTTGAACTTTCCACTGGCGTATCCGCATATGTTCCTCTGGCCATCTTTTTCTTCAAATAGAACAACACTCCAATATTCATTGTTGGCATCGGTTTGCAATATCTTCTTAGCATTCGAAGGGATATAGAGTGACTTGACATTTTTAGAAATCTATTTTATTTTCTTGCTTCAACTTGTTCCTTTCCCCATGGTGGAGCATTTTTCTTGAGCATCTCTGTAAGTGGAGAAATGTATGTAGAGATATTTGGGATGAAATCTGTCACATAATTTATTATGCCCAAGAATTGTTGGATCTGCTTTATTGTGAAGTTGGTATCCGGAAATTTGAGTAATTCTTGACATATATGTGGTCCTGGACTGTATTCACCTTGGACAAAATGAATTCTAAGAAAATCAATCTCTTATTGAGCAAGAACCATCTTTTTTGCTACGAGCATAATCCCGTACTGTGTTTCCAATGCCTTAAATTGCTGAAACAGGTTGATATGTTCTTCCAATGTATCACTAAATAACAGGATGTCATCAATGTAAACTAAAGAGGTATGGAGGATGTGTTGGAACATTTTTATCATGGCCTTTTGGAGCAATGAAGGTGCAGTTTTCAACCCGAAGGGCCTGACTTTCCATTGGAAGTGATGATCAGGGATGCAAAATCCCGTTTTGGTGCTTTTTTCAGGGTGGATTCCCAATTGCCAAAATCCCCACTTTAAATCAAATTTGGAAAAATATTTGGCTTTGGCTAAGTTGGAGAAAAGGGTGAGTTTATTTGGGATATGGAACTTATCATCTTGGAGAAAATGATTAAGTGGGTGGTAGTTGATGACTAACCTGAGTTTTTGTCTTGTCTGTTCAACCATTTTGCTGACATAAAATGCTTCGCATGCCAATGTGAATCTGATGGCTCTATTAGATCAAATTCCGAAAGTTCTTCACATTCTTTCTTTGCAAGCTGAACATGATCTGGATTCATCCCTGAATGACTGGCTTTTGTAGGATTGATATTTTCATTTTTATTGAAAGGGATCTTGATAAAAAATTCTTCATTTTTCCATAACGAGCGTTTCCCTTTCTTCATGAAATCCTTGTGGGAATAGGCATAAGATTGTTCAATAAGATTTTGCTCAATATCTTTAATTTGTTCCTCCTTGGAGATTTGGAATAACCTTGGAATCTCAGAATACGGTCTGAACTGCTTTTTAAAAGCTATCTCGCTAGCTTAATTTGGAGTTGATCTCTCAGTTGTCTATAAATATCGAATCCAATAATATAATATTTTTCTGGTATACGAGATCCAAGCAGCTTTGTTTTGTACTTCAATCCTGGAAAGAACTCAATGGTAATCAGGTGCTTTGTGATGACAGTTGTGGTCAAGATTTCATTTGATGCAGTGTTGAAATCCTTAAAATATGGTACCAGTTGATCTTTAGGGAGAACAACAGGATTTATAAGTGAGGAAGCATCTTCGGTGTCGATGAACGAAATCTCGTACCATAAGGTGTTGGGTAAAGATGAATAGACTTTGAGTGCTACTTGGGGAATGACCGCGAGAGCATTGATCTCCTCTCGAGCTTCGATCATTGGTTCTGAAATTTGGTAATGACCATTGCCTTGACCTTCACAGATATCAAGAGAGAATAACGTTTCTTCATTAGGTTCATCATCCACAGAGAATATTGATTCAAGGTGCTCCTCCTTTGTGAGATGTAAGCTAGTGTAATCTTCAATATCTTCAATGAGTTTGACAGATCTTCTTGATTGTGGACAATTTTTAACGTAATGTCCAATCTTATGACAAATAAAACATCTATTTTTCTTGTGAAAATTCATCAGCCTTCTTCGTTTGAAATATTTTGTGTGTCTCTTGGACCTTGATTTTTCGTCTGGAATTGTTGGCCATTTGAACCTCCTAAATTCTCTCATTCACCTAGATGTGCAGCAGGAAAATCCTGATCCGGTGATTAGACCAGACTTGTGGCATGCTTTGTCAAGCACTGGATTATGTTGGATAATTTGTTTTAGGGCAGAGCACTTCGTGCAAATATCATCCAATGCTACGGAAATAGCTTGCCTAATGTAACCAATTTCTGGGATGTTTATGGAGTGAACTTTTCTTCAATGATGGTCATGGTTCAACTTGCAAGCAACTTTGGAAGGGAAGATACAAAAGATTGCTTTAGATTGATGTCACCTCCAATCTCAAAATATATCTTTGCCATTTTTTGAAAATGTCCATAAATATCATTTTTGTCGAATGGCACACACTTTATCTCACAGAGTTGCCATCATATTTTTTCCTGTCTTTGGCCAGTATCTCCGCAGAAAGTCCACGTAGGATTCTGATGTTGAAGGCAAAATATTTGGAAGTAAGAAAGGTATTTTTTCTTGAATTCCAAGTGCATTCCACCAGCCTCTGAGGATTCCTGAGAACCGTGAAGTGAGTTCTAAAAGGATGATATACTTTTTTAATTCCACCAAATTTCGGGTCACCATCCAAGTATAAAAGTATTGGATCCGATGAGGCTATTTTGAAACCTTGACATCATCTAAGGTGAAAGTGTGGAAACTAGTTCCAACTGGCTTTGACGCCATGAGCTCATATCTTCTTTCTGGGATTGGTTCATCCATCATGCTTTCTTGTTCGTCATCTACTTCATATATTTCTAGACCTCTTGGCTGGTTTACAAGTATTAGGGAAGAAGGTATGTTTTGAAGGGAAAACTGGGGTTCTTTGTGGCTCAAAGTGATCATTTCTCAGTATTTTATCTTGTGATGAGTTTAGCGATTCCGACCATGGAGTATCTTATTCTGATATGTATCTTGGCTGAGAGACATAGAAGTCTGGAGCCTTCTGGTCAGAAATCATCAGATTTTCGGGGTTCGATCCTTTTGAACTTTCTCCTTGGTCTCGCCTTTTCTTTGTTTGTTTCTTTGATTGTTTCTTTGGTGCAAGGGCATCTTTCCTTTCCCAAACTATTTTTGCTATATCAAAATTTATTTTCTTCTTTTGCTGGTCGTGTGACATGCTTTCTTGTTCGTCATCTACTTCATATATTTCTAGACCTCTTGGCTGGTTTACAAGTATTAGGGAAGAAGGTATGTTTTGAAGGGAAAACTGGGGTTCTTTGTGGCTCAAAGTGATCATTTCTCAGAAGTTGAATTTGTTCTTTGATGGAAATCATCTCCTGTTGTTGTTGTTGGAAAAATTGGAAAAGTGAAGTTCCTGGCGGACAAATCTCATATTGTAAATTTACCAACCTTAGTTCCAAGGCTTTGATTAGTCCTGAATGCTGAGACGATGTTTGCTCCACCTTTTTCTCAATTATTTCCACTTTGCTCATTGACTTATTCTGTTCATGGACCATGTTTTTTATGGTGTTTCCAATATTATAGATCACTTTGTTCTGGCAGATGGAATTTTCTGATTGCCAGTTCATTGTTGCTTCAATATCACTTATTGGGGGTTTTTTCTCCGGACGGTAGTACTATGTTTTTCTTGGGGAAATTTGGAGCATGGATGATACCCTATTTTCCAAAATTTTGACGTGGTGGAAAATCTTGAGAGTGGCTTGGACTTGAAGGGCTCATCATGAATAATTGTGGAAGTACAGACCTTTGAATTGATGGAGTTTTAGGTTGAAGAGGTTTTTGGGATTCTGGGATATGGGGTAATGTTGGTTTGGATTTGGGAATAGTTTCACTATCGTCCCAGCTAGGGGTGAATTTTTCTGGTAGTTTTGGCCTGTGACGACCCGGCCCGTCGTCACGGGAATTACCACCCCGTTATGTTGTAATTTCATGTTTCATGCTTTTATATCAGTGTTAGAGTCTATCGGGTGAGTTAGGAGTGAATTTGGATTGAAAATGAGGCATATAGCCTTTGTGAAGGAAACTTGAATAAGGAAAGTCAACCCGGAGTTGACTATTTGGTTAGAGGGCTCGGAATCGGATTCTGATGATTCGGTTAGTTCCGGAAGGTGATTTGTGACTTAGGGGAGCGATCGGAATTGAATTTGGAGGCCCGGTGTAGAAATAGGCTTGAATTGGCTAAGGTTGAATTTTGGCGAAATCCGAACGGTAGGTGAGATTTTGATCCGGGGTCGGAATGGAATTCCGACAGTTGCAGTAGCTTCGTTAGGTGATTTTGGATGTGCCTGCAAAATTTCAGGTCATTCGGACGTCGTTTGGTCGGGTTTTTGATTGATTGTGTAATTCGGAATGTTTTAAGGAATTTAGGCTTGAATCCGTGTGTAATTGGTGATTTTAATGTTTAGGATGGTGTTTTTATGATTGGAACAAGTTCGTATCGTGTTTTGGGGTATGTTGGTGGTTTTCCTTGGGGTCCCGGGGGCCTCGGGGTGTTTTCGGATGGTTAAACGGAAGAAAATCATGGAAATTGCAGGTTGAAGAGTTCCGGTTCTGTCATTTTCGCCCCTGCGGAAATGTGGGCGCGGAGGCGAGTCCGCAGGAGCGGACTGAGGAGCGCAGGAGCGCTTGGCATCGCAGAAGCGGACTCCTTTCCGCTGAAGCGGCATCGCTGGTGCGAGTCTGTGATCGCAGGAGCGGACTAGATGGAAAATGGGAAAGTCCGCAGAAGCGGATTATTGACCGCCTGGGCAAGTCCGCAGGAGCGGACTCTGGTGCGCAGAAGCGGGAGTTTTCGCAGAAGCGGAGGATCAATCGCGGAAGCGGACGCGCACAAGCGGTCCTTTTCTCGCAGAAGCGGAATTGGCCGGCTAGGCCTGGAATCGCTGAAGCTACCCTTTGGTCGCGGATACGGACTCGTAGGAGCGGAATTTTATCCGCAGAAGCAAAAATCGCTGTGAGTTAAGTGTATCCAGAAGTTAGAAAAATTTCAGAACATTTCACACATTTGGGTCTCGGCTTTAGAGGCGATTTGGGCGATTTTGAAGAGAAATTCAAGGAAAATCATCAGGTAATCAACTATGGACTTAAACTATGATTAGTATTGATAATATTATGCAATTATATCATGAAAATGAAGGAATTTGGGGTGATTCATGGAAGATTTAGCCCTAGGCTTGAACTTTAGAAAATCAAGGTTTTGAATGGGCAAATGGAGTCCGAATTTGGTAAAATTGATATGCTTAGACTCGTATCGAGATGAGGGTTCCGAATATGTGACTTTTGTAATTTTTCGACAAGCGTACCGAAAGTCGGGTTTTGACAACTTTGGGAATTTTGATGTAAATTGAGTTGTATTGATTGGGTGTCGTCCCATTGGCCTAATTTGTTGTATTTCTACCGTATTTGATCAGATTCTACGCGTGCGGAGCTTGATTCTCGTGGCAAGGGCATTGCGGAGTAGTCGTCGCGCCGCATTGAGGTGAGTAATAGATGTGGGTGATGACCAGCGGGTTCGAAACCCCGGTATACCACTTTGTGACGCTGTATAGCGGCGAGACACGCACTCTCTTGAGAGTGCGGGGTCGATCATGAACTGGAGACTATATATTAGTCCGACCTGTTGATACTGTATTATTGGCTATTCTCGAGCCGTTGAACCTCCTTCTTGAACGGTTGAGTATATTGTGGGCTGTGAGCTAGTTATTGGATCCCGCGAGGATCGTTATCATTGTCTTATCATATAGACATGCTAGTTTACTACTAGTCCGCAGCTATTTCTGTTATTATGATAATTCCAATCTCTGGAACTTGATATTACTATTTTCTAACTGAAAAATGATAAAAGAGTTTTCAAAAACTACTTTTGAGCCTGCGAGGCTGTATCTGCATATTAGCTGACTAGTAGTGGATCGGGCTGCACGCCGCGGCGAGATATATGTTGGATCGGACTGCACGCCGCAGGAATATCTCTATGAGATGTGCTTGGGCTGTAGGAGCCCCTCCGGAGTCTGAACCCCCACAGTGAGCACGGGTACCCAAAATTGGAGTCGAGCTACGCGCCGTAGCGGTCATATCATGCATTGCATTGCATTTAGCTACATCTGCTAGCTGTTATGCTATTTATTGGTATTTGTTGGTACAGGTACAGTGAATATTGATTCTATGACGGGGTAGCTGATTATAGTTTTACATAGTGCTTTATTGCGGATTTCTTATCTGCGCTGTCTTACCCTTGTTTATTACCACTGAGTCTGGCGGTACTCATTTTACTCCCTGCACCTTGTGTGCAGATCCAGGTACCTCTCAGCAGTGATCCAGTAGCTGTGCGAGGCGACATCTGTGGGATATACGAGGTAGCTGCAGAGTCCGCAGGACCCGATATTCCTTCCTATTGTCTTTTGATTTTGTATTGACTTTTCTTTCCGCACTTGGTATCTTGTAAACCTTTATACACTCATGTTCAGTAGAGGCTCATGACTCTTGACCCTTCGGTCTATGGGAGTTAGTATATTTTGGGACTTGGTTTCCCCGCTGTTGGTATAAGTATTACTATTGTTTCATATTTTGAAATGCTTAAATGGGTTAAAGAGAGCTTCTAGCTCCGTTGTTGATATTGATTGGTCGGGCTGGCTTAGCAATGTGTTAGGCGCCATCACGACTGGATTTGGGGTCGTGACATGGCCATTCTTGAGGTTTATAACTAAATTTACATGGACAGCTTAATGAGCCAATCGAAGGATCTTTAATTTCATATTTGGTCCGAAATTGTCTTTAAGTAGTTTTCTGGATTTTGGTTTGCACTGGTGATGTTATTCATATTCTCCAATTGGATCTTCTATACAGTCTTGGAAGGTGCAATTAAGATCCCATGCGCAGTGTCCAGTGAAAGGGCATTTGAACCACCACATTCTTTTTTCTTCTTTGCCAAAATATTTGCACCAGTCATGTTCTTCCATGATGCTTTGTATATTCCAGAAGAATGCTCCACCAGGTTTTGGATATGTATCTGTTGTATCTTTGGGTTGAATAATTTGGCAAGAAAAGATGGTTTATTGGGTTATTTGAGATGGGAATGGTCAAAGCTTATATAAACTATTTTGTCACTTCTTTTGGTAAAGGTTGGTTCACCAGACTGCAGAGATTGCTCTGATTATCTTAACTTCTTATAATTTGTGATCCAAGAATCAGGAAGGATTTTGACAAGCTCATCTCTGGAAATCTGTCTAGATATTTGGGTGCATATGTTTTTTCATTTGATAGCATCAATATTTAAGAGTTAGACATTTTCTCCTTTGGGTAGGCAAAGATCTATGGCATGATTTTGGACTCGCCACGCCATTTGATGGTGAATGGTATTTTGGGTGGAATCTTTGGCTTGTGGGGCTCCCTGTATTTGGACTTGGATTTTTAGGGCTTTGGTTAAGTACGGGTCATAAAGGGGCATGTTAAAATTTGGGAAGATGGTTATGAAGACAGTTCCATCGTTTAGGGTAACTTCGGCAGTACCCAAATTTGCATGTTGGTACTCTAAATATCTTGTATCCAGAAAAGAACGTCGAGCTACAATAGGTTGACCTTTTCTTCTATGATATGTTAAAGTGATTCGGATGGAACCAAAATGGATATGGGTATAACCATGATCTCTCCATTCTCTGGTAAAATCATCTGGTATTAGAAGGGTGATAAATTGTTCCTCTCAAGTGGCAAGAATAGGATGCTAGTCATGTTTTGAGGCAGAAACATATTCTTTAACTCCTTTTGGTATGTGTTGAACTACGAAACGAATTTCAGTCCAGGGTGCAAAAGACTTTTTGGCAAATGCTGAGTAAGGGTTTATGAGAGGTATTCGACAGAAGATACGTTTTCTTCATCGGGTAGGATATCTATTTCATAGAGGTAATCATATTTTTTGGACAAGGTTTTATATAGATTAGGGGACATATTCATTTTTTCAATGGAAGAGGATGATGATGATGGAAATGACTCGGACATATTTAGTAAACTGTTCCTCCCTCCGAAAGGATAAGATGTCTATGATACCATAGTATAAGGAATAGAGCAAGAGACTCCAAGAAAGCAAACTTAACCATAGATACGAAAGTTTTCCTACAAAAGTGGATGGCTTCAACAACACATAAGGGACGGCTTCCCAAGCTACACAACTTAGAAAACTTTTATACTATAACCAATGTTAGCTGTTTATAACTCAGAATACTTTCGTACTACAGTAAGCTAACTTTCTTAGAGTATTCTTACTCTATTTTTCATACATGGACTGGCCTTTCCATCCATTCGAAATAAAGAACAAGAGAGAATTATAGTAAACACACATATGTAGTATTTCACAAAAGATTAACAAAGGTTACAAGATTATTGCAAGATTGCATGATGATTCTACAACTACTATATGGCCTCCTTTATATAGGACTAAGATTTTATTACAAGACAAACGTACATGATAAAACAAACCTATCTTATATGGTAAACCTATCTTACAAGTGGGTCCTTCTAGGCATGTGAATGACTTTAGGCAAAACAACTAAAAAACACTTGAAAACATGTGAAAGAGGTGAAATATACATGGTGTAGCATGTGAAAGTATATGGGAGCATGTGACGCCATGTGAAAGTATGGTGTTGCATGTGACGAAGAATGTGGAGGCATGTGGAAGCATATGAAAACAAGTTGAAATGGGGCCCGGATAGTATGGAAAGATGTAAAAATTTGTCTTGACATGTATAGGATATCTTTGAGGGTTTTTTGTGGCTAATTTAGGATTATGGCGGGATTATCTAGGATTTCCCTTTCTTCATGAAATACTTGCGGGAATTGGCACATGATTATTCAATGAGATTGTGTAGTAATGCTTGGAATTTGACGGTCCTTCTTCGTTGTGCCCTTTCTCTTTTGGATTGAGAGATGTAATCTGCAACCTTAATCCGGAAATAGGGTTTGATATTCTTTTGCTGCTGCCGGGACTCTTTTCCAGTGAGGATGATTGCTTGTACAATTCTAGCTTGCCCAATCTTTTGGCCATATCTCTTTTGGAATGCACCTATTTTGCTGGAAAATGATTCTTTGTTCCTCGCTATATTCTTCTTCCATTGATAAAATGGACAAGGGAAATTTTCACCAAAATGATTCCTCCGCTTGCGCCTGGAATTTTCAATTAATAATCTTTACTAGCCTATGAAACATGAACACCTTTGTTGTGTAGGAATCATTGAAATATTTCATCCAGTATCTTCTAGGTTTGAACCACAGCAAAAGTACCTTAAGAGCTGGTGCATTGTTATCAAAATCCTTGAAGATGTTTCATTTGAATTCCATGAAAATATAATACTGATGGCATAGGTACCAAAAAAACCATAATAGTTCTTGTGAAAAAACCTTGGATTGAGCTATGAATATATGGCAGAACGGATATTCTAGATTGACCCCATATGGCTTAAGAATGGATCCTCCATGTTTTCGGAAAACTTGGAGCTCATAATGAGTTCTTCTTTCCATAATAATTGACGGATCAAAGTGATCCATAAGGTTGAACAATTACGGCGGATGATCTGTTGGCTTTAATGAACTTGTTCCTAGTAAACTGGAAAACATAAAGATGTGACTGATTAGCTTTTCCTTTGACTTCAATTTTGCTAGGGAAAATCTCTTTGAGAATTCTTCCGGTCGGGACAGAAAATCTGCGAGAATATTATCCTTTCCTTTCAGATGCCTGACTTGAAACTTGTATGGAGAGAACCATTGAGCTCACTTGAGAATATGAGGATTGAGAATAATTTTTGCATTTAGCTGAATCATCTTCGGGAAGGTCTTCATATCCATTTCTATTAGAAATTCTGTATGAATAAGGAAGAAATTGAATTTTATAATTCTATTCTTTACTGCAAGAATTTTCTTGAAAGTGGAGTGATAGTGTTGCTCGGCATCTTTGAACTTTCCGCTGGCGTATCCGCATATTTTCCTCTGGCCATCTTTTTCTTCAAATAGAACAGTACTCCAATATTCATTGCTGGCATCTGTCTGCAATATCTTCTTACCGTCCGAAGGGACATAGAGGGACTTGACATTTTTAGGACATGTATAGGATATCTTTGAGGGTTTTTTGTGGCTAATTTAGGATTATGGCGGGATTATCTAGGATTTCCCTTTCTTCATGAAATACTTGCGGGAATTGGCACATGATTATTCAATGAGATTTTGCTCAATCTCTTTGATTTGTTCATCATTGGTGATTTGGAATAACCTCGGAATCTTAGAATAAGGTCTGAACTACTTTTTAAAAGCTATCCCGTTAGCCTTGATCTGGAGGGGATCTCTAAGCTGTCTGTAGATTCCAAATCCAATAATAAGATCTTTTCCTGGTATATCAGATCCTAGTAGCTTTGTTCTGTACTTCAATCATGGAAAGAACATAATGGTGATCGGG